>JAQIUQ010003286.1:335000-740000 GCA_030378365.1 Hybognathus amarus
ACGTGAGTCATTTGATGCATTTTCATGCTAAATTGCGTTGTACCAGGATAGCCTAATGTATATAACACAACTTAGACTTTCATGCATGGTAATTCAAACTTTCAAGCATGGTAATTCAAAAATACTACTGGTTTTTAACTGATTCAGATCTTAATGCTAAATTTTGAATTATCCCTTATCACAACCATTATAAAGCTTATAGAAGAGCCAGGATATTTTTAAATAACTCCAGTTGTGTTCAGTAGAAGGAATAAACTCATATACACCTTGGATGGTTTGAGAGTGAGTAAACATTTTCATTTTTGGGATTCATTTTTACATTATTATAAAAGTTGAAAACAGTTGTAATATTTAATATTTTTGTAGACTGCTGCATTGTGCAGTCTCCTTTTTTCAGAAGACAGCGTGCATCATCTTGTCTCTTATCATAAACAAGTTGTGAAATACCATTGCATGCATGCAAATGATTTAGACAAAGCTGTGCTTACTGGCATCATTTAGTGCTACCCTGACCTGGGAAGTTTTTCTTCTTGAACAATCTCTGGCTGTATTCCTGAAGAAAAGTTTGGCATGTTCACTTTATTCCCGCTGACATCTAAACAACTGCACAGTAAATGAGTGCAGAGATGTGTCCTACAGCAGCAGCAACAACAAAATCCTGCCTCTGATTTTGTGTTTACACAGCAGCATTTCACTTTGCCTCTCTCTCTGCTCTGCCGGCAGGGTGTGTGAGTCTGTGCTGACTCCAGATTTGATGTGGATGTTTTATACTTCAAAAGAACTTCACGAATGCTGACAGTCTCCAGAGAAAACTCAGTGACCTGTTCATTAACACCTCAGACCTCAACAGGTATGATCCTACACTGAAAATGTAACGTCACATAGCCTAAAAATCTTCTTCCTGGGGTAACATCTAAACTACCTGATTTTGTAAGATATAGTTGAAAAAATGAAAAAAAAAAAAAAAAATATATATATATATATATATAAAATATATATAGTCTATCTGCAGTAACGGTTCAGAAAAGCTGAAACAAAGACTGTAATAATGTTATAGAAACCGAACAAATAACCATTAGTGTAACCAAACTATTCGATTTTTTGCAATGATTTTTATTAAATGTCTTTCTTATGTGGCCTGAAATTAGACAAGTGCATTGTTTCAACTTGTAATATATGCCAGCTTGCATTAGTGATATTGAACATGACAGAATGACCTTCATAGCATTTCCATTTTAATGACTATTATAGTTTAATTGGAACATTTTTTGAGTCATATAAGTCAAAAGTATTGATGGATTGACTTCAGACACGTTACTTAACCATAAATCTGGCAGCCTGTTTTTTTCGTCTCGTTCTTCAGCCTATTTCATTCTGTCTTGTACAACTCCACGGTATTTTTGATGGAATACTCATAATTCATAAACCTGTTAGAAAGACTGCAAAGTCCTGTAAGCCTTGAGTCAGTTTTCTAACCCTGATTGGGCCAGTTTTAGGAGTCACAAACTGACTGAAATATTTTTTTTTTCTGGTTGTGATTTCTTCATGGCTTGAGTTTGGAACAAATGTCGTTTTTTCAACCTTTATAATTTTTTTCCAAAACCCTTGAGATGATACATCAACTTACAATAGGTTGTATGACAGGTCTTTCATAGCCTGACGTGGTCTGTATCGCTTTTACTGGCACTCTGTAACTTCAAGGTGCGGGTAGGAACCCGAGCACAAAAAGAACTACAAAATTCGACTGCTTTACGGCATACATCACTTCCCCCACATCCTCAAATTCTGATGCGAGAGCCCAACGGACATTTTTTTTCCCCTCTATATGTTGTCATGACTGAAGCAGCAAGTAAAACCAAACGTGAAGTGCGTCAGAAACAGAGCGCACGTACAATCAGTTTACTGTTAGCAATGTGTTGTGTAGCTTTGTCCCTCGCCGCATCCAGTGTAGCATTGCTTTCATTAGAGAGCGCTTAAGACACTCAAGCATACCCGCAGAGCTGGGACGGGCAGCTCGCGCCAGCTCGAGACGTGAAAGTATACTGATTATTACTGAGTTTGGTAGGGGCTTCATTCTTGCAAGTAAATAATACATGATTAGACGGACAAAATAATCGGTCAGGATAACTATCCTATGTCTGCAAGCTGATAGTCATGTTTGTTACTTATTTTTTTCTGGTGAAACTAAGTGTCTTGCCTCAGGCTATAATGCAAATGAATTTTTCAAATTTGCAGATTCATCTATACAATGGTTGCTTGATATTATAATATTGACGATATGGCTATTATCTACCAACAAACATTGAATTGAATTAGCATATCCATTATGTAAAACAGTAGCCGATAGGCTAACGTTACTTTAAAGACGCTGGCTTGTAAACGTGAGCTACGCAATCTTTTGACGTTTGAAAAAATAAAGCCCATGACACTATATACATAAGACATGCTGAAATATATGCCAATGTACCTGGGATGAAGACATTTCACACGCAACACTGGAATCTGCCCAAGATGTGAGAACTCCTTCCTTTTAGAGTTCGGGGTATCGCTTGTCAACAAATGCACGCGTGTATTCTCCAGTGTAACCATGACAGATTTTTACGACAGTAGTAGAAGACAATACAGTTTCCCAACTGTAGGGGGACCCTGAGAGCAAAATTTCAAAGATAGCATAATGCTGCTTTAGTGCCTAGATGGCATGTGAACTGGATACTGTAAGTTAGCAGGGTGTCTGTGTTGTTGGTGTGCTAAAGAACTTTTCAAAATGTGAATAGTCAAAAATTTTAAAAGTTACACCAATAAAATATTTTAAAATAATCATCCTTAGTTTGTTAACTAGCTCTCCCAGCCTGGTCACAATGGTCTATTTTTAGAGGGGATTTAGAGGGGATCAGGCTGGGAGATGAGCTTAAACTAGCAAGATACGACTTGATACGGCTATTTCAGTGGGATAATCATGATATTTTTTCACTGTATTGTTATTATTGATATTTTGATGTGATTTCCTATATCTTATAATAGAATTCTGAAAAAAATGCATGAGAAGCATCAAAATCTCTGTTCAATACTTGCTTTATTAATGCACTGTGTAAGACTTTGAGAGCACTAAACACATTTAACAGTGTCACACGACACTCTGGTCTCTTTGTGTTGCCATTGCACCAATAGGGGGCAGTGGTGATCTATGCTCTCTTTTGAGAAGAGCAAATAGAAACAGAGACGCCCTGCACAGAGTTTCATATCTGCATAGACCTACAGTATGTTAATTGCATGGACTCGTGCTGTGCTTTTGATTTTTCCTTGTTCTTTATCACCTTGATTCAGTGGTCCTCAGAGAACCAACCTGATGCCTTAGGAGTCAACATGAAGTTGACCCAATGCCTTTATTGCCATACAGGTCTCCTAAGGTTTTCAAGTGATGCTTGTCACATGAGACTGTAGAAAAGACGTGTATAGATATGATATAGGTGGCTGTGGACAGTGGTGGTAAACAAGGAGAACACTTTCATGTACTTTACATCAGCTGCCAGGAGAGAGATGATGAGAAACAAGCTGAGTCATGTATTTTACTAACAGTGCTGATTCAATACATCTGTCATACATTTTGATGGTTCTTGAGAGAAAGAGCTTTATTTCTAAAGAGCACTGAGGTGCCTCCCATATTATTTGGAAAATTACATAATAGAATTTGGAGGGATCGAATGACATGCTCTTTTAAAGTGGATCTGAATGTTGTTTTAATCTCATTTATAGAACTTTGTAAGTTTGGAGAGATCATTGACAGAATGAGATCTCATTGTATGTTTGGTTGTCGTAGCTTAATTTACTCTTAATTGTCTTTTTCCTAGCTGGTTAGCAACAGTGATCTGAAAATTCTCTTGAAAGGACAAGGGTGCCAGTTTCCCTGTGCAATATCATTGGAACCTAAGAATTAGCCACAAAGGCCAGTCTTTGTACAAAAAAACCCCAAAAACATCAGCCTCAGTGATTTAATCAAGGATGACATTCACCTTTAAGATAATGAATTACAACTCTGCTTATTATTATCTTTTTATACTTGGAAAAGAAGTTCAGCTCTGTCTTATTGCTTTGTTATTTCCTTATATACATGATGAATATGGATGAGGACGTAAGCAGGACTCAATTAAGACTAAGGGTACAAGTTGTAACATATATGAGCCATCTGCAAGGGGAAAACAAATCTGGCTTAGTGTTGCTTTTTAGAAGATTTTCCAGCGTATGTCCCTGTGTTTGTTATGGATTTGAAAGATATACATCTGTTGTCACATTCTGCTCTTTTTCTGTCCAAGCCTTCAATACAGGGTTTTCCCAGACCTCAGAATCTTTCAAATGTGGTAAAAATGTGAAAAATTGACATGTTATGGAACGTATTATGCCAAATTTACTTTTAGATGTAGTTTGAACATAAATATGTGTTGGTAGTGTGTACACAACCACCCTATAATGATGAAAATCCCACCTCTTTTTAAAGGCACAGTATGTAATATATTTGGATTAAGAACAATGTTAAATATTTTAGTTGACTTGTGTACTTACAGGTGAGCAACTCTTTGGATACATTTATCAAAAGAAAACAAATCATTGTTATATGGCTCAACACAGTTAGTCTTATTTTTTAAATCTTGTTTTCTTGATTTACTGTGAGTCCTATGTTTTATTATTATTTAAGCTTTTTACATATTTGTTAAAAGTGTCATTATGTCCTGACAGTAGAATATGAGACAGATAATCTGTGAAACAATCAAGCTCCTCCCATTGCCATTTGCAGAAATACACCGCTCCCGGTCAGAAACGACCAATCAGAGCCAGGAGGAATGTCTTATGTCACGAACTTTGCAAAGCAACAATTGAAACCTGCTAATTCACTGGCTTGAAATAATGTAGTTGCAAACCTTTTCTAGCATTAGGTCTATATATCGCTAGAATAGTTAGTTACAGTTATATTATCTTGCTAGCTATTTATAACCAGTGGTGTGCCTGAATGCATTCATATTTTAGGCGAACGTGGACTGAACACACTGTATTACTGGCTGATGAACGTTACTGTGAACGCGTTTATTCTGGTGTCTGTGAACGCACGCCTCTCAATTTAACTTCGTACAATAGGGTGCCAGATTTCTATAGAGCCTTCCAGATCGAAAACCCGGCAAAAACACATGTAAACAGGCCTTAAAGGGTTAGTTCACCCAAAAATGAAAATTAAGTCATTAATTACTCACCCCCATGCTGTACCAACCCTGTAAGACCTTTGTTCATCTTCGGAATACAAATAAAGATATTTTTGATTAAATCTGAGAGCTGGATCTCTCCTCATTGACTGCCTAAGGGACTGGCTCTTGAACGGCCCATATAAAGTCAATAAAGAAAATGTTTAAATATTCCATGTGCCTACAGTGGCTCAATTATAAGTTTATCAATCGATCGAGAAAAACATAAATAATGACTTTATTCGACTGTTCCATTACTTCCTTATGGGCGCATGCTGCGAGAACTGAGATGACTACGTTCTTCTTCCAGACTTCTTGTTACCGGCTGCTCACCGCTTATAGGAGTATTACCGCCACCTACCGTATAAGATGATGATCGCGCTCCAGCTATATCAGCACATCATCTTATACGGTAGGTGGCGGTATACTCCTAAGCGGTGAGCAGCCGGTAACAAGAAGTACTCGAAGAAGAACGTCCTGATCTCAGTTCTCGCGCATGCGCCCATAAGGAAGTAATGGAACAGTCGAATAAAGTCATTATTTATGTTTTTTTGCACAAAAAGTAGTCTCGTCGCTTCATAAACTTATAATTGAGCCACTGTAGGCACATGGAATATTTAAACATTTTCTTTATTGACTTTATATGGGCCGTCAAGAGCCAGTCCCTTAGGAAGTCTATGGAGGAGTGATCCAGCTCTCAGATTTAATAAAAATATCTTTATTTGTGTTCCGAAGATGAACAAAGGTCTTACGTGGTTGGTACAGCATGGGGGTGAGTAATTAATGACTTAATTTTCCTTTTTGGGTGAACTAACCCTTTAATATGTAGAAAAAAACACCCAATCTGGCAACATAAGACACCAGTGTCGCACCGCGGCTGCCGTCGATAAAGCAGCGATCAAGGAGGTGGTGTATGATCCTTTAAAAAGATTTTTGACCATGTCGGTGAGGAAAATCGTACATTTCTGTGCAAACTTTGCCCATCGATAAAAGAAATGTTGTCTGTGGTTGTAAATGGGCTGTGGCAAAAAAAGAAAAGAAAAAAAAAGCTTGCAACATATGGAAAAAAAGAACTATAAATTAACTAGTTCATTTAAGAAAGTGAACTTTCCCAACACTGTTTATATCTTATAGAAATGGTGCAACGTTATAAAGTTACATTTCATGTATTGCAAAATATGTTATGATTTGTAATGATTTTGTCCCTGCTTACTGAGCCTGCGCGTTCGCGGCAGGCTCCGCTGTGGAGGGAGGGCTGTAGCGCAGCAGAGAGCAAGGGGGTGGGACCTGTAAGTTGTGCTTGATCAAAATTTCAGGCTAAGTCAATGTTTTCTCAAAACTCCCTACTGCAGCTTTAAAACTCATTTGTATCTAAAGCAAAACACAAAAACGGCGTGTTTTTGCTCACACCCCTAAAGTGGCACATTTAATGTGCTATAAAAATGATCTGTGGGGTATTTTTTGCTAAAACTTCACATACACACATCAGAGACTGGGGATTAATATAAAATTTATAAAAATGGGACTAAAAGGCCCTTTTTAAAGGGTTTCTTCGTCTATAATGTCCATGTCTTAATCTTTTAATTGGCCTTTATAGAAATTTATTTTTAGAAAAATGATTACGCTATTTAAAATTGTTGCAATATTATTTCTATATATGCTTTTTCAATTAATAAGTCATTTTTATATTATAATAAATATTACTAATGATAATAACAATTTAAAATAATACAAATTAATTAAAGTCAAAATAAAATCACCCTGTCCCCAGTGCAATTGTTAGTGTGTTCAAGCATGTAGAATTGGCCAGCATGATAATGGCATGGCTCCTGTTAAATAAGGATATGTCCACCCAACTCTCATTGGAAACAAGTCATTGGCCATAGTGGGCTGAGAGGGCATCTGTGGGTCACCTCTTTTCGTCCACAAGACTCTTTTCTTCAGCTTACAACACATTCATAATTCAGCTCTAACTATTCTGACCTTGTAAAGTACTGTGTGGTTCACCTTTCTTGGAGTGATGAAACAAGACAACAATAGACCTAGATCAGGAAGTGTATCATACTAATGGATGTGCACACTCGCAGGAATTATATTTGGTTTCAGCGCCGCTGTGCTAATATGAGAACGGCGACAGTCACTCGCACACACTCACGAATCAGACTGATTGCTGGCGTGTCAGTGGAAACAGAGGTGGGGGAGCAAAGATGACACTTTCATAGCGCTGACAGATGGGAAGTGATTTGGAGTTGGTGGCTCAGTCAGGATAGGTTAATTAGACTGATAAGCAAAATGTGTTTGGTTTGGCTCGGTGACTTAGTTTAATACAACCATTTTACAGTTATCCTATGTCTTTCTCTGTGCTTTGAAATATTTCTTGATTTGTTTTTCTCTGAATTTCTTATGGCATTAAATCAATGTGTGGGTCCGATGAAATTGGACCATCCGGGCAAGGAAGTTGTGATTTTTTTTTTTTATAGGCAGAATGTGGATTCTTATTAATGGCTGTTTCTTTAACTTCTGGCACTTTTATGTCCCAGGGGTTGATTAAAATTAACAGATATTTTACCCAGACTTTGTCTTAAAATCTGAAAGTCTTTTATTGAAATATTAATTATTACATGTTTAAAGCTATGCACTGTAAAAAATGAATATGCTTTGTCTAATCAATAGAATTGTGGCAATAGATAAGCAATATTATTAATTAAATTTAACAAAGTAGAATTGAGTAATAATTAATCAAATTATTCCTTAAAAGTTAACCATTTAAAATGAGTAAAGTTTACACCAAAAAAAAAATATCTCACTAACAGACAGATGTCAAAGATTAATTAATAACTCTTTATTTTTACATTGCCATCATTGAGGAAACCTGATGTTAACAAGCAGAATAAATGAAGGAGAAAACTGTCATTTTAAAACAAACCTAAAACAAACACCGATCACCATAATGGTGACTTAAATTTTAGTTTTTTTGGTTGTTGTCATTTTAAATGGTTAACTTTTAAGGAATTAATTTTATTAATTATTACTCAATTCTAATTTGTTAAGTTTAATTCATAATACTGCTTGTAATCTGTTGCCACAATTTTTTTGATTAGATAAATCACATTAATTTTTACAGTGTGATCAGTGAGTGAAACAATCATTGATCACCATTTTAAAATAATTTAACAGTCAAAAAGTTGGGGGTCAGTAAGATTTTTAAAAACGTTTAAAAGTTGTTATTATTATTAAAATTATTATTAAAGTTGAAAACGGTTGTATTTTTGTGGAAATCATGATACTGTTTTTCAGGATTCTTATAAAGTTCATTTATTTAAAATATAATTTTTCTGTAACAGATCATGTCTTTACTGTCAATTTAATTAGTAAGAGCCATTAGTAAGGACTATCGCTGTTATTGTCTTTAACTGCTATTGCATATTGATGTCATTTTTATTCTACAGTGATTCAAAAATTAATTGGATGTAAATGGATTTAGTGACTCTGTCATAGAGTGATTGTTTTTTCTATAAGATGCTCTAAAATAGGATTGTGCACAAAATACTAGTTATTGTCTGATGTATATAGGCTTAAATTTTTCATGAAGTGAAGGGTGCAGATGTCAAAGTAAGATCTCGCTCTCTGGTACGGCATAGATGAATGGATAAAACTTGAAGAGGAATTTTTCTGACTGTGGTTTTTCTTTGAACATTTTGAATTTAGGTCCACAGGGATTTAAAAAGACATTTAAACAAGCTTGCATGTTTTACCCTTTTGTGCATATTCACCTCTAATGTGCTGAATATCTGATATTTTCTGATATTTCAGATATAAAAGAGTGAAGTGCAGTAAGGAAAGGAACAAAAGGTTTTATTTTTATATGTTGTGTAAATCAGAGATTTACTTCTTGGGTTCTCGGGTCATCTTTTGAAGCTTTTAACCAAATGCAAGATGTTGAGATACGGTTGGTAAATATATTCTTGAGCGTGCTTAGAATAGTCACTTCTTTTAGTGTTGTTCAGTTCAAAAATAAAACGTACGACCACATTGGCATCATGTTTAACAATAACAACAAAAAAACTTATTTGATCAAAGAACCCCTGGCCTTTATTGTAACTTTAATTAAAGAGTCAATTTCACACTGTACAAGAACGTTAGAGGTAGCTAGTCTAAAAAAATCACAGATTGACCTTGCAACAAATAGAAACTTCATTGCTATAAACTAAACATTCTGTACAGGCAAACAAGCTCTTAAAAATCACACATGTAGAAGAGATCTGTGAATCCGAGTGGACAGAAATGTCTCCAATTCAGACTGATTGACAATTATTTGCAATGCAAACAAGATTATTTTTAGTGTACTTTTTTCCAGGTAATTGCTTTCCTTACTTTTTGTGAAATATCAAATTTTAACAATCTTGTGGGTATCCTAATGTCACACCTGTTCTTTCATTCCAAGGATTGATATAACTCAACAGTATAACATTTAAGTTACAATTTGCAAAGCAAATTCTCTCTTTTGTTATATTAAGTTGTGTGGAATATGAGTTTCTTTAGCATGCAGCAATTAAAATATGTTTTAACAAAAAATATGTATAAACGGCAGGCACACAATGATTTTTGTAATGCCATCCTCTGATAAAGACTGAGGTCCTGTTCTTTTATTGCATCCAGCTGTTTCTAAGAATCCCCTCACTGAACACAATCAATAGGACATCAGAAGACAGCTGGGCACTTAAAGAACATCTACCCTTGACCTTCAGTTCTTCTGCTGCTCTCTCCACTCACTGCACTTAAGGGAGAATTTAACAGCGTGTGGTAATAATAAGGCCTTATGTTCAAAATATGTTCTGCAAAGGTGACAAAATTTTCTTGGAGTTTCATGCTATGTTGTATTCCTTTTTTGTTCTTCAATGAACATTATGCACATAACACAAGGCATGCAAAATATATTATGTAGCCTATATTTAATTGTGTATAATTCACTCATTTGAACGCTTTTTCACAAAAAAAGTCTAAAGTTACTAACAATTGAGTTTAGTTTTAGTATTTATTTATATATTTAAAAGGAGAACTTTGGCGAACAATGAACCTTTGGTCTAATGAAACATCGGTACCTAGTCGACCGTTCTCTGAGATTTGTTTTCATGATAATTCGAATGTAAAGAGTTTTATCTCTAAAAACTGTTTAGCGTATAATACTAGTATAATGGGGGCATTTACTAAGTAAAAAGAAATTGCTAGTTTATACCACTAACAAGACTCAAAATAGCCCCACACTAACACAGAAACATAATGAGGCTCCATACATGCAAAACGAAGCATTGAGAACTTTGTTAGTGTACAGACCGTTTAATAAGAAGATACTTTATAAAGAAAGTTCACTTTGCGTATACAGACAGGAGCCATCTTAAAAAATAGTCTCATAAGTCGATCCCGAACGCCGTTCATACAAGTTCAGAAGTTCGCTGAACTTCATAGAGTTCAGCTCACTCAGCACGACGTTCGTGGTTTGACTTATCGAGACTATTTTCTAAGATGGCTTCTGTCTGTATACAAGAAGTGAACTGTCTTTATAACGTATCTTCTTATTAAACGGATTGTAACCTTACAAAGTTCTCAATGCTTCGTTTTGCATTATGGACCCTCATTATGTTACTGTGTTATGGTGCGTTCACACCGAATGCGAATTTAATCCTTTGCGCGAGTAAATTACATACAAAGTCAATGCAAAGACGCGAATAGACGTATCATTTTGCGCCGGGTGTTGCGAATGACGTGAATTTGGGCGACGCGCTTTGCCGCGAACGTCTTCCGCGCAAGTTGGAAAATTTGAACTGGAGCGGAAGATTCGCATGACGCTTTTGTTGCGCCAGCCAATCAACGAAGAGCTAATCGATACGTCAGGTCTATCACTGTTGTCCAAAATGGAGGAGATGCTGATTGTTGCCGTCTGTGGGTACCCTGAAATATATGACACCACATCATATGCGTACAGAGACTGGGGAAAAGAGATAGCTTGGAGAAAAGTGAGCGAGGAAGTTGGACTACCTGGTAAGTGACGAAAATATACACCCTTTACTTGATTCTAGCTATTTTTACATTATTATGAACTTGTTAGCAGTACCATTATTATTTATTCGCGAGTGACGCGGACGCGCGAATGGGTTCAAAATGTTCAAGCGTCTAACTAGATGCGGTACGCGTATTTGACGCTCTATTCGCGTTCGGTGTGAACGCATCATTAGTGTGGGGCTATTTTGAGCCTTGTTAGTGGTATAGCGTTTTCTTTTTACTTAGTCAATCAATGCCCCCATTACTAGCATTATATGCTTAAACAGTTTTTAGAGATAAAACTCTTTACATTCAATTATCATGAAAACAAATCTCAGAGAACGATTGACTAGGTAACAATGTTTTTTTAGACCGAAGGTTCATTGTTCGCCGGAGTTCTCCTTTAACAAAAATATTAATGTTTTGCTTTGATCCTTTTGTCATCAAATTATATTGTGCTCTGGAAAGTAATCATTCACTTTTTTTTCACGCTCATCTTTTTCCATCCAGTAGCGAGCTTGAGTCTATGAGGAGCTTGATATTACCATTTTTTAAACAACTCAACATGTTTTCTTCCTTGATCAAACACAAAGCAAACAGCACAGCTTCTTTCTATCTTTTAATATTCAACAGCTGCCCACGGTGCTGGCTTTGTTTGGACATAATAAATAGCATGTTTGTCTAAAAAAATGGTGCACCATTCAATTCCCTTGAACTGAAGGCACCACACTTTCCATCAAAATGTAATTCCTGCCGTCTTAAAGGTTTATTCTTTTGTAATCAAAATGCTCCTGCTTTAATGCAGTCTGGCGACCCCTGAGTTCTTTCACAGACTCTTGATGCAGGAAATGATGTCAAGCACAAATCAGACCTGCGTGAGGATCAAAAGAATTTGCTGGTGAATCATATATTTCTCACCACAATAAGACACTGTCTGCATCTAAAGAGAAAGACTTATAGGATCTTGTACCGACAGAAATCCGTAGCTAAATCTCTAGGAACGTCCTGATTTCCATCTGCCTTGTCATATACAGCTTGAGGTGACGTGGGAGTATCTCTCCATTGCCACCAGCACCGTCTCGGGCTGGTTGATGTACTGTACCGCACATTGTGTTACACTTCACATGGTAGTTTTTCATCGACTTCACTGCGGATTTCCTATCCTCATGAGGCCACTAGCTCAATGTTCGGTTTGGAAATTTCCATAAACGTGCAATTGCGCACAAGTTTCAAAGTGACACAGTTTGAATTACAGTTGTTTTCCCCCGTTATGTCCTTCATGGATGATAGATGAAGGGGAAAAAGTGTCAGTGTTTATTTTATACACCTAAATGAAGGATGTACTCCTGTTATAAGTGTTGTATAAATAATGCATTTTTCTAGTGCTTTGCATTTAAAAAAACAAAACAAAAACAAACAAACTCTAATTCATTTTTGCTAGTATTCAGTTCATGTTACCACACTGTAAAAATGAATACGCTTTATCTAATCAATAGAATTGTGGCAACAGATTACAAGCAATATTATTAATTAAATTTAACAAATTAGAATTGAGTAATAATTAATCAAATTATTCCTTAAAAGTTAACCATTTAAAATGAAAAAAGTTTACACCAAAAAATTTAACAAAAATATCTCACTAACAGACAGATGTCAAAGATTAATTAAGAAGTCTTTATTTTATATTGCCAACATAACAAGCAGAATCACTGAACGAGAAAACCGTAATTTTAAAACAATCCTTAAACAAACACCGATCACCATAATGATGACTTTAATTTATGTTTTTTTTTTTTGGTTGTTGTTGTAAGTTTTAATCATTTTAAATGGTTAACTTTTTTTGTTAAATTTAATTAATAATATTGCTTGAAATCTTTTTTGATTAGATAAAGCTTATTCATTTTTCCAGTGCAGGGAAAGCTTAGAAATTTCAACTCACCATGTCACTATTTTTATGTGACCTTCGTTATGAGTCTCATTTCTCTATTTTAATTATTTTATTTAATTAGCCTCATCTAATTCTGTATTATAAGCCCATTTTCATCATTTTTGGTGACTAAAATGGTTTGGTGTCTTAAGAATGCATTTCAGCTAAGGAAAATGTAGGCTACTTCTTTTTACAGTTTGTTTTATTTCTGTTACTGAAATGTTCTGTACATTCACCTGATTGGGAATCTGATTTGCAGCCCTGAATGTTTAGTACGATACACACACCTAATTACATATGCTCTGCAGGGCCTCCGATTGAGCTACGGTGTCTGAAGCCAGCTACTTAATCCTGCTCCAGATCTTTCTCAATACCGTTCGTCTGCAGTGTGTTGACGAATATTCCCAGGTTATGCTGTATTGATTGCTGTTTTAACATCTAAAGGACAGATTCCTCTCCTCTGTCCAGCATGCTCAATATTTTGTTTCAGGCTTACAATTCACATTTAATTAACCCACTCTCCACTAAAATAAATCAATATGTAGATCTAGAGAAAACTACTCATGTTTGGCCCTGGAACACAAAACAAATTCTGGATTCCACAAGGGTCTCAAACGGCTTATGATGATCGAGGTTAGTTTCTGAAATGAACAAGTCTAAAGTTAGAGAGCCATAGAAATTTCCTCAGTAATAAGAACTGTTTCTTGAGCACCAAATCAGCATATTAGACTGATATCTGAAGGATCATATGACACTGAAGACTTGAATAATGATGCTGAGAATTCAGCTTTGCCATCACAGGAATACATGTTTAAATATGTTTTATTAATCATCTTAATTCACATTAACAAAATGTTAAATCATGTTATCAACATGTTAAAACAATTTAGCAACATGTTAAATCATGCTAGCAACAAGGTCATTTATTTTAGCAACATGATAATTAATGCTAGGAGTGTGTTAAATCATGCTTGCAGCATGCAAATCCATTTACTTATTTTGTTTTAAATCGTAATAATATTTCTTGGAGAGCATAAACGACTAAAAACATTTAAAAAAATGCACAAAACCAAAACATTTGATTGGTAATGTACATTTTTATTTTTTAATTTCTAGTCTTGAAGTTAAATCTTTATTAAAGATTTACAGGCTCAGTCTCCAGATTATATTATATATTATTTTATTAATTATTAATACAAGAAAATTAAAAAAAAACTAAACTAAAGCTGGCTTAATATTGCATTAGGCCAATGTATGCTTGGCTCCTGAATATTAATTAGCTAACATGACTGAAAGATTTACCTAAGAATTGTCACTGTGAGCTAGTTTAGGAGTGCCCACAGTTAACCTTCTTCTTAACCCACATGATTATTGTGATCATGTGTCTCGTTCTTTAGTGAATTTTGTCTGTGTGTGCATACTGTGGTCATACTGTGATGCATACATAATAAAGCGGCTTTTACATCCTTAACCCCTGCTCACTGACGACACACACACACGCGCGCACACACACAGATGTGTGAGCAAGATCTGCTAGAAGACAGGAGGGGGACTTGCCATTTTGTGAACAACAGATGGGGCAGCCCAAGACACATGGTTTGTAAGCCATATGTACATACTCACTGTTGAATTTTGGCCATATTTTCTACTGCAGGACTTGCTCACATGCTGTTGTTTTTGACTATGAACTCCCTGCCCTCTGTAGAGGCAATACATCTCAAGGGTCAGTAAACTCAACACAATTTATTCATCTTTCAAGATTTGAATGGCATATTCAACTCTACTTTCACCGGTTTTTGTTAGTGTATTGATTGCCTAACCCTAACCTCAGGAAACTGAACTCTGATCTGTTGCTTTTCCTCCCTTGTGTAGATTTTTAAAACAGCTTGTCTTCATTTCCAAATACATATCAATCATCCTGCTGCTGTCCATCATCACCAGGACGCTGCACTGTAAAAAAATAATCCTGTAAAAAAATTGTAAACTACTGGCAGCTGTGGTTGCCAGCATACCGTTTGTCAGCTACAGCTAAATGCTGTTAATTTAACAGCATAATAGTGTAGCTGACAACACAGTATTAAGCTGTTAAATTTAAACACGGTAACACACCATATTTTTATGGTATAATGCTGGCAACCACAGCTGCCAGTAGTTTACAATTTTTTTTTTTTACAGTGTGTGTCTAGGAGACTTGTACAGTATATGTTCCGCAAATCAAAATTTGGCTGCTGGCTACATCAATTTCCGTCAAGATAATAAATTCCCCTCAAAATTAGGACATTCCAAACAACAAAAAACGTGAAAGACAAGCTTATAGAGGATGTAGGAATTCTAGTTTAAAAACGAAAAGGTTTCTTAGCAATAGCAATAGCAATAGCAACTTTATTTATATAGCACATTTAAAAACAACACAAGTTGACCAAAGTGCTTTACATTTTAACACATAACACAAAAGGTAAGAAAAAAAAATTATCACTGATTAAAAGCGATTGAAAACAGATGTGTACAGAACAGAACAGTAGCGGCGTCTCTAATATGTTTAGGCAAACTATTCCAGAGTTTAGGCGCTGCTACAGCAAAGGCACGATCACCTTTTTTATTTCGATGTGTCCTGGGTATTTTGAGTAGCTTCTGAGACCCTGATCGCAAACTTCGTCCAGTCTGATATTCAGTTAAAAGATCTGACAGATAGGCCGGTGCAAGTCCATGCAGAGATTTGTACACTAATAACAAAAGTTTAAAATCAACTAACACAGTCTCATCCCAATTCGTCATATAACTGACGTTTTGGCACGTCTTTTGACCATTCGTCAATATACGAATTTTTAGGGCCCCCTTAAACGTCGGTAGATGACGATCCCGGGTCGTCATACAACTGACGCTTTACCTTTAACGTCAGTTAGGTGACGAGTTGGGTTTAGGGTTAGGTTTAGGTCTGGGGTAGAGTTAGGATCCCATAACGTCATCTACCGATGTTTAAGGGGGCCCTAAAAAGTCGTATATTGACGAATGGTCAAAAGACGTCCCAAAACGTCAGTTATATGACGAATTGGGATGAGACAGCGCTGTAAGTAGACCGGAAGCCAGTGCAAGGAGATCAAAGTAGGAGTAATGTGTTCGCGTTTTTTAATCACCATTAAAAGTCTGGCAGCTGAATTTTGAACTTTTTGTAAATGAGAAATAGTTGACTGGCTAATTCCCGTATATAACGCATTACAATAATCAAGTCTGGATGTTATCAAAGCGTGGATCGTCAAGAATGATTTCATCTTTGCTAGATTGCGTAAGTGAAAGAAACTAGACTTTACAACAGAATTTATCTGTTTGTCAAGTTTTAAAGAGCTGTCAATATTTACACCTAGATTTCGAATACATGTTTAACATGCAGGTGACAAAAGGCCAAAGTCTATTTCTGCTGTACCCCTGACTCCACTAGGGCTGCAAACAATAATCTCAGTCTTGGTTTCATTTAGATGTAAAAAATTTAAAGTCAACCATGTTTTAAGATCTAAAAGACAGGCCATAAGGGTTCTAAACCATTTTCATGAGACAGTGGCAGATACACTTGTACGTCATCAGCGTAGCAGTGAAACTTAATGTTATGTTTCCTGAAAATATTTCCCAAAGGAATCATATAGAGAGAAAATAAAATAGGAGCAAGAATGGAGCCTTGCGGCACACCACACATGATCGGTGCTGATCTAGAGGAACATGTCCCGATCTTCACTACCATGCTTCTACAAGTCAGATAGGATGTAAACCACTCCAGGACCTTCCCCTGAACCCCCATATATTCCTCCAAACGTGAGATCATCACTGAGTGATCAATTGTGTCAAAAGCCGCGGTTAAATCTAATAAAACTAACACAGCAGACTTTCCAGCATCAACAGTCATCAACAAATCATTGAACACTTTTACAAGGTCTCAGTTGGGTGGTGTTTCTTCATCGAACCCGCGAGCGTTCTTGTGTAAACAGGGCCAAAAGCTGCATTTATTTGATAAAAAAAAATACAGTAGTATAAAATTTAAACTCTATTTAACATATTTTAAAATGTACTTTATTCCTGTGATGCAAAGCTTAATTTTCAGCAGCAATGATGCCAGTTTTAAGAAATATTGCTCCTTAAAATGTGCTCCTTAATATATTTGTGGAAACCATACATTTTTCAGTATTCTTAGATAAATAGAAAGTTACAGAAAAAATGGTATTAAAATACCATACCAATTTTGTCACTTTGCAGCAATTGAATTCATCCTTGCTGAATAAAATGATTAATTTCTTTTAAAAAAAAAAATCTTACTCACTCCAAACTTTTAAACGGTGTACATAGATAGAACAACAAAGAGAAAGAATGGACTGATGTTAGCATGTGGGAACTTATGCAGGGTTAATGAGCTTTGCCCCAGTTGGTTTGTGGTGTTTTTCAGCACATGTCTCTCGCTGCTCAGAAAAAGAAAATCTTTTATCATAGATTTTTTCTTCTATCTAGCAGGTACCTTATAATTGAAATGAATAATACACCCGAAACAAATTTAAGTCTGCCTGATTTATTTTCGCTTGGAAACGTTCCTCTGATATTAACCCTGAATGCTATCCCTATTGGCATGATGCAAAAAAACAACAAAAAACAGTTCATGTTTTGAGTAAGATCGCCTAGCCACTACTTTATATAGACAATTACAGGACAGCTTTATCTTTTTGTATCTTTAACATTGGGGTTATTTTAAGGTTGATGGTGACTAATTGCAGACATGGAGAGAGACACCAGCACAAATGTGATTAAAATGTCTCCATGTTGTAGGATGGCAGTTGACCCATTTCCCAAGACTATTTAATTGGGTCTTTCATACTGATTGCAGCCAATGACTCTTTAAGGGACAGTTGGCCTACAAAGCTTGCGGATTTCAGATGAACTGCAGTGGAAACTCATTTATTAGCCATCATCGTTCAGGAACTGACTCTCTCTTTTCATGACTGAAGAAATAAAACCTCTGTTCTGACTTAAACTTGACTGAACTCAGATAAATTGCTGTGAAAGGAAAGAAATCTGCAGATCTTCCCCACAAAAGCTGTTGATGGACAATTTATCTTCCCTTGTTTGTTGCACCCTAGCAGATGCTTTTCGAAATGAAAAACCGAAAAGAGGCAAGGGAATTTTACTCTGCTAAACATCATTTTGTCACTTTCATTCCACAGTGTTTACTCGGTCAGATTTGTTTGGGTGTTCGTACATGGCAGATGCACAGATGTGAAAATGATAGCTGGAGAATGAAGAAAAATGCTGCAAAGTGATTTTTTTCTGATCAATATTAATGCTGTCTGGACAAATCCTCCCACAATGTTAACAAGACACTCCTAAGGGTCTAAAAAAGAGTGTCATGTCTGCATAATGACCCCTCATTGATCGTCTTTCCTGAAGTCATGCAGATTGTTTACCGTTTTGCTGTATGCATATGACTACTTTCCCAGGGTCATGTCAATAAAAAAAATCACTTTATACCGATCACCTTCCATGTACGATAACAAATATTTTATGTAAGACCTAGTTATAAACACGCACAAATAAAAATAAAAAAAATCCTTAAAGGTTTATTCATCTAATATTACATAGTGCAGTGATTCACTGTCAACTTAATTCAAAGTAAATATTCTCCAGAATTATCTTAGTATAGTATAAAAGCTTGTTACTTTATTTTGGAAACAACTCAAACTATGATGCTTAGCATTTCTCCTAAAGTTATCCACAAGTTTCCGGGGGCGCTCCTATAAAAAATAAAGTGGGTGAAACTTCCGGAACGCGCTGAAGTAGCATTCCAATTTTATTTTGTGTGTTAGTTAGCGAAGAGGCTAGCTGTTTTTCGGATAATTATTTTACTATTTAAAGACGCAAATCTTTATGAGAGATGTCGTTACCGGAGCTCAGGGACAACATGTGCTGTTTGCGGTTGTAACGTAGTAACTGGACTAAACTAATTCAGACTGATTAAACGCGATTGTTCCTGAACATAAGCAGAAAACGAAATCAGAGTGATCCTGCCAACGACTGAAGTTTCCATCACCTCCCAAAGATGACGAATCTTCCTGTGTACATTAGTTTAGCTTACTGTGTTCATTAGTGTATTCTATAAACTCCATCAGCATGTGATTGGATGTTCTCTACTGATGTTACACCTAAAATCAGGATCAAAGCCTGAGTTGTGCCAAATGTGCCAGTTAATGTATTCAAGTGGCACATTCATTTATAATTCCGAATAAACTCCAAAGTACAATTGACTAAGTGTGTATTTTTTATTTTAATTGTTTGTCAACTCTCACAACTGAGTATTGATTATTAATAATGTTATTATAATACTCCCAACCAACTACTGCGGAGGGGTAAAGGTACTGGTTATTTCACCCTTTTGAATTTCGTTGAGGTTGTGTTCCACACCGTTAGCTAATTGAAACGCTATAACTTGAATGACTGTCAACTGTTGAATGAACGAGTGTTAAGTGTGTCAAGCTGTGCTTTGTTTACTACCGAACCGGAAGACGCGCCCACTTTTGACGCAAGGCCTCATGGGGCATAAGAAACTTGTGGATAGAGCTGGCATTATATTTGGGGATCATTGTCTTGTTGTCCATGCCGGTGCTGGTGTGCTCTACCTGGCCGTGCTATGCCGGTGTCCGTGTCTGTGTGTCTAAAGTTAAAGCAAACATTTGAGAGAAAATCGGGTAGTTGTCATATGCATGTTAGATTGGCCAGTCTCAAGTGTACAGTAGCTTAGCAGTAAACCTGCTGCCGTTGTTCGATCTCATTGACTTCCATACGCCTTATTAACAGCAGCGCCATCTTTGATTTTTAATGAGAATGAAAGTGAGGCTGTGAGGGATAGTCATGCACATCTTCAATGGGCTTGTACTGTTATTTAATGTGTTTTTCGGATTGTTCTACTTATGAAACACTGGAAAAATATCTTTCCAATAAATTTCAGTTGACAAAAAACTCCCGACAATGTAAGCTGTGGAAAAAGTAATCTTGGAGCTTTATTCAGCTTTCTACAGCGGATGCCATTGGAAACATCGGTAAGACTATCCCTCAAAGCCTCACTTTCATACCTGTCATGGCTGCTGCTTGAATAAGGTCTATAGTACGCAAATAAGGAAGTCACTTGGGGTGTATCAATAGTATCAATGTATAATTTATACAGTGACGTCTATGTATGTTACATGTTTGGCTCTTTGTTTCCCCCTTCCTCAGTGGTTTCTGGTTTAGTCCTATTTAGTTTGCCCGCTCCCGTTTGTCCTCAGTTTATTCACCTGTATTTGGTTAATTATCTTTATCTGTGTCACCTTTGTCTCCTGGTTATGTTTGATTCTTGCCTGTATTTAGTTTGCTCTGTTCAGTTAGTCTTTGTCGGTCGTTGTATTGTCAAGGTCAGTGTTGTGAGTAAAAGTATTCTTGAGTTCCTGAAGTTCCTAAGTATTCCTGTAATCTGAGTTTGTGAATAAACCAGAGGTATTGAAATCCTGTCTCCGCCTTTCAACCTGCAATACCCTGACAATGTAGTCTTTTATTTTCTATTTTGTTACCTTGTAAAGCTTTATTTTGAATATAGGCACATTAGTTTGGCTGTAATGCTCAGTAACTTGCAAAATAAATAGTAAAACTAACACAAAAAAGAATTGTGATATAAATCGTGACTCTTGATTTTCCTGAAAAACACCCCCCCCCCCGCCCCATAAAAAAACAATGACATTTCGCCCACCCCTACTTTTACACATCTTCCAAGGATAAGTGGAGTTGGGTCACAGTAGCTCACAAACTCAGCTCATTTAATTTGTTGAAAAAATAAGGAATTAGTCGTTAAGGATTCAGGTGAGGATTTTTGCCGAACAAGCTGAACAGAGACTGCGTGTGCTGATGAGAGTTTCGCATTTACATGTAGCACATGGTCGTGCTTGTATTTACATTTATACCAGCTGGTTTCAATGTTGAGACTCCTGAGGCCTTCGGGCAGGAATGTGATGATGGAGAGTCCTTCACGTCTCCACTCAGCACCTGCGTCATAAAGCAGGGTTGTTTTACCATCTAATCTGTAAAGCAAACAGGCTGAAGCAGCCGCTGCAATGTTAAAAAAAATCACTTTTGACAAAAGTGTTATGCGTGCATATGTTTTTGCAAGACAGCCACTCGTATGTGATGTGTGTTTGCCATCACCTCGCATATGAGAATATACTACTCCGCCCCACCATTGGATTCAGAAAATGCTTGAAGGTCATTGTGGGAGCAGGGAGACATTGTCTAAATGCTATGGAAATGCAATGCAGGTTTTACCCGCACATCACTTTTGTCCGTTTGGTAAAACAGTGAGCGCTCTCCTTTTGGGATTACATATTCCACATTTGCTGCTGAATTGCTTTCGTTGCGATTGTACCTCCTGGATTGTGAGTCGTGGGTATTCAAATTCCTGGGTCGACTGTGAAGGTTGTTGTTTCATGTCTCTCTTTTTCATTCTACCTTCACACATTCAATTCTATTGTTGCACAGTGATATTATGTTTTCAGAATTCTATTGTGTAAAATTGGGAAGACAGGGACCTCTTTCATGTATCCCTGTAGATACATATCCTGAATCGGCTCTTGCATCCTTGTTTGCCTTCAGTTGTAAGGCACAAACCTTTTTCTTTTGTGCGGGCTACTCTTGTGGCTATAAATGATTTCCCATATGGCATTGCAGGGTTATGTAACAAAACAAAACAAAAAATCATTGTTTGTTTGCATGTCAGGTGAAAATATACAGAGGCATTTGGAGTGCAATAACATTAAATTCCCTGTAAAGGCAATTCTAAAAAAATTCTAAACACATTAGAAATGTTATAAATGCATGCTAAAACACATTACAAAGACTGGGACCTGTGAATTACTGAATTGTGGAGTTAGACCATTAAACAGTTTTTCACTGTTGCTGTGTTCAGGACTTTTTGGGCGGGATAAAACGGTGACTTGATACTACTGCCCCTAATGTCGATGACGCACTGGAGCCACTGAGGTTGGCCCCTCCCTATAGATAGACCACATTCGCATTAGTTCGCCACTCAATCGCGATCTGTCAGAGTAGTACTATTTCTTACCGGCCTATAGTTTGCTAGTAGCTAGCCTTCGTCACGGAAATGTGTATTACCTGGATGCGATCACTCACAAAATAGATTGGTGTCCTCATTTAAATTTCGGAAAACGACCATATTAAAAACAGGTGGATTAATTTTGTGAAGAGCCTCATTGATGGTGAGCTGAGGATCACCACCAAAACCCGCCTCTGTAGTGATCATTTTACACAGGATATATTTATAAACTTTTATCAGGGACAACAGGGATTCACTGATAATCCGCTGTTACTGGTGAATGGGGCCGAATCGACTATCTTCCGCCTCGGCCTTCATCTCCTTGTCCTTGTGTACTGCACCCAGCAACTTATTGCTTGTGCTCACATTCGTGAACACGTAAGATACAAGAGACGTGATTCAATGCCACAATATAGTCACTGCAAAGTTCTTTTTCATTTTTTGCTTAGGGATAAAAAGTTAAAAATACATTTGCTGTGATAATGTATAACAAACACCCCAACGCCATCCAAGTTTAGATGTCAGTATGTGCTTTGCGCTTTCCTTTACAATAACAAAATAACCAACAAAAATGACAGCAGTGAGAAAACAGCAGTTAGGAAACCATCAGATCATAGGGATGTGGATATGTTTGCACCAGCTCTACAATTCACCAGCATTATGTCGACAGATGAGGTATATACACTGCTAGTTTGATTATAAAGTCTATCTGAGACTATAGTTTGAATGAATCAATTTTCTTTGCATGACACATTAACATTTCAGCTCAGAATAGCTCTTTCTGCATTACCTTGGACACTATAGGTCGAAGCATCATAGAATGGAGGAGAGGCTCTTGGGAGCATGCATAAATAGCACATTCTTTTGATTTTCCCAGCTAAAACGTCCATCACGAAAAAATCAGTACATACTTTCATATAGACAACCCAGGAAGTCAGAGATGGTCTTGTTTTTTAAGTTTCATTCCATAATAGATGGAAATTCTTTAATTTATTCTTTAATTAAAAACATAAATCAAGAGATGTTTCAATAAATAACTTATAATATATACTTTTTTGTCATTTATAATAATATATATTTGACTCATTTCATAGTTACATTTTTGTATTGTATTTATTTGTTAATTTATTAATTGCCACATGTTATGGTTTGTTTATTTATTTGACAAAAAATAGACACATTTTATTTATGAAATTATTTATTTATTTAATGATTGCCAAGTTTTATGATTTAATGAGATATTTATGTTTATTTATTGGAAGATATGTTGGCATATTTAATTATGCTTTTAATCACAGATGTGTTAATTAACATGACACTCCTAGTCCTCAATAAAGACAAAGAGAAGAAGTAATAAAAATCTTTGAGAGAAGAGAGATTTGATATAAGTGATCTGCCATATGATAGTAATCTCTCTCATGACTGATTTTATGGATCAGGCTGAGGATGAACAAGCATTGATAGAGACATGAGGTAGTGCCATTTTCTAAAATCCACTGAAACTAAGCCCTGGAGGAACATCTTAAGATAAATGCACCAAGCTAACACCAGAAGACAAGGTGACATTTTCAACTAATTGTCACCTAATCTGTACTAGTAAGACCAATGTGAGATGACTGATCCTGGGAGTTTGGTCAAGGTAGCTTGTGAAATGTCAACAGCAATGAAAAATAACCCAACGGCGACTACAAAATAAGTGGATGTTCAACCTTTAGTTCTTGTGTTGAATATTTTAAAATCATTGTTAAATAAACATGGAGCAACTACAATGGTACATAAACAGCTACAGATAAAGAAAATGGTATTTTATTTGAAATTGGCTATTTTGTCATATTTAAAAAATTTGGAAGAATTACCCAGCTAACCTATTTTCCATGTATCTCTCTTTTTTGCTTCTTGTTGTGTCGTTGTATTTGCTGTTTTGACCTCAGTGTAATTTGTCTCACAAAAATTGTCAAAATTATTATTTTCATTTTTTTCTTCTCTCTTTTGTGTATGCATTTGCACTGTAATGATACTTTTATCATCACTAAATATTTCTCATACAGCAATGACATTAAATTGAGAACAGATGCAAGAGTTGAATGCAAGAGTAATCCTATATTGTGTCTCGGCTCATATTCATCCCAAATTGTGTTCAAATTGGCCAGTACACTGAATCAAATTATTCTGAAACTAAATGATGGTACCTTACCTGTAGGTCCAGGTGGACCTTTCAGTATGTGTTCTATGCATGTTTTATACTTATAATTACAATTAAGAATGCACAATATTGGATATTGACTGCAATTATATCAGTTTCTTTTTTTATTATTTAATTTTTCACATTTCTTGTACACTGTAAAAACTAATATTCTTGATTTATCACAACAATTTATCTTCTGTCAAATCAACTTAGTTAATGAATGTGGTTCAGAAAGCATAATATTTTGAGTTTCTATTTTAAACCAATCTCCTTTGTTGCATTAACTTACATTTTTAATTTCAATGAACTCAACATTTTAAGGCAACTCGGTAACTTGTTTAAGTTAAACCATCAATATTTTTTTACAGTGTACTTTGGTTTTGGTTGAAATGCATGGGTACATGCCTTGAAATGGTGTAGTGGCATAATGGTTATTTTTTTACTTTGTAACCAGACGATATGTTATTCTGTTGTATTTAAGCTGCCTAGGCATGTTTTGGGTGGTGGAGGAGGGGTTATTAATTGAAATTAGAAGGATGGGAAAATGCAACTTTCATGGTTTCACTGTATATTGCTTTACTCCTTTCAATAAAAAAAGAAAATGGTATTGCATTACAATAAGTTTAAACTCATTTTTAAATTAAGGTTGTGTCTACTGTAGGTCGATGTTAATTAAAAGATGTAATGTATAGTATTCATTGTTATTACACAGCTCTGTGGATTACTTGATTCTGATTGGTCAGTCCGCCATTCAGCATGTTATTCCCCAATAGCAACCTGTAAAAACTGGTAACACAGGCTCATCCAGGTAACTGAATTCAGCTAGGAATGTTGCTAGGAATGTTTTTTTCTTTGTGGAAGTTTGCTTTATATTATATTATACATTAAATGGCTACATCCCAGTGGTAAAGTATTTAAATTGCAGTTAAAACCCTTATTTTCTCTAATCATATTACAGTACATGGGGAAACAGAATGATTTCGGTGCAATTACTCCAGTGAACTGAGACTGAGCATTCTGGGACAGTATCTGAAAGTAAATGATGTTCTCCCTGCGGAGCAGCACTGTGTGTTGACTTTCTTGTCACATGGTGATTGGCCCTCCAGGAACATAGTCAGAGCTTTAGAACATGTGTAGCAGGGGGCTTCAAACAGCTGGTCCCTGGGACTAACTATTGTTCATATGAGGCTTTAATCCTGCACTGCATCTCAGCCTTTTGTAAGTGCAGTTGCAAAGCCAGACTGATGTCAGGCTGTGTGGGATGAAAATACTGAAAGTTTTTCTACTATTACTGTTTTTTTTTTATTGTAGACCAATTTAATATTTGGTCTTCTAAAGCTTCATGATTATGATTCTAACAAATCAGTGCCTCAAAAATATAGTTCAGTGAGCCGTAAAAGGTAATTATATTTATTCCCAAGTCTTTTAAATGGATAGGCATGAAATCTTGTCTTAGGATAGCATGCAGTGACTGTGCACCTTGGTTTTGTTCCTATTTGACTAGAAGTCTGTCGGTATTCACACAAAATGCTTTGACTGGGCGGAAAGGTGGAAATTTCCCGGTGTGGAGCTGCCTGTTCCCCCCAATGTGTGCTGCCTTAAGGGCTTCTACCTGATTGATGTTACCTGTCATATTCTAAACACGTCTATTTTTCTCCTGCTGTGCCATATGTTAAGAGAACACTATAGGTAAAAGAGGCTGTTTAGCTTTCCTGTCTCAACATTGCCACAAACACCCCACTGTCATTTACCTTTCCACAGAGGTTCCCATGTTTGAAAGTCATATCCTGTATGAGAAATTATTTTCTTTCTAACACCAATATTTATTTGTGAGTTTTGTGGGGGGTTTCATCAAAACATACTAAAAACCAGCATCATAGCCAGAGTTGTGGCTGCCATAACATATCCACCATACCATATATTTTTTTCTACAATTTTAACTATCATAATTTTATAAATTGTTTTGCCTTCTAGGCAGCACATCTTATTTACCATGTTTGCTGCTGATAGTGTCTCATCTATACAGCACTGCGCACTTGCTGTCTACCTCATTCTATACTTAGTCTTATTACAGTAATGTCCTCCATGAGAATGTGCTCCTGCTGACCTGAGAGAAGATATGTCTGGTCGAGCTCTTTGTATTGTTTTAAATTCTGCAGTAATGATTAATTTAATATTAGTTAACTACTTACTGCAAATGAACGTACTTATCAGCATTTATTCATTTTAGGTCATGTTGATTTCAGCGTTTACTTAAAACCAACATTAATTGATGTGTTGTGAACTAACATGAACAAACAGTGAAAAACTGAATTTTTTTAACATTGACAATTTTTTTTAACATTTTTCATGTTAGCTATTGTATTTAAAGATGGTATGAAATTCCCTAGTGTGACATATTTCCAAGTCCAAAGTCCATATTTCCTTTTGTCCATTGGGAACTGATTGGAGCAGATCTACAGAGGGGAGAACAAGTATTTGATACACTGCCGATTTTGGATATTGCCGAGATGCTTAGAAAGCATGTAGAAGTCTGTCATTTTTATCATAGGTACGCTTCAACTGTAGTGACGGAATGTAAAACAAAAATCCACAAAATCACATTGTATGATTTAAGTAGTTCATTTGCATTTTTTCCCATGTCATAAGTATTTAATCACTAAGGCCTAGTCCACACGGTAACCCGCTATTTTTATAACTGGAGTTTTTCCTCCTGCGTTTTAAAAAAAATCCCATCCACATGAAAACGCACAAACACGAAATCAAGCACTGTCAAGAGCATGCCACACCAGCAGGCAGTGATATAACCCTAACTGTAAAGCCATATTGGCACACATTGTTTTGTGCATTAGGTTCTGTGATTTCGCCGTAACAAATATAGACAGCCTCTCCGCAACAGATTGAAGCGTGCATCCGTGTGAAGACTGTGCCGTCACACTCACAACAGATCACTGTATCCGTGCCACTGATCGTAGAGTGGCAACGAAGCACTTTTTAACATACAAACTAAATGAATGCTCTACTAGAGTTAACTGGAGATGTTTTATTTGATTGTATTGGTGCATCTGTGCCATGAGATGTTTCAATGTCATATCACGCCCGCAAATTAAGCCTATGCTAGTGTCTGACTCCTCACTCGGTTAGTCTGCCGTTTCCTTTTTCTCTCTTCCTCCGACAATGCTTTCCATAGCTTTCTGCTTCTTATATGTCGGCTTAGCCATGATGATAGTGTGACAAACTCCATCCCTCCCTGTCTTGTTCCTGGATGGGGGCGTGTATGTGTGCAGTGGCGTAAAGGAATATGTTACATCGCGAGAGCTGATATCACATAGATAGTCATATAACCTTTTCAATAACTTCGAAGCTGGTGAGTTAAGCTAAAAAACAGCATAGTGTCCCTTTAAATGTTTAATGAAGACAGAGGTCAGGGGTTGCTAAGTTGCTTTGTGTTTTGGGTGTCTGGAGATGGGTGCTGGAAGGCTTGTGGTAACATGCTGGGCAAAGTGATGGGGTATAGGACAAGGAAATGAATCTGAACTCATATATGATCAACTCCAGAGGTCCAAAGGCCCACTGACCACAACCTGTTAGATATTAGCTGAGGGGGTTTTCAAATCAAACCACAAGTCGAGACATGTTCCTTCACGTTGTTTAAAAAGCCTTGGGTTTTAAAAGTTTATAGGTCAGATTGATGGATGGATTTATTGATTACTTGAACTGAAGACGTTTTTCAAAACAAACCACAAGTCAAGACTTGTTCCATCACATTCTTCACTTTCATATAAAGCCAGGGTTGAGGCAGGTTCCAGAATATCAAGTTTAAGTTGAATGAAAACAAATTTAGAATTAATATATATATTTTTAAAGAAAGACAATGCTTGTCAATTCAAAGTTTGATTTAGATTTTTTAAATGGATGTATGTAGAAAGATAGATGGGTAAAAGGATGGATGGATGGATAGATTGGTTGGTAGGTTGGTAGACGATAGGTAGATTAATGACTAAAGGAATAGATAGATGGGTAGAGGGATGGATTGATGTGTGGATGGATAGACTGGTAGGTAAAAGATAGATGGATAGATAGAAAGTTGGATATATAGGTAGATAAACGGGTAGGATAGATAGATGGGTGGATATATGGATGGATGGATTGATAGGTAAGTTGGTAGGTAGAGAATGGATGGATGGATGGGTGAATGGGAGGATGGATAGGCCAATTTAAAGGGAGCTAATTTTAAATTTTGTTTAACTCTAAATTAAGCAAACCTCTTTCATATCCAACCCGATTTCACGGGAAATTGATACGAATTTTACAAAATGGTGTCTAATTCGTACGACCTCAGCTCGTACGAATTAGTATGATTTTGCTAAACATATTGGCCAATTCGTATGAATTCGTACGAATGGCCTACCCCTGACCCCGGCCCTAAACCTAACCATCACATGGGTTTAGACAAAGGTCGTATGAATTAATACGATTAGCCTCTTTTTTTAATCACTCGTACGAATTCGTACGAATTGGTCAGTAAATGGTGTTGTCATATCATGACCTAAAACATTGAATGATGCTGAATTAACATGTCTGTATTGCATACATTATGTGCAACTTACTCGCATCAGTCTTCCTCACTGTCAGTCCAGGCACTTCTTATCTATGATATTTTTTCCTCACATACCCAAATGAGATTAAATGTTTGATCTGTGTAGTCTGCAGCTCAGAGACCAGGGCCGGCTCCTCCAGCGCTCTCCTACTGCATCTACAATGAAAAGATAGAGAGAAAATGAAGCCACACTTTCAAGGCAAGTCATGGCTTTAGGGAACTGAAATTACACCGACATTAGTGCTGCACAATGCACTTCAAAAGGAATTCCAAGATTGAACTGCCGGAAGAAGATAGGATAGAGGGAGGCTCAAGCCCCAGTGATTTGCTTTATCTGTGCCACTTTTGTAGTGCTGGGGTTGTTTCAGACTAACAACTGATCTCCATGATGGTGATGCTTTTTGATCATGGTGGTGTGGTCAACTTAACAAACAGACTAAACCTTCCTGAAGTTCAGGGCACTGATACTGGTTTAATCATTATAAAGCCACCACATTAAAGCTACACTGTGTGATTTTTACCCCCATCTAGCGGTGAAAAGGTATTTGACCATCCAGTGAATATTAGTTATTCTGTTCCTCAGTCTCAATTCCGATTTCGTTTTAACTCCTACGGTGGACAATGTAGTCCAAGATTAACATAGCTTCCGGTTCGACCGCGTCCATGAGTGTTAATTCAAACGTAAACGCGAAAGGCGAAGCTTGAACTAACAGGTATGTCCCTCTTTGGCTAATGTACTTTCAAGATGGAGGGGCAACATGGCGACCAACATTAGAACCCCTTACTTGAACTAAGTAAATATACATTAATGAGCACATATATTTTTGATCACAAGTGTTTTTAGCTAAGAATAAACTAAAAGAGTTACACAGTGTAGCTTTAAATAGATTTAGAGATAATTCACTCAAAAATGGAAATCATTTTCGTCAAATTGTCAATTTCAGTCAAAAACAATTGAATATAATACCAAAATGTATAGACTACTTTTTATTATGTTGCTTTTTGTAATTTTTTTGGAGTTTGACAGCACCTGCTCATCATTTTGTCTCATTGCAGAAACATCCTAAACATCACCTTTCGTGGTATGCCAGCCTGTTCTCATCCCAAGGCGTCATATACTGGCGCTTTTGACAATGCATATACATCCAACGCACATTGCACCCTTTAGCGTCAATATGAGACGCAGATATATATGGGCCAGAAGGCCTAGTGATCTAACCCTAACCCTACCCCAGACCTGAACCTACCCATAACCGAAGTTTGTTATATTGACGCTAAAGGGTGCCATGTGTGTTGGATGTATACGCATTGTCAAAAGCGTCACTATATGATGCCCTGAGAATGTGTTGGGTATGCATACAGTACAAAAAGACAATCACAAGACTATCTTTTGAGACATTTATTCACTGATATTGATTTCACTGTCATGTTTTATTTAGTTAAATTTTCCCTGTTTCTGTTTGCCAGAGTTCTAATTGCTTGTTTGTTACCATTAGCCTGGATGCCAGCCTGAACTCCGCCCACAACATTTTTTGGACGGGAAGTTCGGTCTGGACTGGATCCATTGAGGAGTAATTATGATCAGGCAAACAATGTTTGCGCCAATCAAATGCCAGGGCGGGCTTTATACGATGATGGACAGATTGATCTGCAAGTAATCATCACGTTATCAACGTTCCGCTGTCGCATCTGTTGTAAAATAAATCGACAGCGCATTAATTTTAATAGACAAACAGAGAACTGCAATCAAGGCATTTGTCGATCGGAAAGATATTTTGCCGTCCTTCCCACATGATTCGGGAAAAGTGTAACTTATATCAGCTGGCTCCAATGGTCACTAAGAAGATGGGACGTAATGAAAAGCCTGTGGTCATTGTGGTTTCTGCTTTGGTCGCACTCATGGAGAAGTAAGTAAAAGAAGCAACACTCGTTATTTAACTTCTAAAATAAGCAAGTTCTGTAGTTGAAAACTGTATGCAAAGGAGTTGACTTACTGCGTTGCTCTGATTGGTTGTAGGTCTACCGACTATCCAATTGAGTGCAGAGTTCTTGTTTTTTCCTGGTTCGGTTACGACACCGCTTCATAATCAAAGCTTAATGGAGCGGTCTCAGACTCATATTCTCATTAGAATATGAGTATGACGAAGTCAGGCTATGTTACCATGGTTTCTTATTGAGTTTTGCACCTGTTCCTTGTTCTGCTGATTATCTTTCCCCGATATGCCCTCAGTTCCCTCTCTTCTGTGTTTGGCGTCATCAACATCAATGTTCAATGTGTAGTGTGACAAAGTCTTTTTGTACCTGTTTGCCTGCGTCAGCGCTTTTTCCTTGTTCTGTGGATTATACACACAGCGATTATGGGACAATTACTCCATCAGTGCCTTTAAATCAGTTTGGAAGTTTCAAGTCTTTGTGTTGGTGTTTTCCAGCAATAAATTTTATGTCAGAGGAAATTCATTACACTTTCCAAATCCAATTATTATGTTTTCAAAAAGTATTTGGCAGGTGAACACGATAAAAGACAGCCATTTGTGGAGGAGTCGATTCTCATTTTCAAGATGACAGTAGAAGGTGAAACTTGTAGCATTATTTTAAAGGCCTCTGCCCCTGCTGTGTCCTCTACTGCTGTAATTATTTAGCTGCTTGAAAGGAATGCTGCTTGACATTTTGGATTCCCTTTGCAGGAGGAGGAAATTGGAACAAACCTGTGCATTACTGCTTGCTCTTTTGTGAGCTTACGGTCCTGAATAGATGTGCTTAGAGCACTTTGCAACACTGGGAGCAATCTGACCATTACTTCAGAGTCCAAGATTCAATGAGGCACAGGCAGAGAGTTTAACTTCTGTCTGCAGTTTGTTTTGAAGGTGCATGTGACAATATTTCATAAGCTCTTCGAAGTTTCCTGCAAAAGAACACTTTTTCTGAATTGTATCACTTTCTTACATATCTCTTTTTATGACTTATACTGTTATTCTTATATTTAAATGCAACAGATGGTTTACAGTTTACAGAATGTTGCTCTGTAATATTAGTTCACATGCTCATATTATCATAAGTGATGCATGTTAATTGTACTCTTTGTTTGTTACTGTTGAGAACTGAGAGCTGTGTGATCGGAAGTGATGCCGTGGCGCAAGTGTTAATGAGCTTCCTACTGTGGAGCTCTGGAAGGATAAAAGGAGGAGTGACGGCAGTGTGGTTACACTTTGGTCTTAGGGTACTTACCTAAGAAAGTACTGGTAACTTCATGGTTTAATGTTAACAAAACAAAAACACAAAAATGACCAACCACTATTAAATGACGAGATCTGACAAACACAGAACAAACACAAGGGTATAAATACACAGGGACACACTAAGGACTAAACAAGATAATTAACAAGACACAAGTGTAACACAAGTACAAAAACAATGGCAGCTGATGAACTAAAGATTGAAAAATCAAATGTACTTCTGGTTGATCCTCCTCAATTTACATCCCGTCTCTCTGTTGCCTTTTTCCACCTCTGGAATATTGCTTGTTTACGTGCGTTCTTAAATATCAATGATGCTGAGAGACCCTTGTATAGGCTTTCATTACTTCCTGCCTATACTGTAATTCTCTCTTTTTTATGCTTACCCACTACAATATTAAATAAGCTCCAATATATTCAGAACTCCGCATCCCGGGTCCTCACACATATCAAGAAATCCTCCCACATTACTTCTGTTTCTCAATTACATTGGCTACCCATTTGTTTCCATAAGCAAGACAAAGTATTTCTCATCACTTTCAAAGCCAATGCATGGTCTGGAAAACAATAAAAAAGAAAGAGCAAAAACAACTTAAAAAAAAAAAAACTGGATAGAAACTTAGTTTAAACTATAGAAACTTAATATATACATTCATAATAATACTTAGACCTTAAGCATCTCAACTTCTCTGGGCATCCATTTATTAAAGTCGTGGTGTGTTTTCTCAGCACATTATATTCAGACTTCCATAAACTCGTGACTCAAACCAAAGGTCAAATATCACATAATCCCAGCATGAGTTACAGAAGTGTCAATATACTGTACTTGTGTAATAAGATCAGATATAAGACTGTTTTTCTCTCAAATTGTTGTGAAAAGACTTTAGGTTTAGACTGTTTAATTCAACGGTAGATACATTCTGCATCCTATTCATTCTGTCCCGACCCACCACAATTAATTTCCAATTTAGTCTATTCTTATTTAGGGCGTTTTCACACCTGAAAGTCTGCACCAAAGTTCATGTTTTGATACATTTTATACTTTCAGAAAGTTTTGGTTTGGTTTCTGCAATAATGCGAGTGCACTATAGAACTTTATTGTGTTGTCTCTGTCGTCATCATCAATGTGGGCTGCATCTTGACATTGATTGGTTTAGTAAATGGACGTCAGCATGTTGTCAATTGGGTGTGTAACTTTGACAACATGAACGAACAGACACATATCGTTGCAACTATATTGTTATTTTTATGCCATAATTACCTGCAGCACCAACTATACACGAGGTTAGTTAAAATTCGCCAAATGAACGTCCTTGTTCGTGCGAATATTTATCGTTGCCGTCAGGAAAGGAGAAGACTGCAAGTTGACTTCTTATTATGAAGAATGATATTCTTATTATTTTATGATAAGAGGATAACTTACAAGGAAGAGAAGTAGAAAAGGCCTGCAGGTGGTTGGAAGTGTGCAATTGCTGTCTTGTTGCACCAATAGTACTCTTATTACTTGTAATTAATTTGGTAACACTTTATTTGAAGGGGTGTGCATAAGACTGACATGACACTGTCATAAACATGACATAAACACCTGTCATGAACATGAAGGAGTCTTTATGAATGTTTATGACTTTTGTCATTAAGTGTCATTCGGTAAATTATGACACTTTAAATGCAAAGTTGACATTGTTTAAAATGTCTTTGTCTATGACAACTTGACATTAACAAAGACAAAAAATGTCTTTGTTATGACAACTTGACATTAACCAAGAAATCATAACCTGTTAACCTGTAATGTGTTAACATTACATTACCCTATCATATGTTATGGGTGGTTTAAACTTTGGTTGTCATGACACCATTTTAACTGTGTCATGAATATTTGACTTGTCCTCAAGTAAAGTGGAACACATTGTACTAGCTTATAAAGATGTCATTAAGGGTCATTAGACTGTCAAATGCTTTAACAACAGTGTCATTAATATTTCCCTTTACCTCAAGTAAAGTGGAACACGTTGGACTAGTTATGATTTCTTGGTTAATGTCAAGTTGTCATAACAAAGACATTTCTATCTTTGTTAATGTCAAGTTACCATTTTATAATAAATGTGTTGGTTCCTATCTCCTATTGCTTTAAACCCATGAAGAAGTACAGTAGAAGCATTTGTTCTCAGTCAGCTGTTGGTTCTTCAAAAGGATACTGTTCCCTTAGTTCTTTCAAAGTACACCGTAACATTTTCCGCAAGAAAAAAATTTCTGCAATTTGGATGGGATCTTTTTTTTTTACTCCCCTGAGAAGATGTCTGCTTTCTGATCTGATTTTATGAAGTCACAGAAGTCGTATATATTGCAGTGAAATTTACAGAGCTTAGCAAGAACTTATTGCAATAAAATATAATGTCTGGTGTCTAGACCTTTGGTATTTGAAGTTGCAACATTTGGTCCAAGGGACTACTCAGCTGCTCCAATACATGACACACCATAGATATTGCACTCACTCAATGAAAGTTTTCCGGAAAGTTTTTTGATATTTAATTTGATCAGAAACAGGCAAATAAAAACTGCAACAGTGCAGATAACACTTGTTTGTAATACACCTGAGTATAAAGTCATGGATCATCCACATCCTCTACAGTATTTCCTTCTCTTATAGCACCATTTCAATCCTGATTCTTTTAAAAATGAACACACTCATGTGTATCTCAATTCTTTCTTTCCATAAATAGATATTTGGCTCTGACAAACGAGCATATGGTGCCATGTGTTGTTTTCAATAAGGAACCTCCAAGTATGGAGCATTCGAATTATTATTTTTTTTCTCCAATAAAGTCGTAGGCATCCATTTGGATTTGCATGATGTGTCACCTGGGCCACATGGGTGTCATTCGGGAGTCTGCCTCTTATTCTTCAGCTCCTCTGAAGACTTGTGGAGCAGATGTTCCTCTCCATGTCAGTTTGAAGGTAATGTGCCTTTAAACTTGATTGGGAGGGGAACAGCTTGTTCCTGCGTAAGATCCTGTTTGTTAAGTGATATTGTGAGTTTAAAATTGTATGCTGTGAAAGAGCGTCGGTGTGGATGGTAAACAAAAAAAATGGCAGTATAAAACCTGGTATGTTAGCATAATCTAATTACAATCAAGAATCTGCTAAAAAGTACCAATCAAACACCTCATATCGGGGTCGTTTGTGCATTCATACGTGTTCTGGCATTATAAGAGGTGTGATGTTTTGGATGTTTACATATTTATTTTGGTTTATTAAGCTGTAAAGCTGTTGCCCTGCATTCAATACCAGAGCTTAGCTTTATTAGTGATATGTACTCTGTATACTAATGCATTTTTTCTATTTTAAATCTCAGCTAATTTCACTACAGGGAGCAAACTGCCATAATTTGCCAGATGTCCTGCTATTAAAAGCTAGGATGTAAAATCTAACTGTTTGAGCAACTGGTTGCCTCTTAGTATCAGAGTACTGTTTCACATCTGTCTACAGGGGTGTAAACAGTTAATCGATTATTGATTAATTGTCGATGAGAAATTACTCTGATTAAATTAAACTAATTGTCGGCTAATTGAACATTGTGAACATGACATGAGATTCTCACACAGAGACCTGACACAAACTTGAGGCGGTCAAAACGGAGTGGACTACCAGCGTGCTAACATCGAAAATCTAGCTCAAACATTAAAGTCGTCATGAAACGGAAGTTGAGATTGTCCTTTTTTCCTTATTGTGGCGTGTATCTGAGTGAAACGGCTTCTGAAATTAGAAAAAAAGTAGGGCGGGGCTTGATTTGGTCCTTCTGGAATTGATTGGATTGTTGGAGGTTGGGCGTTGCTCCGTGGCAGAACCCAGCGATAGAAAGAGGACGAGCAGCCAAATTTTCCGGAAGGAATAACCCCATATTTATATGAGCCTCTCACAAACCAAGATAAGGCGGCTGATAATTAAATTCACCCTTGCGTTTAGACATGAGCATGTTGTTATTCCTCCTTCTTCGAAATGTCAGGAATTCGAGCCAGCGGGCATGCAGAGTCGCAGACAAGGTTATTTAGGGATTGGAAAGAGGATGCGAGGAGCGCAACCAAAAATACACCTAAATAACATATTTGCTGGCTGTCAGTGACACTGACAGGTTTCTGAGAGGCGGGCCAAAGCGAGACAGACCGCAATTATAGCCACGCCCTCTAGTAATAAGCTTTTGACCGGAAGAGAAGTCGTTTTGGAGGGGAGCGAAGGGTAACGTTTCTGATTAAAGATTATAGGGTATAAATATAATGAGGTGCACAGATATTTGATTTCACGACGACTTTAACAGTGTTGTGTTGGACAGATGTTTGTGTAGCGGTGTCGATGAGGGAGAGAGAGCGCTAAAGGTAGGGGAGCGCCGGGGCACAACCTAACGTGGGGTTAAATGTAACACGGACCGTTTACATAGTTCTTCAGGATCAAGCGGGGTTGTCTTTCTGCTATTTTCTCTTGCTGCCAGAAGACGGTCTCTCCGCGAATTTGCGGAAAGTTTTGATTATATTTCGTGAAGATACTGGACACAAGAGTGTTTTGACACCATGAAAGTAATTTTTTTCATCATAGGTATTTTTTCGGTTTCTGAGTTGGGTGTAGGACGTTTCCAAATCTAACTTTATATTGCCTTAATCACTGTCTTGTTGGCTTTTGAAACATGTAAGCAACTCCTAGCAACTAGAGTCCTGCGCGGGACTGTTTTCTTCATCCGCTCCCGCCCACACCCGCCGATATTTCTGACCATTCCCGCCCGCTCCCGTAATCGCATGCATTACACTCCCGCCCGCTCCCGCAATATGTATGTCCACTCCCGCCGCACCCGCAAAACTCGGAGAATTTAATCCCACACAATACTAGAAATGCATTGATTTTGTGTGTCTCCCGTCCGCAGAAAAAAAAACACGTATTTGTGTTGCTATTAAGAGATTCATGGGGTTGTTTGTTACGTTTTCCTGGCCTGCATGTATTCTGATGCACTGATCAGGAAGATGAATAGTAGCCTGGCTATCGGGGACATCTATAGGCTACCGTGCATTTCTTTTTTTCTATTTGTGCTCGTGTCCATCTTATGCCCGCTTTGTCACACGGCCAGTTCAACCTCGTATGAAATCAGGTTATGTGTGTCTCCCGCTCACGAGCGCTCACTCTTCAGAGCACACGCAACACACACACACGCGCATGCAGCGCCGGGGACAGCTCTATGGGGACAGTGTGTGTGTGTGTCTGTTCGTGTGTCTGTTAAGAGTGAGCGCTCGTGCGCGGTCACTAGGCTACCTCACAATCCAACCCGACTATCACGGGAATTCGTACGAATTTTACGAGGTGGCTAATTCGTAACAATCTCAGCTTCGTACAAATTAGTACGATTTTGCTAAATCGTACATATTTACGAATTGGCCAATTCGTATGAATTCGTACGAATGACCTACCCCTAATCCCGCCCCTAAACTTAACCGTCACGTGGGTTTATACAAATCGTACGAATTTGTACGGAGTGAGGTTGTACGAATTCAGTACGAATTAGCCACTTCTTTAATCACTCGTGAGATAGGGTAGCACAATCCCAGCAGTTTTTTTTGGCCGCCATTGCCGCCCGCAGCAAAGTTCAACCGCCTGCTCCAGCGAGATTTGCGTCGGTCTGCGGACCCGACGGGATGCTCAATCCAATGCAGCTCTCGACTAGCAACTGTTAGCTAGGCGCTAAAATATGTAATACACAGCGGGGTTGGTTGTAACTGTTGCATTAAGCCGCCAAGCGATAATCAAATGAAAATCGGAGCCACACAACTTTTGAGGTTTGAGTATACATTTAACTTTGTTAGACTTTCACAAACAATGTTGGAATTTAAAATGTTCAAAATTTAAGTGTACTATGAATGATAACTTGTTTATTTATTAAAAATATGGCCTGTTTTTAATGCAATAAACCCTTTAAATTTTTATTTTAAGCTCATTTGTATTATTATTACTGTTATTATTATTATTAATAATAATAATTGTACATGCAGCTGCCACACATAAATCTAATTTAATTGCAATTACAATATTTATAATTTTGTTTATTATTATTTATTGCAAAACTATGCAGCCCTTTTCTATGTCTCTATCCATGATATTGATCCATAATAGAAGGATGATTGGATGAGGGATGGATGTATGGATATCTGTCTATACAGATGCACAAACAATATCAAACTATACAAATAAAATAGTACTGAATTATGTGTGTTACACACAAGTGTTACAACTAACCCCTCTGTCTGTTAGAATTAACCCCGCATATGGGGTAAGTTGTAACATTTGCACTTCTGTCACTTTCACTGCAACTGTACGAAAATGGTAGGTCCTAGAAAAAACTTTAAGTGGCCATTTGTAGCAGAGATGTGTATGTTGCTTGTGTAAAAAAATCTAACCTAATCTAACCTAATTATTTTTTAATTAATTTAGCCAAAACCAAAAGCGTTAGAGTTGTGCCCCGCTCTCCCCTACAGATGAGTGAGAGAGCGAAAGAGGAGTGCGAGAGGTACGGGTGAGTGAAAGCAGGAGAGATAGTGCTGCGCGATGTGCTATCGGTGCTCTGCAATCAAATACGATTTTAATAGGCTTAGTAAAAAAAATATATATATTGAAAATCAATGTGTGGCAATCAGCGTTGATATTGTGGCTGTCCGCCACAAAAAAAAATTAACTTATGGGAAACTCTGCCCTCTAAGTCACCTTCCTCATGCAGGGTTTGATTTAAGTTGTCAAGTTCATATATTTGAAGCTTCCAGTACTACTAATCTTACTATTACCTTTCTCAATTCAAGGGGTATTATAAGTGCTGCTGCTAATCTTTCAAGTTTTTCATATAAGTAGTTTCGATTATTATTTGTAGGTAAAGCCTACCCATATAGATTTTTTTAATGTATTTTATGTTGCTTAATGTTTCACATGCAACAGCTGAGCCAGTGCACAATTGTTTTTTATGTATTTAAATTTTCTGTGCATAATTTATTTAGTTAAACTATACATAAATGCCTTCATCATGTAGGCTACTGTATCACAACTGTTACAATAAAACATCAATTGTGTACACCTCTTTATTCAGTATATAAGCAATATTTTGCTTTTATGTTAAAGACACTATTTGATACCTTGAGAAATTTACATTCTCAGGAAAATAAGCGCTTATCTTAATTGTTGCTAATCATTAATCGATTGAAAATTGAAGGTTCGATCAACTAACGATTAATGAATTCATAGATAATTTGCATCCCTAGTCTATACAGTACATGATATGGTATCTATAGGATATTTTTGCTGCAGCAGAAATGGATACAAGGCAATTTACAGTAAGAGGGTCTTCCTGCTTGTCTTACCTCAGAACAGCCCAATCTCGTGTGCCGATGAATTGCACCCTGTTTGGGGACACTGTGCTCATTTCTTTCTTTCACACAGTGAGGCTGATTAAAAGGGAAGAAGTGATGGCTACTGCCCTTGTACTCATTCTCTGCCTGTCCATCCCATCAGAGAAACTCTGTTCCCCACCATTTCTTTCTGGCCAGTTTGTACTAATTCAAACTCTTGTTCCTGCCTCTTGTTGAACACTTTATCAGTCACAGGAAACCTCCCAGCCCAGCTAGAATGATCTGGATGTGCTTATATATTATTTTTGTGAACTATTGAATGCTTCATGTTTTCCATTTTTAATTTAAGAAGCATTAACCAACATCGAACTGTCCTCAATCAGTATTTCTTAGAATGCAAAAGAAGTAAACCGAATGATGTGGGAAGGTATAGGTATTCTCTTTATTCCATTGGCACAGTTAGATGTTAAGTGATCTATTTTTTTATTTATTTGGTAATAGTGATATCTGATATCTATCTATCTATCTATCTATCTATCTATCTATCTATCTATCTCTGTATCTATCTGTCTGTCTGTCTGTCTGTCTGTCTGTCTGTCTGTCTGTCTGTCTGTCTGTCTGTCTGTCTGTCTGTCTGTCTGTCTGTCTGTCTGTCTGTCTGTCTGTCTGTCTGTCTGTCTGTCTGTCTGTCTGTCTGTCTGTCTGTCTGTCTGTCTGTCTGTCTGTCTGTTCTGTCTGTCTGTCTGTCTTAATTAAATAGAATTCATTTTTGGCTATTATTATGGAATTTTATCTAAAAATATAGGCTTGTAAATTATTTAAAGAATTATAATATATAATTCAGTATCTTATTGACTGATATTCTGTTATTTGATTTGTCATTTTTTCACATTTTACCCTTTTCATGATCTCTTATTCCTGTATTTCCTGTAGTGCTCATATTACCCTGCTTATTACTCTAAATTCTATTTGCTTTGCATGTTTTCTCTATTGCCATAACATTTGCAGCAAGAAATGAAAAACTGAATGACAACAACATAGACCACAGCAAAACATAAAAGATTTCCCACTATGTAAATCATAATAAAGTCAAGTACAGCAGAGTGCTCAATATTTTCTACTGATTGAATGAATGAAGTGAAATTGATTTTGGCAACTCTTCCCATGTTGAGAAAGTTATGAATCACATGGCTTGCCCTTTCTCTCATTGCCTGTTCTGCAAAAGGCTTCAGATGAACAACTGAAACACCACAAAGACAAGGTGCACCAACATTACTTGTTGTAAGGACAAATCCTCAAGAGATTGGAGGACATTTCATCTGACTTCCAGTCCTGAATCTGTAATGTACATTGCCAACTGAATGCAAAATGAGGATGCAGAGCTGGGGACATCAGGCAAGAAAAATGGCAGTCACATTCACACGTTTCATGGTGTTAGTTCTGAGATGAACTATTTCACTTTATGCAGCACCTATACCATAAATCTTATGAGGCTTTACATATACAGTACTTGCCCTTTTATTGTACTCCTTTATGGCTTGCTGTGTACTGGTAGGCCTGGTTTGTTTGTGGGTTAACCCTTCAGCACTGTGCCATTATTTTGCTGTATATATTCTCTAAGGTCATTTCACTCACTCACTAATAAGCCGGAAAGTATAAAATCCTTATGCAGAGTTACCAGTGACACTATTTCAGCATTACAGCAGTGCACTCAAACAGTACTGTGCATACTGTACTTCTGTAATGTTTTGCATTGAACAGCAAGCTCCATTAATAAGACTGTATTGTTTCAATTAAAGGGGCCATATCAGTTTTCCTTTATCTTTTAGATATAGTATGAAAATACCGGTATACTGTAACTTTTGAAACATCTACTTCAGTCCACCATTTGTTGAAACTTAAGCCACATACATTTCTCGATTCTGAGCTTCTTTAATGAATATATATTTTGGGTCAATGTCAAATAAAGATGTCTAAGAAAGAATGTAAAGTAAGAGACATTTCACATATTTCAACAGTAAATTTTGCTCTTTAAATACAATCTTTAATACTTTGTTAACCAAGGTCAAACAACATATAATGGCAGATAATTGATGTTCATTGATGTGGCCTCCATATAACTATAACGGCTAATATTATTCACAACTCATTGTGCATTGGACATGGTATGGTGGATGTGTGAGACCAACAGTGAAGTAAGGTGGTTTAGATAAAGGGTTTTTTAGTAGTAATCAGTATCTAACCTGGCAGAAATATATTTATTTAGTAGCCATGTTTCCATCTACTTGTCAATCGAATTATTTCGAAGTTCGTTAAAGAACTCATGCGAATAAAGCTGGTGAAAGTGTGTTTCCATCAAACGGCTTTAAAGCGAATAAAAACCTATCGTAATGACGTCACATGCTGTTTTGTGATCAAATTGGTATATCGAATTGATTTAGAGACATTTTAAGGTGTTTCCATTCATTTTCGCACTGAAATCGAACAACATTCAAGCAAACTTTTGCGAACAAAGTTTTGTTAACAGAAACAGATCGTGCCATCTACCAACAAATGATCAAGTATTTCACAGTTGAAGCCTAATAATGCTTATCGGTATGTGGCAGCTGATAGCGACATATGTATGGGATAATGTATGCAAGAGGCGGTTGTTAGCCTGAAGAGGTTGTATTCGCTATAACATCCGCCTCGCTATATATTATCCTGCTTATTACATATAAATCAACCAAATAAATAAATTAAATCAATAATTTGACACAAAATATTGACTTAATGAGTTTATTGATTTAAAACACGAGTATTGCTTCTGCTAAAGAAAATAGTCTGCGTCCATTGGCAACTGTGTGTTATAGCAGCTCTGCAGTCTGTTAACCAGAAGTATGACAGATCACATTCTGACATTAGAACTCAACCAAGCCACGTAAAAACAAGCAAAACTAACCTAAGAAAAAAAACGACACTATAAACATTGCTATGATGATGCTGATGCACGTGAATGCTCGATCGACAGTGGAGGGGACTGTAGTGTGGAACGACAGCGCTCCATCAGTTCTGGGAGATCGTGGTTCAAAACCCTTTGGTTGAAGCATTTTTTAAATTTATTTTCTTTGCTTTGTCCACTTACATCTGTCTTTGTTGTACATCCGCCATGTGTGCGCAAACAGACTGGCCGTGAAATGAACTCAGCCTCTGTAACGTGTCAGACCATACAAAGGTCATAAAACTTAATCGCAATTCATTATCTATTCGGGCAAATAATGTTTCCATCAGCTTTTATCGCATTAGCCGTAAGTCAATCAAGAGAAAGTCGGATGAGACCGATCGTATTTTACATCTTATGCAATTTCATCAGAATTTTACCAGCCCGACTCTATGAAAGCTAGTATCTACAGTATGTCATTAATGTCATTTCTCGGCATTTATATCGAAAACATATTATACGCGAAATTTCGTGGATAATATGCACGTATAATATTTCGGCGTATGATGATTACGTAACTCTCCACCCCCCTCCCCCTAAACCTAACCCAGGTTTTCAGTGCGTACCATATACACGCAAAAACCATTTTTGCCATATAAATGCCACAAGAACTACACCGTGGGTATAGATACCGCTGTCTTCATGAGACTGTGTTGAGTTTTACCTGTTCCCATAAGGCATTTTTCATTTCAGTATCACTTAATTTTGATAAAAATCGTGTGGATGGAAACATGGCTATTGTTATCCACATTATATTTTCATCTGCAACAGCATTGTGAACTTTCATAAAGATACGTTTGCTCGGTCATTAATTTTTAAGCATCATTGATGCTAACAGATGAGGAGAGTTCTCTGACTCACAACAGGCAGATTAACGTACTACATTTCTCTGAAATGGTAGGAAATTGAATGAATTGAATGTGGAGGACTTTTACTGTGACAATATTGACAGGGCAGTTTAAACAGTGACAGAATCACATAACTAGGCGACTGAGCGGTCCATTAAAGACACAATCATGATGAAAGCTTGCCTGATCTGCAAAACAAAAATCTTTGTTCTTCACAAAAATTACACTTTCAGGGTATAGTTGTTCGTTAATGCATTAAGTTGATTGCTTAGTCCCTCCCGAGCCTTGTTTTCCTCCTCAGTTATCCTGTGGATATACTGTAATAGTGTGAGAGAGATAAGCAACCCATATCCTGACATGATCAGCATCTGCTCAATTTATTGAGTACTTAGAAGTGTTAAAGAGTAGAAACCTTTTTTATCATTTGGACCTATTTTTTACTTATTTTAAACTTATTTTTTATTTCATAGTTTTGAAAGGATTTTCTTTTACTGAAAAGTTATGGACAGAAGTTCATATATTTTTCTTGAGGTTCATTTGTATATTTTAAATGCCTCTTTCACCCTTGGGGCAGTTAGTTCATTTCATGAGGCATTATAGTCTTGTCTGATCTTGACTAATACTCCTCTCACTTATAATACGGAGCTTTAGGCATCGTTATAATGGAATACCTTCTTTGTGACTTCCTCTCTGCTTTTCAAGGCTCTCTCTCTGGCACATGCAGGTTTCAGCGATGAACTAAACTTTTCAGCAACCACCCTCAGTGCCTAATCTGTAACAGCTCTATCATGGTGACATTTGCACTTAAACATTTTTTTTTTCTATTGCGTGATTGCACAGGTAATTCGGTTTCTCCTGATTGCATGGCTTGATTGACAAATGTTGCATAGCTGAATGAGCACAGCTGTTAATCGGAGAGAATGTGAATAGTAGTTGAAAGGAATCCTAATGAAAGTAATGTTTTGCCAACCCAATGTAAAGGAATCTTCAAAGCTTCAAATATTTTTGAGATTTCTTATACGCACATGGAAAATTACTGCTCAGACCTTGGTAAGCAAGCACAAAAACACATTCAATACTGTAGAAGTGGAAAGCAAGTTTTTCAAAATAGAATACTTTGTCTTATTTGCATTTTAATACAATAATTTACATTTACTTGATTTTGTGAATATTGCACAAGGAACTGGCAGTCAAGTACTCGAATACCCCAAAACAGAGTTTAGGATTCAGACTGAAATAGAGTGTGCATCAACAAAAAGTTCAAACACATACCCAATTTTACCCAAAATATATACCCAATTAGACTCACAGAAACCCTTTGGTTGAAGCATTTTTGTTTTTTGCTTTGTCCACTTACATCTGTCTTTGTTATCACCCGCCATGTGTGTGCAAACAGAGCGGAAATAGTGGGCGGAAATTAACTGAACTTCTTTTTCTGTTTTGTGGCGTGTTGCAAACATAAAATGACCTAAAACTTAATCGCAATTTATTATTTATTCAGCAAATAATGTTTCCATCAGCCTAGGACAACTCGGAAGTTAGCGGCGCATGGGTTCCCTCATATTTAAAAGCTATGCATTTTCCCCATAGACTTTTGGAAAATCGCAAAATCTGTGTTCAACAAAGAATCGTGACCCTTACATGTTTTTTCTATCAAGATAATCTTTACAAGTTAATCCAAAATGTATACATTTTGAAGCCTATTTAAAGTTTGAAAAAAACACAAGCAGACACAATAAAGTTTATATAATATTTCAGAGGCTAAAAACCCTGATTATACGTACGTAAGCTAGCTCATAGCCAATTATTTCCAATTATACCAATGAATGCACCAACTTCTAACAAATGTATAGTTGTCTTTATAAAGAATTGCTCGCTTATATATAGCTCAGGAGCCTGCTGCTGTTACACTGTACAAACGCTTTGCGCATCTGCAGCTGCAGTGGCGGATGTACGTTACGCTGATGGGCTTCTCAAGGGCCGCTTACGCTTGCGGTGAGGTTGCATCGAAAGGTAACTTCAAAGCCGGTAATCCATCCGCGGAAACTGAAGCCTCCGGGGGCCGCCATTGTAGCATAAGCTCACCTGGAATGCTAACCTCACCTGTTAGCATTCCACACTCTTAGAAGAAAGGGTTCTATATAGAACCTTAGAAAGATCAAAAGCGCTACGATATTTGGAAACCCTTAGAATGCAATGCATGTGAATGATCACAAAATTCAAGATATGGGGGTTAAAAAATGTAATTAAAAGTGGAATACCTAAGATTTTTGCATTAAAATATCCCAAAATCACAAGGCCAGTGTTATATATTTAGTTACAGATGATAACTTACAATATTCCAAATGTTTCAAGCAATGTTTAAATCGCGAAGAAAATTGAGATTTGGGGTGAGCTGGGAGTCGCCAGTCAATCGTGTCATATTCGCTGCTTACCTTCGTGTTTCTGCTCGTACTACATGTAGTCCTGGATAAATGCGGAAGTTGTAGTTGTGCATTTGCGTCTATCAAGCAACAAACGTCAGCTTGTTTTGCGCATTTGTAATGGAATGGTGCACATTCTGGTGCATTATTCTTTTCAATTATTCTCGGAATGTGAACTGTTGGCTGTAAAGGGGTCGCACACCGGACGAGAAGAGCCGCGCCACGTCTTAGGACAAAGTCCAGTATCGCACACCGGATGACGCACTTTCTCATCAGTATATGGCCAGCAATATTATTATGTTTAATGACATGAAAGGAAGATAATGTCTGTTTTATGTTATGATTGTCTGGTACAATTAAATACAATCGTTGCTGAGTCTGCAGTCTGACAATTTTACCTCAGAGCATCCGTTAACTGAATGTCAACTGATTTTTTCAGTCCCGTCCCACTGATTTATCCACGGTGGAGTTGAAAACAACAGTTCCCATCATTCCGCGTTCCTCCACGTCGCCATCTAAGCAAAGCCGTTGTTGTTGTTGTTTTGAATGTAGCGCCCTCTAGCCACATGCAATCTTAGGATATTGCAGCTTTAATCTAATATTACATGAAGAGAGCCATTTCAGTTTTATCCTCCAAAAATCAGCATGATTAAAATGTGATATTAAGTTACATTTTAATAAACAATAATTTAATTACAACTGCAAAATGTTGCTGAATAATGTAATATATGACTGAATAATAGCCTATAAAGAACCTCTGTGCCAAAAGGGTTCTTTCAGTTCATTATCATAATTTTTTTGTACAAAATGCCCTTTGCAGTTGAGTCCTTCTGCGGCTTCAATTTTCTATATTGAAATCAACGGGGTCGCTGTGTCCATTTCTTTTGTACTGTCTATGGTAACTTCACATTTGCTACATGCCACTGGATATTTCTCACAAAACCTCTCAGAAAAGAAATATCACCCCAAAACCTAAATAATAAAGATGTAATGCTACCATTAGGGATATCTAAATTATTTGCTTTATGAAATTATTTTCAGGACAGTTCAGCAGAATTATCATAGCATAGGTCTGGTAATAACGTGTCTCAATAGCAGGTCACAATAGCAGATTTTTGTTTATGCATCTTTGTGGGATGGTATTGATAATGCTGGAAAAGGGTTACAAAATTATGCCAAAGCTTGATGTTCAAAATGTCTATAAATAGAGGAAATGGCTGCTCTCCAGGAGGATATCCTGCAAAAGATGTATATCCTGGTTTGAGTCTGCTTTTGCTGCCTCAGGGCCCGGGGCAGCTTGTAATACATCATCGGGAAAAATGAATTTGTCGGGAGAAATGTAAGGCCATCTGTCTGGCAATTAAATTAGAAGTTGGGTGATGCAACAGGACAACGATTCAAAGCACAAGAGTAAATCTATAACAGAATAACAACAGAAAAAAACAGCCTTCTGGAGTGTCCAGGTCAGTGTCCTGACCTCATCCTGATTGAGATGCCTTAGTAAGAGAGCAATTCACACCAGAAATCACAAGAACATTGCTGAACTCAAAGGCTTTGTGTAAGACGAGTGGTGCTGAAATCCTCCTGATCATTGTGCAGGTGTAATCCACAATTACAGGAAATGTTTGGTGGAGGTGACTGCTGCCAAATGAGGGTCAACCAGTCATGAAATCGCACATTCACATTCCTCCAGGACTGTGAAATGTTTGCATGGGGCACAGACATGGAATTATATCATTATTTGAGTTATGGGACTATTGTTGGGACTTTTTTGAAGAGTAAATAACATGTTATGACCAATTTATGTAGAAAGTAGTATCAATATTAATTACGAGTGGTCCCATACTATTTTCCTGTGTTGAGTTTTTTGATGACCATTTGATGAAAATATAGAAAAAATAATACTATGTATTATTCTTATTATTACCATTTAAAATAACAGTTTTCTATTTTAATGTCTTTAAAAATGATATTAAAGCTGAATTTTCAGTCTTCAGTTTAGAAATCATTCTAATTTGCTAATTTGGTGCTCAAGACATAACATTTCTTATAGGCTCTCATATTATAATATTATTACTTTTTACGATTATTTGATGATTAGAAAGTGCAAAAGAACAGTTTTTGTTTTTAAATCGATTTTTTTTGTATGTAACAATGTTAAAAGTCTTAGTTTGGCTTGTGCTTTTTAACACTTCTCTAATCTTACTGCTGCACAGTTTATTAAAAAGTGCAAGCAACAATTGGAAAAATTGCACAAATGTTCCTGTGGTAATTTTAAGATTGTTGAAATAACTCCACATTATTAGCATAATAAGGAGCTGAACATAATTCATGTGGATCAAATAGAATGAAATTTAGACAATCCTCCTTAAATCTCACATGCTAACACATTATGTATCCTCCTGTTTTGTATATTATTATATCTGCAAGAGGTTTATGAAATGTCTTTTTACATTTACTCTACTTTAAGGGATTCTGGAAGTAACTATCGCTTGAAACAAAAAAACTAAGGTCTCTAACCAGGTATTTAGTCCATAAAACCAAGGTACAATGAGAACATTGTGTATTTTGATGCCACACAGGACATTTGCCAATATCTATGAAGACAAACTGCTCCTTATCGAAAGTTTTATTAGAGGAAATCATATAAAAAAAATACCACTAAACCCTCTTCTGATACCACAGCATATGCAGGAAAATGACCTGAAGGTCTGGTTTCATGTTTAGTCCAATTTGCCTTCCAACAGCTCTAAATGTGTTGTTTAACCAAGTATCCTTTAAAAGCCATATAGGTCCTAATTTATTTCCTCACACAGACAATTGTACCCTAAAAGTGGAAGACAAGAGAAAACACTTCTGGGTATCCATGGTGATGTCTTATTCTAAGTGCCGTCACTGTTGTGGTGTCTGTGTGGATCTTGAGGCAACAATTCAAATGTAGATTGCAGAAGTTTAGAGTGCTCCAATCAAATCTAATCATACTATTTGCTTCTCATACTTGGAGTTGTTCCAAAAGGGTTTTCCAGTTATCCAACACTGAGGCGGCCGGGTCTGTCTCTATGGCATTTTACATGCAAGTTTTAGCAGTCAAACTGGAGAATATTCGTGCAGCACAAAATGTGTCATTTCTTATAAGAAGAAAAATCATTGTGTGTTGGATAAACACAAGGTCAGAAGAGTGTCATTATAGGCATGAAAAGATGTGTCAGAATTCACATGCCTCCTGTGGGGAAAATGTCAGAGAGATCAGTGAGGGACTGAATTCAAATGTCAGGCAATATGGATACAGAGGAGAAACTGTTTAAACTTCGTTTACATTGCATTAAAATGAGCAGTTGTGATGACCTTTAGTCAAGTATTAAGTCCAGACGGGTTTAGTGACAGTGTCATCGGTGGACTTAAGTTCAGGTAATAAATTATTTATTTCAAAGTGCTTTAAAACTTTTGGAAGAAGCTCTCTGATGCTTATCATCAGAGGCTGCATTGTTCATAAAAAACAGTAAAAAACCTGTTATGAAATATTTTAAAAATATTATTACATTTTAGAATGGTTACTTCTCTATTTGAATATATTTTAAAATGTCATTTATTTCTGTGATGGCAATGCTGAATTTTTCAGCATCCTTACTCCAGTCTTCAGTCACGGGTACAGAACATTTTTTATCAATATTAAAAACAGGTGTGCTGAATAGTATTTGAATAACAAAGCTTGAATTTTCAAATTTGGATGGCTGTCTTGCCTCACGGGGTTTTGTTTTTGTGTTTGGCTCGCATTAGAGCTCATGTAAATCCTATAAAGCATTTGTTGTGTTTGAGCATTGATAATAAGAATCAATCATAATTTGTGTTTAATAGCTCAGCTGGAAAGATGTTTTAATAAGAGAACCAGATTTGTTTAATTATTTTAGTTTGCTTGTTTCCATTCTGCAAATCTGTGGCAGTGTTTGAAATATCTTTTTTTATCAAAGTAAGCAGGGGGATCACCCGCATATCATAATGAATAACATTTTATTAGCGGACTGCCTATTCCTGCTATATTCACCTGATTTGATTGTTTTTTAAAAAAAGTAATAATGTAAAATTGCCACTTATTAAAATGCTTATTTCACATATCTTTAAGCATTTTCATTATAGCATCCCTTTTCTCTTTCAGCATGGTGTCTTTCACTGCATTAAATGTTAATGTGATTTGTTTTAAAGAATTTACACTTACATAATTGTGAATCAAATACAAGGCCCATAAAACAGAGCAAGCACAGCTAATGGCACCTTTTCTTTAGGAAGCATATCTTAGACTTAATTAAAAAGCCCTTGATTTACCACCCTTATCTTTTGTAATCATGTTAACCAATTGTTGTCTAAAAGCCCATTAAGAGTATGGATTTTAATTAGGAACCTTGTCTATGCTCTATATATCACTGACTTCTCAGCGACTTGTTGTGAGCAGACAGCGATTCATCTTTATCAAACTGGGTGAAGATTTGAAAGCTTGTGAGTGGCTCCTTTTTTATTTTCTTTATTGGTTTCCCAACTGACGCAGCATGGAAAGAGGAGATATACTATACTTTAAAGGAGTAGTTCACTTTAAAAAAAAACGTTTGCTGATAATTTTACTCATCCCCATGTCATCCAAAGATATCCATGTCATTCTTTCTTCAGTCGAAAAGAAATTAAGGTTTTTGATGAAAACATTCCACGTATTTCTCCATATAATGCATTTTACTGGTAACCAAACAGTTCAAGGTCCAAAAGACAGTTTTAGTGCAAACTGCAAACTGTTCAAAGGGCTTTAAATGATTCCAGATGATAAATATCAAGTGAAAACGATCGCTCATTTAAAATGATTCAATGCCTTGCTCTGTTTTGATTTAGACATACTGTTAAAATAATGTTGCATTCATCTGAGGGTATACGTTTACACAACAATGATTTATTTTATTTTTAATTTTTTTGTCGCATGACGGCAACGTTGCTCAAATGATCTCTGTTCATACAAATCCATTTGGAAACACAGAAAAACATCTAGTATGCATGCCAGGCCAGTAGTGGGTGATGTCACTTTGTTAAGAAACACTACCTGCCAATGAGGCTGCGTAGTGTATATTTTTGTAGTTAACATATTGTAGAGACGATATAGCATCAATGTCAAAAATGTGCACTTTGAAACTTAAACCCAAACTTTTTTGCAACTTTTGGCCCCAAAACAATGTTGTTGTGTAAATGGCAAAAATGCAAAGGTTTTCCGGTTTTAAGTTGAACACGGTGTGAAAACAGCTCCTCAGTGAAATCATTGTACCAAGTGCAATTAAAGCCTCTGGTAACTGTTATAATAACTTGATAGTAATGCAGGCAGAATATGTAGGGGCTATATTGATTATCATTATCAGGAAGCATGGGTCACTCATTATTTTTCTGAGAGTTAATTAGCAAACACCTGTTTCCTTTGATTTTACACTAATAAAAGATTTTCTCAACATGTCTTAATGCAAACCATTAATTAGTGATTACACTGGTCTCCAAGTTGTCTGTTTCAGGAGATAAAATATCCTATTTATTATGTATATTATTTTATTGTGCTTAATTCAAATATAACAATCAAAACAATTGGCTACTGTCTTCAAAAATACTACAGTTTTTACATTTAACGTCTATGTATGTTGGGTAGATAGTACCTCTCTCACGCAAAAGAGTTATTTACAGTTTAGTCCTTTTCAGTGCTCTACTCTGTGCTTCTTGGCTTGTCTTTTGTATTCATTGGAGCATATCTTGTTACTGCCCAGCAACAGCCTGCATGCACTGATGGGCTCCCATTTGCCATCATATTGTCTCTCCATTGTTGCAATGTCCTGGTGAAATCTCTCGCCATACTCTTTAGCTCAGTGCTCTGCAGCTTGGTGGGAAAAAATCTAGATGAGAGTGCAAAAAAGGCTTTTGTATTCCTTGAGAGAGGTTTTCTACCAACAACCTGTAGTTGTCTGCATTGTTGTTTCCAAGAAAATGTATTCCCACTGGAAGGCTTTCTATTCTGTCTTTATCCAGATTGATGTTTAAGGGTGGGAACACAATCTTCCTTGATTCAACAAGTGGTGGATGCTGCACAGTTTTCTTTCTAGGCTCCAATGACTGTTGGAGTGGCCATTCTTTCTTGATGTAGTCCCAAGAATGTCATCTAACTGACGCTTTTGACCATACGTCAACATCCGACGCTTTAGGGCACCCTTTAATGTCAGTTAGATGACGCTATCTAACCCTAACCCTTCCCCAAAACCTAAACCTACCCGCAACATCTAACTGACACTAAAGGTAAAGCATCAGTTAGATGACGCCCTAGGATAGTGTCATCTAACAGACGTTAAAGGGTGCCCTAAAACGTTGGATGTTGACGTATGGTCAAAAGCGTCAGTTAGATGACGTCTTGGGATGAGAATGTGTTGATGTAGTGGGAATCTCTTGCACGATTATCCCATTCTGCATGAGAAAATAGTAGTTCTTTCTGTATCCAATCAGCAGATCAAGAAAGAGAGTAACAAACTTCAATTGGCCACAAAACTGATGGCCATAGTTTACGCACCTAAAAAGTTGTTTCATGTAGTCATATTATTCTTTCATTTGGACTGCATGAACCAACTGGAATTGATGTCAAAATATTGCCATTATGCAGCAAAATATCATATACTGACCAATATCTTGAAATCAGAGCCAATCTTGGTTCTCAGTGAGCCAGAGAATTATTAAAAATCTAGAGCATTTATTTCATTTCATTTATACATTTATTTCAGAATCATTTGGGCATTTGGCTTATTTCAGAAGCATTATCCAAAAGATTTCTGCTTGAAAGTGGGTGAGAAAACATACATACATACATACATTTCATTCATTCATTCATTCATTCATTCATCATCATTCATTCATTCATTCATCATTCATTCATTCATTCAAGAGGTAGATTCAAGTTTATGTGTGCTTATGATTATCAAAAAAAAATTATAAAAATGAATGGCAAGCTCTTACATTGGACTATATGCATGAACACTGACCATGACATTTTATTGACATTGCTGTGCCAGAGACCCTTGGAGTGTACCATTCAACACATTTAACGTTTAGCCCCTATCTGATTTACAGGCTCACCGTCTCCCTGTTTACTGAGTGTTAGCAGGCAGCTCACTCAACTCTCACAAGGAACTGAAAATGAAAAAATAATGACCCTCATCCATTGTAAAAGTTCAACCTGGCGCTCGAAGAGGGTGCTGAAGTCAACTCTGGTAATAGACTAAAATGAAAATGTCAGATAACGTCCTATGAATGTCTACTTTTGGTCTGCAGCATTTGTAAGCTACTTTTTGTACATTTTCAAAGCTTTCTAGTTTCTTTCCAGAGCTCTGCAAAATTACTATAGCCTTACAGTTGGATACTTGCAGTTGGCTCCTGATGAATTCTGCTGGAGACAGTAAATTCACACATGAGAGAATTGAATTGTGTGTGAATAAAATATTCCTCTGTGAGTGCAGAGATATTTTTTTGACATTAATTGAGAGGGCCAGTAAGGTAGATGTCATTATTTTGATCATTTTCTGTATGTGGTAAAAATCTTTGCTTTAAATAACTTTCTCCACTGTTGTGGTGCCAAAGTTGGACATAGATGACAGCTAAATGACAGTCCAATCAACAGATATGCTGTGTTGAGAAAAGTCTTTTGCAATTTTATTAAAATAGTAATTTGTACATTTTGTAAATCTGGCTGAAAGTGCCCACTATTAGATGTATTTTCGTTAATTTTCTGTACATTTCCAGTAAGTGGATATTGCTTTGTACATGCGTCTGACAAATAGCCTCATTAAGTTGAAGAAATGTGAAATTCTAGCTCTTAATGAACACAATGAAAGGCACTTCATTGCTTAGATGTTCTAACACCAAGTTTGAAGAGTATGGAATACCAGGTGTGAAAAGCCAAAGAACTAATGAACAATTACCAGTCTGTTGTTGTGTATGCTTAAGGGGCACTGCCATTCAACCCAAGGACAGGGCATATGTCTGGATTTGATTTACTCTTTCAGCGTTGTCTGCTTCTTTAATGATCGTCAGGCAAAGCATACTTTAAGCGGTATACTCAGCTTTCCAATCCTTTATTTCAGGAGGTGGTCTAAAATCTGACACCTGACAACCATATGCAAGCCATTTCCAGAGAACAGTATATAAAAAAGTAATGTTTTAAAAAGTGTAGTTACAGGATTTTTGGTACATGATGTTGATTTATGAAGCATGAATTGACATAGTAAGATCTGAAGTCACAGTGTGAGATGTAAATTAAATGTCTTGCAATTTGCAAGAAATTACATCACATTGTGAGATACGAAGTTACATTTTTGCAGTGTTTATTTAAATCCACAATTACGCTTTTGTATCTTGCAGTTGTAATCCTTCTGGTGCAACTTCGCACCATTCTCAGCGGGACTTCGAACCGTCATGGGAGGGTAGGCACGCTATCAGAGTACTCAAGAAACCACAGTATCTAGTGTGCCTCTTTGGACCAGGGGAGTTAGGTCTACTCGCACAGCTCTTTCTAGCTAGCCTCCATTACACTGACCTCACTCCCAACCGGGTCACAGCACCAATACAATGTAGACCCTCTTAGTAGCTGGCTTTTTTTTTACTCGAAGGTAAAGATCGACTACATAACCAAACACAATAAAACTATAACTCATTACAACATCATCACTAAGGCGTGTTTACACATAAAAGTGTGGGTGATGCATGGGGCATCATCTAAGAATTTATTCACAAACAAAAAAGTTAAAATCTCAATTAAAGTTCTTCAAAGTGAAAGGAAAAAGAAAAGAAAACTAGTTTCAATTGGATGGCTAAGTTTCCTTTGGTGTTATCTGAATTGCATCTAAGATCACATCCGATAAATGTATGCACTGAGAAAAACACTAGGGCCAGAGTCAAAGGTCAATCACTGTGGGACTGTTGTTGATTTAAGTAGCCTGCTTTGGCCAAGAGCAAAGAGAGCATGATACAGAAGGAATCTGCCCACAGCAACCCTCCACTGTAAATGATGTTTATTCACTCCAATGCTATGGATTAAGCCTATACCCCACATCCAAGTAAACAAAAAGCCCATATCTTTATTTGTTAGATCCTTACAAATTTATTCTTATGAGACTACATCTTTTCCCTCAGGCTAGTTCTTATTCTGATATCAAAAATTACCATGTCTTAAAATGTTTATTTTGTAAGTGTTTTGCAAGAATTACAATACATGTAAACACCCGTAAGTAACAGTATTTGCATAGTTCCTGCACGGAAACTCAATAATAATTGAGGCAATTTGTATAGTCGATGTTTCACCTTACTTGAATGGTGCACATGTTGTCATTTGTCTGCTTAATGACCTACATTTAATCCACAAAGCAGTATATAATGAGCTGTAGGATATTTTCAGTTGTATAATGCAGCCATTACTATATGCTGCTCTCCTAACTCAATTAGTGAGTACACAGACAGCCTGTTTTTATCAGAGGTGAGCTGCTTGATTTATCTAGGGGCAAAGTAACAACAGGAACAACATGTGTCCTCTCCATTTATCTATCCATTTTATTGTTTTTTTTTCTTTCCCTGTGATAATTTATTATTTTCCTTGAAGTTCACTGAGAAGTCATTAAATGTTCTTGGCCTGCTTGACGTTCTTGGTAACAAAAGGGAAGATGTGTTCAGAGGTGACTATGACTTTAGTCAGACACATCATGCTAATTATCTTTGGGAAACAAATGCTAATCATCTTTCAAATTTGTATGTGTGCATGTGGTCACCAATTACAACATGAAATGCTGAACAAAAGAGTAATAAAACAAAATATTCTTTATGTTCATGTAAGAATATTGTGTGCCCATGCACCCCATGTATTCCCATTTAATTACCACTCTTAGAAGAAAAGGTTCTTTGTAGAACCTTAAAGGACTCTGACAGGCACTTCATAGAGATATTTTAGGTCACCTGATTGTGCCAAGTATAAAGACATTCAAGTCTAAAAAAATGCAGTCCTAGCCAGCCTGATATTCACGGGACTCCGTACGATTTTATGAGGTGGCTAATTCGTAACAATTCGTAGCAGGCCTCACTCGTACCAAAGTTCATTGTACATATTTTACGAATTGGCCAATTCGTATGAATTAGTACGAATGACCTACCCCTTACCCCGCCCCTAACTTACCCATCACGTGGGTTTAGACAAAGTATTACAAGTAGGGTTATTACAGAACTAGCCACTTTTTAATTATTCGTCAAATTTGTACGAGCTAGTTCGTAGACGAGTAGATAGCCCTATCCTTAAACCTAACCTAACCCAACCCATAACATACAGTACCCCTAAAATCCCTGCTTGTATAACACAGTCTCGATGCCCAAGAAGCTCATATACACTCGACGTCTTTTGACCATACGTCAAGATCCGCCTTTTTCAGGGCCCCCTTAAACGTCGGTAGATGACTATCCCGGGCCGTCATACAACTGATGCTTCTACCTCTAACGTCAGTTAGGTGACGGGTTAGGCTCAGGGTAGGTTAGGTCGGGTAGAGTTAGGATTCAGAACGTCATCTACCAATGTTTAAGGGGGCCCTAAAAGGCGAATATTGACGTATGGTCAAAAGTCGTCCCAAGACGTCAGAGTTATATGACGCTTGGGGATGAGACTGTGCAGCCGCACAAACTCGACAGTAAAACTGTGCACTTGTCCCTCAAATCTGATCTGGTCTGATTGGAACCAGCTGTTCCAGGATCAGCAAAGATCCAGGAACATGTTGTACTTGGTGAAATCACGTTCACCATAGCTGGATTTATTTCCTTAAATCGATTTTAATATTGATGTACATTTTATGAATTTAACATACATACTTTACTACTACATACATTATCACTAAAAAGTGAAATAACCATTAAGAATAAAAGTATTATGCAATAATTTAAGACATTTCTTCTATAAACCATAGAAGAAACGTTTTTCTAAAAGTAAGCAACATGCATGGCAGACATGGCCCCATATGGAGATATAATTCAAATAATATATATATATATACACACACACACACACACACACACACACACACACACACACACTGTCAGAAAAAAGGTGTCGAAAGCCTGCCACGTGGGCAGTACCTTTCTAAAAGGTACACTTTTAGTATCCTAAAGGGTGCATTACCTTCATGGCACCTTCATGACATATCCATGAAGGTACCACAAGTAAGCACCCTTTAGGTACAAAAGTGTACCTTTTGAAAAGGTACCGCCACAGTGACAGCTTTCATACCTTTTTTTCTGACAGTGTATATATATATATATAAACATAAACAATGTTAAGGCATTTGTCATTAAAGCACTTATTTAATATAACACTGAAGTCTTGACCTATCTTCTTTCCAATGACCTTCATTTTACACCGTTTCTTGATATGATGATATGATATAGGACATGCTGGAATATCCTTCTTGTTATTCAAATGTCCAGTGCAGGGCTCTTGTAAAATTCATCTCCTAATAAAATGCTCAATGAATTATCAATGATTGAGATTGTGCCTTCGTCTTCACCTCATTTAAATGCCCTAGCAGTGAGATTTCCTCCCTCTCCTCCCTCTGCTGATGACCAGGTGAGGAGAAGCTAGAAAGCTGAGGGTCTGGTAGAATCTGCCTCAGGATGTTGAAGACATTTGTCAGTTATTCTGGGAGTGATTCAGCCCTCATTCATTCACTTTATACAGTTCTGTGCGTACATGAAATTTGTATTTTTAATGGATGACGGAGTCATCATTTAAGGGCTTCCCTACAACTTCAGTTCAGATCTCTCTGCATGTGCAACAAGATCTTTGAGTAACATGTTGCATTTGCAAGACCATGTCTTTTACATAAACTGATTTGTTTTTAGTTGGTCTAATCTTTTTTTCATAAGGTACCATGAGCTTAGATATAGATCATAGATATTTTCTATATGTAAATTTACACACAATGGTTAATAAACTGGACACAGGTATTTGTTGAAATGAGCAACACATGCATATTCATGAGTCCCAAGCTGATCTAAAATTCACCCAGTAAAATTACTTTAAATTAAAGTAATTTTTAAAATGAATATGTTTCGGTTCTAAATGGTGAAGGTGAAGTCAAACATCCAACACAGCCAGATGTGAGCTATATGCTCAACACTGACATGTTTCTCCTTATCAGCATTCTTTCAGCTACTGTGTAAAGAGCTAAGCATTTGTTTGGCATATGATGGTAGTGTCTGAATTCCTGTCAGTGTCTGTCGGATTATATTTTGTTTTGTTTGTTTTTTTTGACTAGGCTGTGTGAGACAGACTAAATATTGTCCCAGAGGAGCTGTTTGGCACTTCCTCAGTAGGTGACATGCCACACAAGATGACAAACTAATCCTCATTATCAAAGCCTCTTACTCTGTACCATGCTGAGAAGTAAGACACTTCTACTCTAATTAGATATGGCACCAGAACACACACTTAATACCAAACATTTGTTCTCAGATAATGAAAACACAGAAAGTATCAAAACCTTTATCTGGATTCTGTTTTAACCAAGGCATGTGTGCACACACATTATATGATTAACTACTCTAAAACTCTGAAATCTGTTCGGTGTAAATTTTGCTGATGTCATGCAACCGTGTAAACACTGTGGTTACCCAAAAAAACCCGAGTGCTTTGACTCGTAGCCAAAACCAGGTTCATTGAAGATTTGCATTTAAAACTGTGACAGGTGATAAATAATGCACACACGGGAAGAAACCCAGACTCCAGACTCACTACAAAGCCCTTTTTATTAATGTTCTCACCACTGAAACGGTAGTTGATAATAGATGCTCATTTAATCCTGAAGGAATAGGACGAAGTCGAAACATAAATATGTAAATAATAGCCCTGTGCTAGATTACTCCCATTTGTCAATGTCAGGGCAGCTGTCGCGTGCCCTCCTCATACTCTAATACACTGCACAGTGCTCTCACTACACCTTTACAAAGTGTTACATCACCTGATATTTAATATTTGCATTAAATTTCATCTTGTTAAAATATAGAACCTGAAATAAATTAGGGTATCAAATGACATACATATAGCACTAAATGTTGAAAAAGCACTTCAAACTGGTTTTCAGTAGCTAATGATCTAAATTTTTTTAATTTTATGTTTGATATCAACTGATTTTGTGCTAGATATGATATAAAAAATATACAAGCTCAGCACAATGGACAATAATAAAGCCCTGCGTTGTGTTTTAGTGCTGAAATCACTGTGCCATGATATGACTCTTAAAGGGAGTTGATGAGAAACCTTGATTCTTCGCTGGTTCAGTTAGCTAAGGTTGCTTTAGTAATGATCCTACAGTTCATAAACTCAAGACCTTGGGTGTGTGTCATCTTATTTTATGATTCTCTATCCTCTAAGCTGTAGGCTATCCCATGACAGTATGAAGCTGAAAATGCTTAAAATGATGATGTGAATAACACTGTGCAGCTGCTTCTATTGTCTTAGTCAATAAAACATCTCCAAAAAAATGTATTTCAGAGTTGTGTTGCACAAATGTTTCTTGTATACACATTCTGGAATATTTTCCTCAAATAATAATCCCTGGACTGGTAAATTATATTTATACAAAATTATTACAAGGATTAGTTCACTCAAAAATTACAATTCTGTTATCATTTACCCTCCTTCATGTCATTTCTAAACTGTATGACTTTCGCGTTTTTTTTTTTAGCCTAAAGTTGAGGGAGGTTTTGAAGAGTTAACACTGGTCTTCAGAAGAAGTCAGTATTGCAAGAAAAAAAAGTCAGAATTACGAATTTATATCCCGCAAGTTGTATATCTCACAATTCTGAGGGAAAAAGTTATGTTTTTTTACATTTGTTTATTTCTGAAACAAGGTTCCATTGACTTCTGGCCTGCTGTGACACGTCATCCAACCATTTTGGTTACCACTGATGTCTATTGTATAGACATAAAAAACAAGACCACACTCAAATATTTTCTTTTATGTTCCATAGAGGAAAGGGAGTAAAACAGGGTTAAAGGGTCATTCCATCTCTGTAAAGATGAATGTGTATTTAAAATGGGCTATTTATGTAGAAGAAATGTGAAGTTATTTTTGAATTTGGAGCTTTCTAGACTGAGAAAAGCCAGAAATGTATTTTTGGCTTATGTGGATGAAAGACAACAACTCCCAGAATGCACTTGCTTCACTGCCCTAGGAGGCCACGCTACCAGTAACAGCGCAGTAGTTAAACAACAAGTCTAGGCTAGTCTAGTGAGTCTCCTGATGAGTCTGCCTGAAAATGTGTTTCGAGATTGCCCAAAATGTCCGGGATTCGGCTTTTGCGTTCTACAGTCGCCATTCATCATGTTTACTGTGGCGAGCAGGACGAGACTGAGGTCTGCTGGAAAAACGACGCGAAGGCTGGTGGCGTGATTACGATGAGCGACACCTGTGAGATGTAAGTTACCGGTCTCATATCCCTCAGCGGAGGAGCGGGAATTTCTTAGCAATGTTATAACGCACATCAACCAATCACTTTTTTAGCGTTCATGTAAACACTACATTCAGATTCATCAATCAGAATGAATTCAGTTAGATTGAAACAAAAGCTCTACATGTAAACAATGCATGGCGACTGTAGAGAGCAAAAGCTGAATCCCGGACAGCGACGGCCGGACATGTCTGGGAAAAGAGGACCGTAACCCCTAAAGTTACTACTCAGATTTTTCCACAGAACAAGAGCCTGCTAGCTTAGATTCCAAAAGAGATGGCTGACGCTATGTGTAATCCCAATCCTCCATAATGCATTCGTCTGCGTATTTCAGTACCTTCGTCCATTTTTTCAAAATTTCTGCCTGTGAAATCAAACGCACTGGCACTAATCTGTGATAGATCTGTTTGCGCATTAGGTCCAAACCCCTATGGGCGGGTTCGAAAGGGTGGGGACTTAGGGTTGGGTATCGATAATCGAGTCTAGATTGGAAACCAGGACTAGCTTTTGTTTTCCCGCAATCGTTCAAAAGTTAAAATTTAGATTCCTAGTTTCGATATTCACAGTTGGGCGACCAGAAGAAGAAACCGCTGAACAACACCAACGAAGAAGCGTCTACCGGAAGTGTTGGCATAAGTGTGAGTTGAACATGAGTAGCTTACCTCGACGGTCCAAAGTGTGGCTCAACTTTTCTAAAAATAACGAAATCTCGGCAAAATGCAACATTTGTGACAAAAGGAGTATTTGTGACAGAAGGAGTATTTCCTTCAGAAAGGAGTATTTCCTTCAGAAAGACCATTGGTTAGCAAGGTTAGCTAAACTTTTTTTTGACCCTGCCTCTTAAAAGAATTGGAACATGTGAAGAATCGTTCAGGAACCGGAATCGAAAAACAAGGAATCGGAATCGGAATCAGAATCGTTCAAGTTCAAACGATACCCGAACCCTAGTGGGGACAAGTGCTTTTAGTCTTTACAGAAATCCCCCCCCTTACACATCCTCCTACAATGACGTAAAATAATGATTGGAGGAAGTGAAAAAGGTAAATAGCAGATTTCTCTCCTCTCAGGGGAAAATGAAAGAGTGTTGCACGACCATTCAATAGTATAATGGTTTCTGGAATGCTTAATGCAAATGGGTGGAGTGTGCCTTTAAAATTACATGAGAGTGAGCTAATGATGACAGAATTTTCATTTTTGAGGGAACCATCTAATGCAGTGATATTCAGATTTTACTGGAGCAAAATATGGTTGTGGCCACTGTATTTAAATGAAGTCATACTGTAAGTCAATCTGAAGTTTTCACCAGTCCTCCCTGCCAGACCTGATGTTATTTGCAAATAGTGGTATTGACAGCTTTGATGGGATGTTGGTGTCCTGCTCTTGTGCATGGCAGCACAGTGAATGAGATAGTCTAGCTGCTCTCTATCATCACCGCTGAAATACTTTACATGATTGACTACTGTCGCAGTGCTCCACCTATAAAACTTTGTTTACATCTGATTGCTTTGTTGGTTTCACTGGCATAAACATGAAAATAATTCACTTTATTTCAGTCTCTGATGAATTTATAACCGAATTTGGACACAACATGTCGGATGGAATATATTCAAGTCAAGTCACAGCTTCTTGTCACTGCTTACTCACAGAAGAAGAAAAGAGATGAATGTAGTTCCTATAGGCAATAAAAATACAAACTTATAAAGAATATAAATTGACCATTTACACAGAAAACACACATTAGTGTCTACAATTTCAGCACAAATTATTGCAGGCAAATGAAAATCAATTCAACGATTAAGTGTCTATGCTTTGAACGAGCTACTGACCATCAAAGAAAACTGCAAAGTACAACATTTTTTTAAGTGTGTATTTTGTAAGAGATGACTAGGTGAAATGTCTTACAAGATAAAACATCATAGACAGGTGTTGACTGGCTTTGAAGGTCACAGTATAGACTTAGCACCATTTTGCACATACACCATGTTTAAAAGTTTTTTGGTAAGATTTTTATACTTGATCTTTTATCCTCACCACGGCTACATTTGTTTGATCTAAGTAATTATTGATATTGAGGAATAATGGGAAATTCTCATATGCGTGCAATTTGTTGTTTTCAGATAATGAAATGCACATTCATTTTGATTCTAATTCATAATGTAACGAGTACATACATTCACATAATTAAGTAGAAATCATCCCTACTGGGAATAAACAAAGGCCAGCTGTGCTGCTCACGTCCATTAGTGCTTTATTAAACACTATCATAAAGAATGACTTCATGTGCATAAGCTAAAAGCGCCTTGACAACTATTTCAGAAAATTTCTCCTGCCATATAAGAAGCTTTGGATTTCATGTCAGCCCCTGAGGGAGTAAGATACTGTTCTCTTGACTCGAGATCAGGTTAGTGACGGCTGATAAAAGCAAGACTCATTCTGTTACGTGATGAGTAACAACTTTGATATTAGAACAACAGCTGTGTTTTTTTTTTTTTTTTTGTTTTTTTTTTTTTTTCATTTGACATCGACAAGATCCAGCGTTTTCCGAACTGTTCTGATTGGCAATCTGTCATTCGAATCTGTCATCTGCTTAGAGACTACTGAGGAGATGGGTGTAGGATTAGTACTGCTGCCAGGATATCACATTATAAAACAAGGTTGGGAAATGACATGCATCTGTTCTAATGAGCAGGACCTGGAGATGAATGTAGAAAAGCATAATTGAGTGGGCAAACAATCTGTCAAAAGCCAGAACAATCTGTCAAACTTCAAAGGTGAAGTGCTACTTTCTTTTATCCCTGTTTAATTTGCAGAGACAACTTGGCGGAGCATTCATAAGTTGACATCACAAAGAGTTAATTATGGTTGAGGGGTCCCACATGAGTTTGTCTGAACATTGTTGTCCTGGGTTCTCAAAGGCGGAAGTCACCATATATCTATAGTGGTGAACAGAAACTACAACATCAACATCTGATTTTAGTTTTTCCATTTGCTGTAATAGCAACAGAAAAATGACTTTACAAACAAAGAACAAATATTTCTGTAGCGGCTCCTGACTGCAAATTTAGGTAGGGCAGACTCTGGGTCCTAGCTCTAGTTTATGATAAACATTTTTAGCTCAATTCTAATAATTTTTTTTCTTCATTTATTCTGAATAAACATTTGAGAGAAAAGCACAAAACGCATGGTACACATCAGTTTTAGATGAAAGTAGTGAAGAAGTAAAAAGAAGAAGTAGTGAAGTAAAGAAAGAAGTAGTGAAATTGAAGAAGTAAAAAAAAGACTTTTATTGAGAATACAGTGTCCATATGTGTCCTGCTCGCCACAGTATTTTATTCACATATGTATATAGCCATCTTCTTTGCAAACGGCAACATCTCTTACCACTGCTCCATCTGTTTTCCTGAAGTCAAAATAATTCCACACCCATGACTTGACGCCGAGTGGAGTGTGCAACATTTCACTTTCATTGCCAGCTCGCTCTGACGGTTCTATCACTCTTGAAAGTCAGATTCAACAATGTGTGTGAACATCGACTGTGAAACGTTAGAAAAGTGTGTGAAGTAGAAGACAATAATGAGGTTAGCGCCACTCGCAGCTTAGACATAGATTGCATATAGCCTCTCCTCAATCTTGTCTGTACACAAGAACGCATGTGTCTGGTTGTGTTCTTGTGGACTTGTGAAACGTCATCAGTCACTGCCCAGGTACTGTTCCAATTCAAAGTTCACATCTAGCCAAGTCCAGTTCAAATTCCCGGATGTGTTCTTGAACCGCCCAAGGGGGTAATCCATCAGCCAGAAGTTCATGGGAATGACGATTTCCTGTAACAAATCCCGTAAAATTATGATTTTTGCGTCATTGTAGTAGGAAGTGAAAAAGGTAAATAGCAGATTTCTCTCATCCCAGGGGAAAATAAGAGAGAGTGTTGCACAGCCATTCAATAGTATAACTGTGTTTCTACAGTAACAATGGAAATCTTAATGCAAATGGGTGGAGTGACCCTTTAAGATTTTTTTTAATGAAAACAGGCAGAGTGGTGTTTTATAACATATTTCGTTTTATTTTTTTGATGAAAAGAGGCAGAGTTGTAGCATATTTCATTTTATTGTTGCCTAAAATGTACATAAAGAGATAACCGGAGTAGCCAGAGCGTGCTGAGAGATGCGATCAAGAACGCTCTGTTCCATTTGCAGAAGAACCGGACTTGCGTCCTCTCGTCCTCGGGAGTTCGTTCTTCTGAGTTGAACTTGGCAAGTCCAAGCTACCATGGACGCAAGTCCGAAGTTTGCGTATGTAACAGGGAGAGAATGTGTTCTGTTAAAATGTATGTATTGTTTGTTATAATTTACACAAAAAGGTTTGCTTTCACATATATCTGGTATACTTGTCTGAGAATGAGGGTGTTTTCCTTTAATTGCTGTGACGTCATCATGAGCCTGTAAATTTCCTGTTTTGTCTCCACCTCTTCCTCTTGAGCATTGTTAATGGACTGAGGAGGTGAGTTATTTTTGGCCCTTCTTAATCTTAATTAATCTTTACTTTAATAGTTGGTTTTATGTTTGTATTTTCACTACAATATATGTGTATTGTGTTATTTTACATATCTGTATGGTTATTTTGGTGATTTTGTCCTAATTAAGTTATAGTTTTGACTTTGATCCATATATGTGGTGATGAAAGCACATGGTGACTAAATGTACGTCACATTTGTTTTATAGAGTGATTTATAGGAGCATCTCACTCAGACTGTCTTGTATGTTTTGTGTATCAGGTATGTTTTCTCAGTTTTATTTTGCTCTCTTTGCACTGAGGAGAGTGATCTATAGGAGTCTTGTATGTTTTGTGTATCAGAGAGTAAACCCAGTGAAACTGCCACCTGTGGTTCAGTGTCTTTCTCAACAACGCTACACAACGCAGAAAAGTGTTTTTTATAACTGGTGTCACGAGCCACCGGTTACGCGTGGTGCCGTGACCCGGATTCGAACCGGGGTTGCTGCGGACACACAATGTAACCCCCTCCACCCGGGTCCACCTCGACCCGCTCCAAACGGGCCTCCGAATCCGGGTCTCTGGCATGAGTGTTGGCCGCTCTAACAAGGGGGCTGAAGACTGCAGCCTCTGAACGTCTGTCGCTCAGAGCGCCTATTGAGATCGGGGAGTGAGGTTTACTCGCAGAGCAACTACTAACTGGCCTCCGTTACACGTACTTGGTATTGAGAAACAGCTATATCTCTTCTTCTTTCTTCTTAAGTTAAACAAAATTGGACTGCTGACACTTCCTTGAGGAGTTCCATTCTCAATTACATAAATCGGAAAATACATCCGAACTCTGACTTGAATAGTTCTAATCAACAGAAAGTTCATAACCCAGTTATACATTTGACCTTTTATTTCCATCATATCCAGCTTAATTAAAAGTCCCTCTTTCACAACATATCATATGCCTTTTCAACATCAAGAAAGACACCTACCAAAACTTCTTTATTAATCTGAGCCTTTCTTATGTCAGGTTCCAAACACAGAATCCATAGTGTTTCTCCCTTTCTAAAGCCACTTTGGTAGGGGAAGAAGATATCCCTCCTCTAATAACATAAACCAGCCTGCTCATTACCATACGCTCCATAATCTTGCATACATTTCAAGTTAGAGCAATAGGCCTATAATTAACGGGTTGCGATATGATCTTTTCCTGGATTTGCCACTGGGGTAATTACTCCATGTTTCCATTTCATTGAAAGCTTTCCCAAATTTCATACCTTATTATAAAGATTTAAAATGACTTTTAATGAAGGATCTGATACATGCTTAATCATTTCATAGCATATCTCATCCCTGCAATTGCTCTTTTTAACTCATACAAAGTTAATTCATAATCCAATGTTTCTCCAGTTGACTCCTTATAATTTCCAATACGTGGATTCTTCCTCACACTTTGTTTGCTTAACTTCATGTCATTTGATATATTTTCATTATTTTCATACTACTTTCACAAATGTTTGTGCTAGTATCTCTGCCTTCCTGCTATCAGACACAACTACTTCCTCATTATGAAATACCGTCGGTGTTTTCCTCCCATCTAATCTTATTCCAAATCTCATTGATTACAATGTTTCCCCCATATTATTGCAATACTTCTCTAATAATTTAGTTATGCTGTCCTGATAACCCTCATCACAACTGCCTGAGCTTTTTTATAAATAATAAAGTCATCATAGCTATAGATCTTTTTACTTTTTAAGCATTTTGTTTCTTTTTCTAATTGCCACAAATACTTCTTCTGCTGTACTCATAAGAACCTCACTAAATTTTTAATTGAAAACATCAATATGTTCCTCAACATCATCATTAAATTCAACCATTTTATTCTGACATCTCTCTAAGTACAACTCCCAATCCCCTGATTTAAAATTCCACCAAATCTTTCCAAACCTTTTTATTAAGTCTACTCCAATTGTACTACACAATGATCACTACCATAGTATTTTCATTCAACACGTCCTAATCACACCTACAAGCTAAATGTTCTGATACTATTGTCAAATCTAACACAGAATATTTGCATTTAGAAATATTATCTCTTGTGTAGCTTCCGTCATTAATGCATACTAGCTCTCCCCAGTCCAGCATATCTTCTATGATCAATCCATTATAATCAGTATTAAAACTCCCCCATGTGTGCAATTCCTCCAATATTTTCCATCATATCCTTAGTTAGCTTGTCACATGGACTATAAAAATGAATTATAGATTAATAAGATTTCCTTCCCATACCTGCACTACCACAACCTCATTCTCATTATTATCCTCAATTTTTCTAAAACCTATACCCTGTTTAATAACACATTCTTTCTTTAATTGTCTCAGTACCCACTAATCTGAAAATTACGCCACGTGGTTTAAGCCACGTTTCCAGAACACAAATAATATCTTGGCACACATCACAATTTTCTATAAAATGCTTAAATTCTTGCCAATTTGCAAGTAAACTTCTTGCATTTCACTGCAAGATTACAAAAGCCATTATGAGCCCCCCACATGATGTCTGACTATTTGTTTCTTGTACCACGAGTCTTTCATTTTATCATGTCAACTGATATGTTCTTCAGTCCCAAATATTTTTTCTGCAGCTCTAATGATTGTCTTTCAGATCTACTTTCAGTCTGCACTGAACAATTCACCTCTTCTGCTGAAAAAGCTATGAATAAAACTTGTTTTCAATCAATTATTTTTTTTCCCTTATTGTTGGCATCATACTTGGTTGTGGTTGTCACCCTAACAGGGGCCTCTTCTACTATGTTTACTTTGGGGGTTTGTTTTACTTTAGGTACTTCAGCAAATTATATTCCTTTTTCCATTCTCACGTTTTGAACTTTAATTGCATCTTTCCTTACTTCACAACCTCCATAAGCTGCACTCTGTTCTCCCCCATAATTACAGCATTTTGGGGTTTTACCTTGTCCACATTTACCATACCTATGATCACCTCCACATCTTGCACACCTTTGTTTGCCTCTACATACTGAAGTCACATGTCCGTATTTTTTGCATTTTAAACACCTTATTGGAGGAGGAATGTGTAATCTGACACCATAACTGACAAAACCCCAAAAATACTCTTTCTGGTAATTTGAACTCATCAAAGACCAACATACAGTAATTGAAAGACTGTCCGTTTTCTCATTGTTTCTGAAACATTTCAAGTGTCTTACATCCCTAACTGCTGCTCCCTTTACATTTCTTTTGATCATCTCATGTGAAAGATAAGATGATCAAAAGACATCTCATCTGTGTAATAACAGGAATTCAAAGGAATTCCAGATATTACACCTCTAATCCAGTTCCTCTCTTCTGGAATTCAGCATTCTATTTTATGTCCGATCACTGTTTTAATTCCCAAAAGTTCCCAAAAGTACTTTTTGTTGTCTACTATCTTTACAAAATAATAACAGTCTTCCATCCTTATATCCTTATCATTATATTCTCTGTAATCCCACTTTCTTTAATTGCTTTTGTAAGTTTCAAAGGGTTGATGTCACTCACAGAGTCAGTAGCAAACTTTATCATTACTTTATACTCCTCCTCCTTTCCTTGTGCCAGTTGACTTCCCCTGTCACTTTCTGAGTCTGAAATTTAACTCTGTGACATTTCCTTTTCTTTGTTTTAACTACGTTCCACCCTAAATCCTGAATTTCCCCCACTTATCTTCCTCAATCATCCTCCATTTCCGTATCGCTTCCGGAATCTACATCAGATCCTTCCATCTGTACACCAGTCACAATCCAGCCGTTTGCCAACCACCCGATTACATCAGATTCAACTCTGCACACATATGTTGGAGGGGATGCTGAAAATAAACAAGCGAACAGAAGAAAAGGCGGCAAAATAAACACATTAATTGATACTCATCTATGCATTGAATCGTCGGCTGTATAATTGATGGATCGAGATACAAATCGATTAATATTTACACCCCTACTCCTCACTTTACGCCTTAAAAGTGTTTAGAAAATCAGAAAAAAACATTTGTTATTGATTCAGTTTACATAGAGGTCTATGTTTTGGATGAATATTTTAGTGTCCTTACCTCCCCTTCAGACAAGCCATGGCTGATTGAGAAATTGATTATGATAGTCAGCAGAGAGAATGTCAAATTTGTCATCACTCCCTCAGCCGCTGTATTAGATAAACTGGTGCAGCAGCATTGACTAGTTTTCTGTAATTGAATGTCAAGGTTATAGGCCTATAACAGAAAGTAAAGTGTACTTTAATTTAGTTTTAAAATAAATATATATACAAAAAACTTTGTCCATCGTTTGCCATTATGTTTCCTGACACTGGAAAGTGCAGAAATTACACACTTTGAGCAAAACACTACACAACTAAAATACAACTATTGTCCAAAAGGAATTTAACTCATCATATGAAGTACAGAATTTTTATATCATAGTTTTACAGAGATTACAAGAATGCAAACAGAGAGATTGATCAGCATTCTAAACCTGTATAAGCCTCCTGTGGTTTTAAGAGGTATAAACCTCTGCATCAACACTGCTTTTTCTCCATCCAGGTCAACAGTATGAGCAAAGCTGCTGTAAAGTCCTGACCCAGCACCACCGTGCTGCAGCCCAGCTGAGATTACCTGCATGAGAAAGTGACCCCAGGCCAAACCTGCCTGATGAATTCTCTTATGAAAGGGGGAAAAAGGAGGGAAAAAGGGCCAGATTGTGATAGATGGCCAGGTCCCAAAGCCATTCCTCACGTGCCTCTCCAACAGCTGCGCTACCAGTTGTAATGGCCTCCATAGGATGGCAAGGAAATGCTATTTTTCTCTTTAAGTACACAAAAAGTTGTCATGTTGGTGCCAAACGCAAGATTTAAACCCTCCCCTGAGCATGCAGTAATTAAAGGAATTTATCATAATTGCCAATCAACGTGCTTCTGAGGGGTGACTGACTCCTTCTCGTTAGATATTATTTGCGCCAAGACCTATTACCGTGTTTTGTTTAGAAATCATTTGCTCAAATACTTGGTGTGTGCGAGAGAGTAATGTGCTGGCGAGGTAATGTTGCAAAATTACCTTGAACTATAATCATCAGAACAGAAACCTTGTTGTTTCTGGTTTGTTGATGTTGAAAATACACACAATGTGCTTATTGTCTTTCAAGGAACACGAGGAAACAGAGGAAAAGGACCACTTAGGATTGAGAGTGAATAAAAAGCGCTACATTATTTTTAAAAAATCCCCTCAAAAGTGCCTTTAGATTTAAAACATCACATGATGGCAGTCACCATCCTTTCAATTTGCATCTAAATTGTTGCTTTGATGATTCCGAATATATTTAGACTCCCCCATAAATTACATTTGCCAGCTTTGAAGGAAACATGTGATGTTAGAAAAGCACACAGGGAGTTTTGAGTTCAGTTTATGGTGCGTTTATAAACAGTAGTATATTAAACTTTTGGAAGATCAAGATAAAATGTTGTATTTCATGATATGACCCTTTTAAGCAAAGCTGACGACCTCTTATAAGCCACTGAGTGATTTATGAGAATAAAAAGTCTGTTCTTTGAACATTTTACCTTCTGCAGCATACAAGGAATGCAAAGCCTGTGAAGCTGCAAAATAGTTTCTTGTTTTAATTGCTTAATTCTTCAGAGAGTGAATGGACTTGGCGAGACAATTGCAGGCAGAAATAAAAGGTAACAGCTATATAGTAGGATTTAGAAGCAGCAGTGCATCCTTCAAATGCTCATCAGGAGATGAACTGCTGTTAGATAAAACCACGGGACTCTGGCTCACTCGCACACTCATCAAAGACAGCCTGAGGGTACTGAACACCCCTCTGAGCCTTATGACACACCTAAAAAACACACTTAATTTGTACAACTGTTCCATTAGTTCATACTACAAATGTATCAGCTATCTAATTCAACTTGCTCTGCTTCAATGATCGTGCTCTATAGGTGACTGAAGCAGAATGAACAGTATGGAACATGTGTTTAAATGAAGCTGAGCACACTCTGAGATAGAACATCTTAAAAGTGCTGTAAGTGAAGTTCTAGAACTTCTGCCAGACTTAACTTTTTTCACGTAGCAGCAAAATAGACTTAAAATACTCCCATTGGGCTCCTTTTGTTTGACCTGCAGTTGCAGAGCAATGTTGCTGCTGGCCACTTGACACTTCTTCTTTCCCTGGTGAACCTACCTAAACCTCCGAAGATAGTCACCTTCTCCCATCCACACCTGCATCTTCTCAATATCTTAATATCAGTGTCTGTGTCCGTTCCAGTCATTACCAAAAAATCCGTCTGATTTGGCCCTTCTTCCACCACGCCTCTCAGAGCCACCGGGTTGTTTTTCCTTTATTCGTCTTCTTAGTTCGTCTAGGGTGTCCTGTTAAGCCCAGAACACACCAAGCCAACGCCAATGAACTAGCGCTGATGAAAGCCAACTGTGTTGTCGCTCTCGTCAAGGTAAAAAGCTGCACTTGAACACACCAGGAGAACTGCAGCCGACTGTCAGCTAGAATGTGCGTTCTATGCCTGCATTTAATGAGCCAACTCTCTATTTCTGCAGATATATTAGTCTATAATTCATCATTCAAAAAGGAAAACCGACGCTGCCGGCTGCAGATACACATAATGTAAACAAAGCAGTGCGTGCTTACTGTTTTGAATATCAGTCCTGCTAAACACTTTCTTAATTCCACTCCGCTCATGTTAATATTGAAATATTCGCCAAGAAACACACAGGTAAGAAAACGGAACATAAGAACAGCCTTCCATCTTTACCGTTTTGACTTCTCTGCTTGCTGTTTTGCTTTTATTCTCCCTGCACTGACTCTTTCACTAAGCTGAACAGCCAATCAGAGTTCTCTCTTTCCCAACGGACCATGTCAACATGTCGAATCGGGCAAAACAAAACCGACGAAGAATATTTTCAGCCAACGGCACAGAACCGGGCGTATCAAACCCGAGGAAACTTAGTTGGCCGACGCACAAAATCTGCCAGACAGCCGACTGTCGGCTTGGTGTGTTCCGGGCTTTAGGGAAAAGGTAACTAGCCTGCTACCCCGATGCAGGCAGGCTATCATATTCAATTGATCATCAATTACAACCCCAAGTTTCCTAGCTGACCTTGATGGAGTTATGGATGAAAAGCCTAGCTGAATGGAGAAGTTGTGATGAAGTGTTGGGTTGGCTCACAAGTATCACAAGTAGCTCTGTCTTCGCAAGGTTTAGTTGAAGGTGGTGGTCCTTCATTCGAGCCAGAAATGTCAGTCAGACAGGCAGGCTGGAATGAGAGATAGAGTTGTGTGTCATCAGCGTAGCAAAGATAGGAAAAGCCATGTTTCTGAATCACAGATCCTAGTGATGTCATGTAGATGGAGAAGAGAAGTGCTCCAAGCACGGAGCCCTGAGGCACCCCAGTAGCTAGATGTTGGGTCTTAGACCTACCTCTCCACCACACCCTAAAGGACCTACCTGAGAAGTAAGACTTGAACCATTGGAGTGCAGTTCCCAAGATGCCCTTCATCTTTAGGATTGACAGGAGGATCTGGTGGTTAACTGTGTCAAAGGCAGCAGACAGATCCAGCAGGATGAGATCTGAGGATTTGGAAGCTGTTTGTGCCAGTCTCAGAGCTTCAATTACTGAGAGCAGGGCAGTCTCAGTTGAGTGTCCGCTTTTGAAACCAGACTCATTGTTGTCCAATAGGTTGTTCTGTGTAAGAAAGGAGGAGATCTGGTTGAAAACAACTCTTTCAAGTGTGTTTGCGATGAATGGAAGAAGAGATACCGGTCTGTAAATTTCCAGATGTGCTGGATTTAGCACGTTCTTCACAGTCTCCAACATAACTTTGTTTAGAAATTGTTTAGGAAGTAAATTGGCTTGCTGTACAAAATAATGAGGGCTCATTGATCCATCTTTTTTCATTTTTAAATGATCTATCTACATCTTAAATGTAATTTGGAAATCATTTGATACTACCAATTTACAGTATGCAACTGTAAGTGTTTGGAGTACAGTATGAGTGTTTGGGTATGAGTGTTTGGAGCACTGTATACCATAACACTATGAGTGTAACTGTAAGTGTATTGGTATACAGTATTAGTGCAGTACAGAATAGCAATGGTTATGGGAACATTCTATCCCAGAATACCCTGTTCTACCTTTCCCTGTACTCTCTTCCTCGTCTGTACTCCCCAGATTCAACACTGTGCCAGGGACAAGACGGTGGGAGAAATATGGTTTAGGCTCACCCCATCCATCACAAGCTGAAACCGCCCAATGAAATACAGGCCGAGCTCCCTGAACAAGGAGTCCTATCTTGTATGTTAGACCTCTTGCTTGTATATTTATCACCTGAGCAGAGGCACAATGGCTGATTCACAGGGCAGTCAGGCTGATAAAACACACTGACGTGATCTCTGGGCCGATTACTGAGTCTCTCCTCACGTCCTTCCTAGTCTCCCGTTCCTGTTTCCAATAACCTCTTCAGAATTAGAGTTTGGCTTTGGGCCTTTTCTTTTTGTTTTCAAATAGACCACCTTCATAGTGTTCCCAATTCTCAGTACTCAGGCACTGATCATATACTTTTCTTTGAGGAAAAATCTGAATCTGAAAAACAGTCTTATTTTTTTTTATTGTTCTTCCTTTCACAGTCATTTGTCACAAGTCTAGTGTTTTTTTTTTGCCAGTGAGTTTTCTTCGATGATGAAAATCATAACAAAATATCACACTACTCATAACCATATTATTTGTCATTTGGATGTTCATTTATTTGTCATTTTTGCCCCAATTGGTCATTTAATATTTTACATTAGTGTTAAGGTTGTTGTGATTTATCAATATCATGTCCTAGAGATATAGTACCATATGCTGAGCTGGCTGACTGTTACATGGCTTTTTTTGTTTTGTGCAGTTGTGACTCTTTTGCAGCCCATTGATTCATTGATTGATTTGCTAGCATGGAAAGGGAGCCAGACTGATGACGGGCATGAGTGAAGGTCTATAGCTCCTTTGGATAGCCTTGTCCTTGATTTAGACAAATTAATATCTAGCCGGCAATAACTCTCTATGGCTCATCTAGCCCAGTGTCTCCTCCACTGGGTGAGAGGTGGAACACACCACTGCTGGTACTTATATCAGAATCATGATTGATGACAATTATATGCAGAACTGAAAAGCATTCCATGTGGGGCATCTAGAAAAAAATATCAGGAGCATGCACAAAAGTTTCAATAGTTTACATAATAAAAGTTGGTATTGTACAAATGAAAGATATATAAAGGCAATTATGCTCAGAATACATGCCAGACCATAAGCTTTTTGGATGCTATCATGTACATGTAACTATAAATAAATGCTAAACTGCTTTTACATTATTATATTATATATATTTCATATGCATGTGTTATGGTATATTCACAAAGTTCAGAGACTCAAATCGGTGAATTGTTTTGCAATGTGTACATTTCCACGAACCATCTGAATGAACTGATTTACTCAAATTAATCATGTGAGAGAAAGCATTGTTTAGAATTAGCCGATTCACTAGAATGAATTGGACTTTCAAAAGTTACACATGAGCAAGTGGACCAGCATATAAGGCAGCAAAGCAATGGACAAACTGTGTAGGGTCCTCATGCAGAGGCCTTTAAGTGGAGTCCGGAATATTGGAAATTATGTTTCCAAGCACATGAACAAGTGACGTTATGGGAAACTCTAAATTCTCGATTATATACAAGATGGGGGCATGTCGATTTAAAATATTGCAGAAAAACATCCTATTGATCCAAAAATTAGTGTGCTAAAAAGTCTTTGGTGAATCAAAACTAATGACTTTGCATTCATTTTAATATTTGCATACTGTATTTCAATATTTGTTTTTAGATACCTGAGTTTTGATACTCGAAGGGGCAACAGGGTGATCATGTGACCCATGGCAAAAAGAGAATGAATGATTTTGAGAGACTCTTAACAGATCATTTAAAATCATTTATTTGTTCACCCTGTGATTCTGGTGATTTCAATTTCTTTGATGCACTTCACTAGCTCCCCTGCTGAGAGCCAACAGTCTCCCAGTCTATGCTAAACTCTTTGTGAACATACTGTGTGCTAAATAATTGACTGGAGGTCTGATCAAGTCCCAGTAGCAGCTGGTCCAACAGACGCCATGCTGCTATCACACTTCATCATTTCATTTCAAACCATTGATAATATCTGTCAATGGTCATCATTTGTGATATCCCTGAATTCTAGAAATGGAAACCTAACAGTCAGTTAAAAGTACACAGAAATCTGTACTAAAAACAGTGCATTTATATCTGGGCCACTGCATGATTAGACACACATTCATTAGTCTGGCAACATAGTTTTTGCTGGTTTGTAATGAAGCTCATGATTAGTGTTTGAGTATCTATTTAAGAGCAGGGCTTTGAAAAAGCATCTTTCATACAGCACCTACATAAATATAATAAGACTTGTCTGTTTTAAAAATAGAAATATGTAATATGAAATTTTTTTCACTTTTTGCATTTCAGATATTGCAAGAAAGGCGTAACCTGGTTGAGCTTCTTGCCTGGTGCAAGCATCACCCTATGACACATTTTCTAGTTTAAATTGATCATTAATACCAGCAGTATCTCTAAAATAATGAACAGAAACCAGCCCTGCTGTTACGAATCACCAGTCTCAGGATCCATTTGCAGCGTAAGTTTATTGAGAGAATAGTCAAACAGGCAGGTCAATGACAGTAAACTCAGCACCAGAGACAAGGCTTAATAGCGGTCTAATTCCAGGCAGAAGGTCAGGACAGGCAGCAGACAGGCAAGGACCGTGATCCAAAAAGAGGTAGCGTAGGCAGGCAGCAGGCTAGAAGAAATCAGAGACAGAAGGGGTCGAGAACAGTCAGACAATCACTGGGAATAATGCTCGGTAGCGTTTGCAAAAGCAAAACAAAACTTCACACTGAGAGCTGCTTGTGGTGTGGTTAAATCTTCTGGTAGATAGGCTGCAGCTGGGCATGGTGATTGGAGTCATTAGAGAGGCTTCTGGGAAATGCAGTGCAAGTGAAGATCAGTACTCGGGCAAGGGCGCTCTCTGCCAGCCAGAGACAGAGGTTGTTGAGTACGGGATCGTGACAGAGCCCCTCCCTGTGAACGACTCCCTGGGCGAGGAGCCTGACGACGTCTTGGCTTGGTGGCATGAGCCAGGTGAAAGTTCAGTAATCAGGCTGGGATCCAGGATTTCAGAAGTGTTCACCCAAGAACGTTCGGTAACGCTTCCTTTTACAGTCCAGTTACCCACGTAAATACTATGTACTTATTTTAATAACTACAATTACTGGGTAATAACTAGTACTAACCCTGAACCTACCCCTAAACCTACCCTGTTCCATGTACTTACCTTATATTAGCCAGTACTATCTAGGTAAGTACACTGTAAGTACACTGTAAGTACTGTACTGTAAAAGGAAGCGTTACCGAACGTTCCTCAAGGCCATATCCTCCAATGAACTAGGTACTGCAGGGAACTGCCCCTACGTTTGGAGTCCCTGATATTGACTTGAAGGGTCCTGAAGAAGGCTGACCAGACCTGAGAAGAGAACTGGGGGCCTCAATCGGAAACAATGTCTTCGGGCAAGCCATAAAACTGGAAAACCTGGTTGCAGACGTGTTCGGCAGTGCTGTGGGGAGTTTTGCGAGGGGAATTAGATGGCAGGCCTTGGAAAAGTGGTTGATAACAGTGAGGATGGTGGTGTATCCTTCAGAAACTGGGAGATCGGTAATAAAATCGATGGCTTCTGAGTGTTGCAGACCCGGCAGTGTTGGACATGGGCTGTGGTGTCAGAGGCTAAGGAGAGCCACCAATAATGGTTCTAGAGTAGCTGGATGGTGGGGGTGATACCTGGATGCCCCAAGCCTGGATGGGCATGAACGAGTTCTACACTCTTAGAAGAAAAGGTTCTATATAGAACCTTAAAGGGTTCTAAAGCGCTACGTATTCGGAACCCCTAAAATGCTATGCATGAATGATCACAAAATTCAAGATATGGGGGTTAAAAAATAATTAATCAATATCACACGAAGAGTGCCATTTCAGTTTTTATCCTTCAAAAATCAGCATGATTAAAATGGGATATTAAGTTACTACAACAGTTTAATGAACAATAATTGAATTACAACTGCAAAATGTTGCAGAATAATATAATATATGAATGAATAATAGCCTATAAAGAACATTTCTGCCAAAAGGGTTCTTTCTTGTCATAATTTTTTTGCATAAAAGGTCCTTTGCAGTTGAGTAAAGAACCCTATATTACATATATAGAACCCTTTTCTCTAAGAGTGTTGGACCTGGCTCCCAGAGAGTCTCGGGGACAAAGACTCTGTCAGGTGGACAGCCGGGTGGGACATCTGTGTGGGAATTGATCTGCTTGATCTCTGTGTCGATGTCCCACTGAATGGGAGCGACAGAAAGGTTGGGAGCCAGTACTGTTTTGGGGTCTTGTACTCCACGAAATGGAGGTCTGGTGGAATTCACACTTCTCCAGATTGGCGCATAGATGGTGGTAAATGAGTCTCTGGACACATGGTCTGAGAGAGTGTCGGCGTAAATCAGGATGTCATTGATGTACACAACGACAGTACGGTGGAGCATGTCTCTGAAGATGATATTGAGAAAAGACTGGAAGACGGAAAGGCTGTTCACCAGGCCGAACGGCATGACCAGGGACTCATGGTGCCCGTGTTGGTGGAGAAGGCAGTCTTCCACTCGTCCCCCTCCCTGATGCGGATAAAATTGTATGCACAGCGTAGATTGAGCTTGGTGAAGCATTTGGCGGTATGAAGTAATTCCAAGGCAGCAGGTTCCAGGGGGAGTGGATAGCTGAAACTTTATGGTGATGTCATTCAGGGCACCGTAATCGATGCAGGATTGAAGAACGAAGAAGAACCCGGCAGATGCAGGGGACATTGATGGGCAAATGAAGCCCTTAGCAAGCTCCTCCTCAATGCATTTCCTCATCGCTTCGGATTCTGGTTGAGAAAAAGGAAGATACGGCCTTTGGGAGGTTCAGAACCGGGTAGTAGGTCAATTGCACAGTCATTTGCTAAAGGCTTCTGCTAGGTCATGATATTCGGAGGGAAGACCGTTCAGGTTAGTCCTCTCCACTGGAATGGAATTGACCTGGATGGAGGATGGGGCAATAGGAGTGAGATACTTGGAGTGACTGGACGTGTCCCAGCGGGTAATCTGGTTAGTTCTCCAGTGGATTTGAGGATTGTGTTTGTCATGGCAGGCAGATGATCACTGGGGTGCGTGGACCCTGGAAAACATAGAATTGGATTACCTCAGAGTGGAGTGCCCCTGTCTGTAGCTGGAGTTCCTGGGTGAGGTGAGAGATTTGACCAGAGCCTAATGGCCTTCCATCGATTGCTTCGACTGCGAGGGAAGAAGAGCAATGGATTAGAGGAATGTTGTGAAGATGGGCAAAGTCTGTTGAAACAAAATTCCCAGCGGCGCCAGAGTCTACCAGAGCTCTGGTGGGTATCCACTTGCCATTCGTCATTGACAATGACAATTGAGACAATGACATACCAGTGAGGTATGGTGCTTCAAGGTCTGGACTCACTGGACGAGAGGCGATTGAGCGGGGTCTGGATGGGCAGGAGATGCGAAGATGCCCAGCCTCGCCACAGTACAAGCACAGGTGGAGTCACAGCCATCGGTCTCTTTCCTCTGTGGGCAGATGGTAGGCGTTGACTTGCATGGTTGAGGCTCATCGGAGCGGTCAGAAGTCGTGGTCTGAGTAGCCAGGACAGCGCGGAAAGCAGGGGTGGAGCGGTGACTGGCTTGGCGAGATCTCATGAGGTTGTTGATTTGGATTGTGTGGTTGTTGAACTGGTCGAGGTCCTGCCCTCATCACGACAGGCATATTCTTGACTGTAGATTGTGGTTCAGGCTTCTTTGAAAAATTGTCTTGAGCGTGTCATCGTTCCAGGAAGTCTGTGCAGCCAGGGTGCGATGCGAGAGAGGATACTTAGCAGTAGTTCCCTGTCAATAAGGAACACACAAATCCTCCCCCTGTCCGTCGAAAACAGAGCCAACTGTTGCTCAATGTACAGAGAACATTGGAGGATAAAGCCCTTACATCTGTTGGAATTCCCATCGAACTTCTCCGGAAGTGCAAGGCGAGGAGTCGCAGTAGGCGTGAGCGGAGCCAGGCTGACTACAGTCTGCTGACGAAGCTTGGAGACCTGGAACAACTTTGACCATCTCGTCCATCACGAGGTGATGATGGTGGGCAGCGACTCTGGTCAGCTTGGGCTGAATAGGTGGCAGAAAAACTTGACATAGCTGCTGGATCGTGAAGTTTTGAAGTGAAGTTTTCTGTTGCGAATCACCAGTCTCAGAATAATCCATTTGCAGCGTCAGTTTATTGGGAGTATACTGTATATTCATCAAATGAATATACAGTATACACTTGTATTTCCTTTCTTGCTGCAGACTCCTTGAAGTGTGTGACCACCCTGAATGACAGCTGTTTTCTAAATGTATGGACTAAAAAGGATATTTTTGCTAAATATATTTTGTGTTCTTCAGAAAAAAGAAAGTCATACAGATTTGGAACGACATGATTGAGTAAATGATGACAATGTTTTTGGAGTAACTATTCCTTTAAATGTATATATGATGCTTCAATTTTCCTAGAAAAAGTCACAGCATAAACAAGCGGAAAGACTATTCTGAATTGCCATCAAACCTCACAGAGATATCAAAATGAAGGCAGATATTGATGCCTTCCTGAAATTACCTATAAGTGCTGACTATCGGGTTTGCCTCTCTGCTCAGGGGTACAGCTCAATTGCCAGATTTTCATTCCATTGTTCTGCTCTGCCAGCTGCAAGTCGATTACTCCATTTACTCACCCTGAGGAGGTTAACCACAGAGCAAGTTCAGGCCGCTTAAGAGACTCGAAGGCTAGACCTTTCCAAAAGCAAATGTTTACTGCAGACTCGCCATATGGAGAATCTCTGTGGAAAAAAAGATTAGACCAGTGAATTGTCTATGTTGTGGTCTAGTCTCTGGTGTCAGTAACTTAATATCTATTCAGCTTCCTGTTAACCAGATGGTGCATTGAAATCATACACAAGCGTGCCTTCAGACACACTTTAAATTAGGTTATCATTTGTGGATAATTTGAAGAGCATATGACAATTTCCTCAAAACAGAAACAGAAAAAAACTACACAATCCATAGACTGCTTAACAAGTATGCTGAATGCAAAGAGATGAGAGTTTTGTACAGTTTGTATTGTATACAATTGTATTAAATTTTGAAGGGATTCAAAGAACAATTGTTTTATATCAGCAGTGAAATGGAAAAAGGAGTAAAATGTTTGTGCATGTATTTGATGAATAAGAAAACTGCCAAAAACACTGGCTCCATTTAAATTTCTCCCTGCCTGAATATATTGCCCATGGCTCATTTGATCTATCCCACTGTGTATTCTTACTGTACTTTCAATGTTTTGGTGAAGTTAGAGCTCATGCAAATGATAGCAAAATCAGACCAGTTAGAACCTCTCTAGAACAAAACAACAAAATCTGTCTCCCAAAAAGTATTTACTTATGAAGCTTACTGTTTCAGAGACCTGTGCAGAGAGCTACTTCGAAGCCCCGAAGGTTGATTCATATATTTACATGTTCAGTGATATCAGTATAATGATGGAAATATGACCTTGTTAGTAAATATGCTTGTTAGTAGTTCTTCAACACTATCCTTTTTTGTTTCGTGTTCATGAAGCAGTGTTTTCTGGTACCCGCATCATTTTAAAATCTGATACAAATGGTGAATAATACTCAACTAACTCTATAATTTGTCTGAAAGATTAAATTTCAGCTTACCATAATAAGCTGAGGAAAACAAAGACATTTAGAGTCTGCTGGAAACCATCCTTGCTGAAACAATTAAATGTAACGATGAAAGATCTTCAGTGACTTTCACTTGCCTCAGATGAAATTAGGACAACTAAGCCTACAGGAATCATTTATCTTTTTTTTTTGTCAAGCTGTTAAACGTATGACGCGGTCCCCTTTGAGAACAATAGGTCAATATGTTTTGAGGAATCTGAATTATTAATACATTTTATGGAGGGTATTTATAGTTTGGCTTGCTTTTGTGTATGTTAATGGAGCTGTGTGATTAACCATTATTAAGCTATTAACTTTGTGTTTTTAAACCTGAACAACCTTTAAATTTCCATGCAGATATAGAAATGTATCCATTTTAATAGTGACCTTTACCGCAAACTTTCCTTATATGATATAAAACTTCCCCTGAAGCACAATGATACAAATACTCATATCCACTCTAAACATCATGAAACTGTTTTTCGTCAAACTTTGTAATGCAGTTTTCCTCTGGAAGGAAACAAACAATGCATGATATTTCTCTTTTGCATAACTCAGTTAACAGAAAAACGTTATGTTTCTAAATGCCGCCCACTATGAAAGGTTATTCACATTATACATTCGAATTGCTTTCTCAAATGTAATATTGCCCCCTCAGGTGCATCATTTATGTCTATTGGATATGTAAATTGTTTCTTACTCAGTGTCTCTATCCAACTAAAGGGGAGATTATTGCATTATTGTGAATCTATAGTATGAAACCATTATACATGTTTGCACATTCCTCCATTATGGGCCACATTACACATCATTTAATGCTATATGCATTTATAATATATGTTATTTGTGTTAAGCTATGTAGATTTTGAGATGGCACTGTTTACAGAATAAAATGCTTCCTCAGCAAAATAAACAACAACAAACAAAGAAGCAATGGAAGACTGAAGATATAATTCCGGTCCTCAAATTAGTTTACATGCTCCAAAAGTTTAGATTACACAGCGTGAGAAATTCTCAAATTTTTTTATTTGCTATGCGTGTATGTATTCACTACATTTCAGCATAAAGTATACTATAAAAAAATAATTTTATAGTCAACTTAAAAAGTGAACACTACAGAGTGGAAGAGGAGTTTCCTAGCCTACAGGAATCATTTATCATTTTTTTTGTGGCAGTTAAGAATAATTTTATTCTTAAGAATGTTTTGTATATAAACCTCAAATTATATATTAAAACAGTGTTTGTACCATGAAATATTGGAAAAAAAAAGCTGAATTTTCAGCATCATTACTCCAGTCTTCAGTGTCACATGATCCTTCATAAATCACTCTAATATGATGATTTTATGCTCCAAAAACATGTATGATTATTATCCATGTTGAAAACAGTTTTTCACATTTTTATTTCAGGATTCTTTGATGAATAGAAAGTTCAAAAGGACAGCTTTTATCTGAAATGGAAAGCTTTTGTTACATTAAACACTACCCTTTAAAAAGTTTGGGGTCAGTAAGAATTTGTATTTTATTTTGGGGGAAATAAATAAGAAATCAATACTTCTATTCATCAAGGATGAGTTACATTGATCAAAAGTTACAGGAAAGACATTTATAATGTTAGAAAAGATTCTAATTAAATAAATGCTGTTCTTTGAACGTTCTATTCATCAAAAAATCCTGAAATAAAAATGTAAAAAACTGTTTTCAACATGGATAATAATCATACATGTTTTTGGAGCATAAAATCATCATATTATTTGTGAAGGATCATGTGACACTGAAGACTGGAGTAATGATGCTGAAAATTTAGCTTTTTTCAGAGGAATAAATTAAATTTTAATATATATTAACATAAAAAAGTCATTTTAAATTGTCATAATATTTCACAATATTACTGTGTTTTTTGTGTATTTTTTATCAAAAAATTGCAGCCTTGGTGAGCAGAAGAGACTTCTTTTAAAAACATAAAAAATCTGACCGGTAGTGTATATATAGCCTATATATATATATATATATATATATATATATATATATATATATATATATATATATATATATATATATATATATATATATATATATATATATATATATATATATATATATATATATATATATATATATATATATATATATATATATATATATATATATATATATATATATATATATGGCTGGAAGGAGGAGCGACAACAGTGCAAGTAGTTTTTTAATTAATTGAAAAAAAAAAAAATCCAGCAGCTGCCACAGTCGTTAAGCGTTAAAGAGTTTTTAGTGTAGTCACTTGATGACAGGTAACAATGGGCTATTTCTCCCTATTAGATTCCAGAATACGCACTTCAAACGCAACATCAAAATTCAATTATATTTCAACGCGATTTCTTCCCAGTGTAACTGCGCGCATGAATATTCCCACCTGACTGGTGCTGATGCTTGTGGTGAACTTGACTCCGCCCAGCACAGTGCGCCATTGGTTGGTTCGGCTAGTGAGCGTGTGGCACCTGCAAGCCTGAGTGCACTAGAACGAGGCTCTCAAGCAGGCAGGGCGCAAGCCTGCACGGTGTCTGAAGTTCAGCTCACAGGAATGATGTTTCCTGATCATTCCGAAAGAAGTCAGAGCATTAAAGTGAGAGAGAGACCGTTAGAGCTGAAAACAATGAACTGTCACAACATCATAATAACGGGCGAATTTGCCCCCTAAAATGATTGAGAGAACCAGAATAGAAATGGGAAGTAACGTTACTGTGAAGGGACGTCGGCGCTTTTTTGAGATCATCTTGGTTCTCGCGCTTTGTCCAACCTGCACCAACGGTCGAGGTAAGAGCTGTAAGCGAGATTAAATATGTTGTGATATTTACAGCATTATAAACGCAATACATCTCCTGTTGTCATTTGTTCAACTTTTATACTGGTTAGAGACTATCAGGAGACCTGCTTGAGCTCCCTTTTGCCCACGCGACCGTGCACGCGGAAGCGTCTATCTCTGAAAAAACTGACACAGGCTGCGTAGTTTTTAATACGTAGGCTACTTACTAAGTGAGCATTTTGGTTTTTTAAATGTTGTTTTGATGTATATTGTATATTCGCAGTTTTTACGGATTCGGTTGATGTAAAGACTGAGGTGACTGACAGTTAAATTTAAAGTTTGTAACATTCTGTTCTGAAAAAGAGTAGCAGTTTTCCCATAGCATCTCTGTCAAGATTATTGGGAAAATGAAAGGAAACTGAAGAAATGTGTTGATACAGCTGCTGGAGTAGCCCATATTAGTATTTTGGAAAGTCCATGTTCAACAGGCGCCCATATATTTGAGTTGTCCTATCACACACATCTAATAGGCTCTGTCTGTTGTTTAAACCTTGTGCTGAAATCAGTTTGTGAGCGCATATATCCGACTTGAGACAAGCATAAAGGTAGCCTATGTAATAAAATGCGGTGTTCAAAAGTAGCCTATATCGTCCTGCTGTTTCTCTAGCCTAACAGTTACTCTTGTGTGCTATAAAGGTGAAGTTGACGGACAGTTAGGCGATATGATGCCAGTTATTATTTTTCCTTGGATATACAAGGTTTCATTGAAAACATAAAGGGAAGTTAAAGCAAAGTATTGGTTTTGAGCATTTTTTACTACCACACATTTCATTGAATAATATATTAGGAATAGAACTAGCCTACACTTCTTATTAATAACATATGTGTTACTGAAGATACACAGATTTGAAAGCAGAGAATCTCAATACTTGGTAGGCTATAGACAATACAGAATGATGGTAACATTTGATGGATCATGTGTCATTTTAAGTAGAAAATGAACTCCAAATGTTACAAAATGGCAATTCACTAACCCTAACAACAACAGCAACGATAAAACAGTGTAATGCAGCTGGAAAACAGTGAAAAATCAACCTCATTAATATTTAAAGCCCAGTGCATAATGGGAACACCAGTATCAGAAAAGTTGAGTAATTTGACTTAATTGTGTAAAGTTGATATTTACATTTTAATTTCTACACATTTTAATTGAGTACTAATATATAATTTGCATATTTTTTAAATTCTTGCCTAAACTAATTTTTTCATGTAAATTACATTGTTTTTTTCTGTAGTATGTACTTCACCACAAAATCATTTTTATCAGTAACACTTTACAAGGGCCCTTTAGTTAACGATAAGTAATTAGCTATCATTAACTACGAGCACTACACTTGTTCCATTATAGAGCTTTAAACGTCAGTTAATTAAAAATACATTTGTTCACTGTTCGTTCGTTAGCTCAGGTCCATTAATTAACTGATACATCTTTTGATCTTAAAAATGTATTCGTAAATGTTGAAATAAGTTAAGATGAATAGCCTAAATGCCTAATAAGAAATTTCTAAAACAAAAAACTAAGGACATTATAATGTTAAGCTGGACAAAAAGTCAGCTTTTAAGTCACACTTTTTATTTTTGCCTGGGATGTTTTGAAGCTTATCAGGTTTAGCTATTCTGAAATCAATGTGGATGAGCATCAAATCTTTACAATGAGAGCAACTCAGCGTGAAGGAGCATGAACTGAGACCTCTTGCGTGCTACACTGCTTGCAGCAAGCCCAATGGGGCCTATATGAAACTTTAAAAGGGTTCTCAATGTATCCACCCGAGCGTGTGTGCTCTGTGGACCCCACATAACGGCACGCGATGGTTAGCTTTCTTTTCCATAGCAGAAGGCAGCACAGATTACATGAGAATAAATTAAGGTGTGTCAGCATAAGGTAAGAAAAAACGGAGCTAATATATGACTCCATACAGGCAGGTTCATGTTTGTTTGCAGAGGTGCATTCATTTATTTTCACTATTTAAAAGGTAGATTTGTCAAAATTCTCTCATTCTCATCCAGGCATACCTCAGCTACAGATCTGTATGATAATGCTTTTAACCACATTTTTTAAACTAGATCTTGCTACACATGCCTCTTAAAAGTTGTTCACTATTGCTGTACACTTGAATATGGATGCAATGTGATACACTTTGTCTTATTTTTTAGTTCATAAATGTTTCACACACTTTAAAATGTCAATTTCTTTCTAAAACAGTATTATTTTTTACATTTAATGTAGATGCTTTAGTTTGACTGAAAATGAACCAGGTTTGTTAGCATTAAAGGTGCCCTATAATGTGAAATTGAATTTATGTTGTCATAGTTAAATAACAAGAGTTCAGTACATGGACATGACATACAGTGAGTCTCAAACACCATTGTTTTCTCCTTCTTACTTAAATCTCATTTTGAAAAACACCCCTGAAAAACAGGCGAATTCTCCACATAATACCGAACTGTTACTTAACAGTGGGATCATTAATATGTACGAACCCCTAACATTTGGATATGCCAGCCCATGTTCAGTGAAAGATGAGACAGAGCTGCGCAGCCGAAGCATGGGAGTTGATTAGTGTTCGGATGTACACATGAATACAAAAGTATATTTTAGTTCCTTCGTCAGAGCCTCTGAAGAAACAATGGATTAATTTTATTTTCTCTGGAAATTTTCAAACATTTCACGACGACTGTTCTCCTCAACTTACCAAGAGCTGGCCTCAGGATCGAGCTGTTGTTCAAGTTCAGACAGGTAATCCTTCACTTTAAAATCGTTCAATACTGTTTATGCATCAGTAAGTCAGGCCAGTGACTTCACATCGTTTCTTTTTAGTAGGATGAAAAAAAACGTTTTTAAATTGTGAATTATATACAGAAAGAAAGCGATCAGAAGAACAATCACTGCGCGAGTTTATCTGGACACTTGCCAAACTCGTTATGAATTCAATGACGCACGTTACACTGCACAATGAAGCTCTGACTGTATTTACATGATCGTGTCTGCATTAGTGAAAGCAGAAAGGCAGAAACTGCGTTACAATGATAAGATCTTCATCCTTGCGATCGACAGACTGTCCGAACCTTTCCTTGCTCAATAGCTCATAACAGCAACACTTTATGTGATGCGAATAGATCTAAAATACTTCAAAAACATCTCACGATTCGATTAATATCGAATAGCTGTAATAGTAAAACCTATAATAGCTGTAGTAAAATTATTCGAGAGAGTTTCACATCACATGTAATACATAGCTATTTCTTATGCAAGCATGGGCACCTTTAAGTTATAGGGCACCTTTAAGTCTCTGTTAGTCCGACTTTGCAAAGATGTGCCTGGTGCCATAATTATGTGTATGCTAATCGGACTGACACTTTGTCCTTGTGCACTTGCTCTGAAAAGACAAAGTATTTTTTAATTTAATGTTCAAGTATTTGATTTTTTTGCATTGTGTAATGTACTCTTGGGCAGATGGATAAAGAATGTAGCTTATATGCAAAAACCCACTGTAGAACTGCAGAAGTAAACATTTTTTTTGCCTTGTGCTAAAGGATTTAGTTGAATTTTAATTATTGCACACACATACAATGCAGTTTTAGTAGCAACAATCTAATTTTAGCAGCGAAATCATCTAGCCACCAAACTCTGCCAGTGGACCATTCGGTGAGAAAAAGCAGCCAATCTGGAAGCGACAGAGGTTATAAAAATCCATCACAAACTAGGGTCTGCTAACAGTGTGCCAATGCAATGCAGCTCACTGCTCAAATTTACATTTAAATGAAACCAAATGACTGAAAACTCACAGATGAGAGTCAGTAAAAAAGAACCACCTCCTTGTTTTGCAAAAGTACAATTCTGAAACTGTTATAGGCCTAATGGGATCTGTGTTGGTATAAGGAAATGATATCATCAATCCTTGTTTTTGTGAAAGAAAAACTATTCTCGTATATGGCTTCTAGAGATGGAGTAAATCTGGTTAGAGAAAGTACCTAGAGTAGTGTAACCTTGAGCATTAACTCATTGCCCAACTTAAGTGTGAAGAAAATAATATGGGCTTGCTGTAACTGCTTTATACACTTTTTCAGCTAGGGGCTCTGTGCAAATATATTTTTTTTGGACAAAATGGTGAATTTAACTTCATTAGTCTTAAAGTAGAAGCTACGTGGGTTTATCCACCATCAGGCATTTTTTTCTGGTTTTCATCAACATCTCTCCCACCTCCAGAACGATCAATGTTTAACCATGTGCAGTCAGTAAAAGCTTTTACATGCTATAAACACACTCATATTCAACAATCAAGAAATGTGCCATTTTGGCATTTTTGTGTCATTCAAATTTATTTTTTCTCAGGATATGCAAGCTTATGTTTGAAGACATAAGATAATATCTGGGCTCAGCAGATACTTTCACACATTGTACAACATTTGCAAGATAACTTCTATGGGTGTAACGATACCCTCATGTCACGGTTCAATACATAACGCGAATATCGAACTCAGGGAACAATATTATTGCGATACTCCAAGACATGGTAAAAGGTTAACAAAAAATGTATTGTTGATTAAAATGCTAAATTGATAATACATTGTGGGTTTAAATGAATAGACTTGGACTTGGTGCTTGTAACCCAAGGACAATGGTAGCACCAGATTAAAAATATTCATGATTCAGAAGCTGAAAATACAGAATTATTTTAGATGAATATGCTTGCACTTTTTGACTTAGATATATTTAAAATAATGTTGGACACTTTTTTGGTTACATCAGATATTTGGCATTATCAGGACCTACGAATATTCACCACATTGCATTATTATACACTATAATCAACATTATACAGTATATAGTTTAATGTAGTACTTACACTAAAACTCTGAAAGCTATTTTGGGGGACTATCCATAATACATATTGTCTAATACCCACTGATTACGTATTGTTGCATATTTGGATTGCGAAAAGGCTATTGTGGCACGAGATATTGTTACACCCCTAATGACTTCCATGTGGACGATGTGATATCTATCTATTAGTCATAAGTGTTTAGATCTTTGGAATCAGAGATAATTAGAACGTTATAACAATACAATGTAAATAATTAATGTAACACCACTGAACTGAACAAACTGTTTTAACACTTTTTTTCAAAACTGTCATTTCTGTAATTTAACTCCCTCCTTGCATACAAAACAAAACACACTTCTACAATAAATAAATAAATAAAGTGAAAAATTGTAAAAGCCTGAATAATAATAATCATAAAAAACATTATTACTTTAATTTAGCTAGTACCTTCCAGTTGCATCTCTTCATTTATAACAACAGCAGTAATATTAATAAGAGGGTAAATACATTTAAAGGCTTAAGGTTTTAAACCAGAACAATTTCCAAAGTCCATCTCATTTGGCATGTTATCAGAATTATTAATAGGCCTAGAGTTTTTGTATCTATGAGATTATGAAATACCTTGCTGATAGAGCACTTTTTTATCTGTGAATTTACACAGAACTTCTCTTGTGAATGATTTAGATGTTATTATTTAGCAAAATTAAGGTTATAGTTTATGTTTCAAATGTAAACAAACCAATATTACAACCAAGAACCTGCTTATGGTCGAATCTCTAAAGAGCCGGGAAGTGATTGGCTGCAAAATAAGTATAGGCAGGATTTTATACTGTAGCCAAAAATGTAATGCAAAATGTGAAACAACAACTAAAGAGTTGCATGTCTGGAAATTTAAGCCATATTGTTTTCTCTTTAAAGATGCACAATATGTTTTGACCTTAAGGTTAAAAATGAATATTTACCAGCTTTTTTTGCCTTGACTAGAGAATAACGCAAATCTTCTTACAATAAATCTACACAAATGCTTTAAATGGCATTGCTGATGAAATCTGGAAGCTTGCCAGTTTTTGCGTCCTCAGAGATATCTCCATTTACCCTTTCTTTTGTGTACAGGACTAACGCAATGCATATGGTTTGTTTTCTACATTTGTAGCAAAATAAAAATCAAATAAGCACACAGCACTATCTTTATATCACTGTAGTGTGGTCGATAACCGTGATAGAACAATGTGGTGTACAGAATTACATGTTTTGCTGTTGTAAATTCGGTTTAAAAGTATTTTTTTTAAATGGGTTTTTGGTTAACTTATTGAAATAAGGTCTGTGTTAAACAAAAGCACATGTGTCAAGATATTTTCACATTTTATTCTTTGAAAAAAAAAGCGTACCATAAGTAGAACTCCATACACTTGTGATTTTGTTGTTGTGAAAACAACCTTGTGCTTATAATTTCTCTCTCGCAAACTATTCTAGCTTTAACTTTTCAACATGTAGATTTTGAAGTTCATTTATATTTAGTTCATGTATAGCCTAATCGTAGCTTTTTACTTATGCCGATTGTGTTTGGGCATTACATTTCTTCAAAGTTAATTTGTGAAGCTTATCTAGATGAATAAATGTGTACAAACCATAAACTTTGGTTGGTCACAGAGCTTATTTTCTGCAATAATCCAAAAGCCAATAGAAAAAGCTGTTATACTTAGACCTTGTGTTTTTCTGGTTCAGGAACCTTTTCCATGTCAGTGTTTACAGATGGCACAGACCAAATGAGCTTTTTATAAGCCGGTTTTATGATAGTCCCTTTTGCCCAGGCAGTTGTTAGGTTTGCAGGATTTATTTGTGTCTGCTCTGCAAGAAGATCAGTCTCTGTCCTCCAGTAAATTGTTTTATCCACACACATTAAAGTCAACCATGAAATATCCAAAGTGTTCTTCTCTCTTTTTACAGATTTATTTACCGTTACATGCAGTAAAATACTACTTTTGCAGGCCTTTCCAAGGCATCAGGAAAAGTATTATTGCAATTGAAAGTGCATCTTAAAGAAGAGAAGCCGCAAACCATTGGATAATTATTTTAAGTCTCCCTTTTGTCACTATTTATCAAAGTTTTTTTTAGTATAACCAGAAATGCATTCCTCATTCCTCTTATAGTTTGAATTGACTCTTTTTGGATCATAAGTTATGTGTAGTACCGCAGTTTCACAATTATGTAGGAGTGTATAAAAGGAGATCAAAAGAAGCAATAAGTGTGGGGGAGAAACCAAACTTTCATCATCTCTGGTGGCATTTATTGATTTTTCTTTTCTTCTTTCTGCTTGACTAACTTCCACATTATACATACACACTTTCTCCGATCTGCTTTGAGTGGTGTAAAATCACTGTTTGAGTGCCTCAAGCCATTTTTGCTCTCTCTTGTCTGTGCTTTCCAAGTTTCGATCATAATGCCCTTTTCTTTTAATTCCAGTGACTAAGTTTTCTGAGTGCAACCTACAGTGGGCTCCACCCGCCTCTCACTGACACCACAGTCCTCTTATCCATCCCAGTAGGATGCTTGGCAGCTTTATTCTTGATTTGATCTACACCTACACCAAGGGCCATGGTAATTCTTGTGCTTTTTGATGCTGCATTTAGAAGTCAGAGAACTAGACAAAAGTGTTCTGGAATGTTCTGTTGTAATTTCACATTATCTTTGATTCATTAGAATGAAGTAGGTCATAAACAATATACTGCAAAACAATGCAGTTGTATTAGCTTTCAGATTTTTCTTCTAAATTAGAACTGTTGATTATTAATATACCAGCCAGTTCTCTGTTCAGAACCAGCAGCGTAATCTTCATTTCGAGGTTAATCTACCTTTAAATCATAAGCAACCATTTAGGCACCCCCATGACACTTACTATTGAAGCCGTTCCTAGATTATAAAGCATTTTTGCTTCAGTCACAATAAAATATAGTCAATGTTTCTACCTTAACATGAAGGTGACCAATATCAATGACTCTCAAATTAAATTTGGCATAGATTATGTGTAGTCCAAAAATAGTCATATTAATATGTATGATGTCAGAGGCATATGCACAGAATAGGGTGAGTGGGAGGGTTTTATAACAGTGTAAAAACAGTTTTTGTTGAAGACATCCCAAACTCATACCTCAGACCATACACTCACTTCCATATATAGAATAAGGGTCAGAGCATTAGGTCAGCTGATGGGCCAGATGAGATTTAGCTAACTCAGCAATAGCACGAACAGGAGAAAGCTAGATCAAATGGAAAACCCTCTGTGGAATAACACTCTCACCTTGAAGTGCTTTACAATATCACATTGCACATTAGGTCAGTGCCAGAATAACCTTTTTTTATTAAAGGGCAATATTTGATAACTACATTTTTAGTGGCTTTTTTGCTTTTATGAGCGTATACGTTTTTAATATAAAAACATAGAGCATCATCAGACATTCAATTCATATCACAAAAATGCTTAGGGTGCTGTTTTGTTAGCTGCTGCTTATGGGCTTGATCAGACAACGTTTATGTTAGTACATATTTTCTTTTACATCTAGTACATATTTGTTTATGCATAGTATTTCAAAGTTATAGTTTGAAAGAAGTTTAATAATGAAATACAATTAAAGGGGGGGTTGACTGCTTTTTTCTTTGCATGATTGTGTTTATGGGGTGCAATATAACATGTATTCATGGCTAAACTGTCGCTCACGTTGTCCGGAAGGTTAACGCCCATTACCATTACGGGTGAAACGGGCATTTCATGAGCTCTGGTCCAGATGTAAATAGATGTCGAACTGCAGTATCAGTGAGGCAGAATCAGACCGAGAAAGCCGCGATGATGAGAGTCAAACAGAACCTCACCACACACGGCTCTTACTAAACGTTTCTGAATGATAATTTGCTACATTTTTTTTAATTTATACACGTTTGTTTTACACAATAGCATCTGACTGGCAACAATAGCAACTGACTGGCTACTAATGTGATACTTAAACAGCGTTGGCAAGTTTTTGTTCTTGATCAAATCGAAAATAACGTCATAAAACAAATATACATGAAAAATACATTTACAACATTAGTACTTATACAAAATTCATGTTTGTACGCATTTGTCGTAGACACAAAATAGTATAACTAGTAGCCTATAGTGGCAATAAAACCAGCGCTGGCATTTGAAAAAAATAAAACACAAGGCTACGTCTGGAATTATACATGCAAATACATTTAAAATGATAAAGTCTTAGCCTACTTACAGGTTGTGGCCCAACAACTGCTGCCTCTGGTTTTAAAGTTGGAACTGCTTCATGTTTTAGTAACAGTTTCTTGTTGAATCCGGTGTTGAACTCGTGGAGATTCTGGAAGCTGTCTTCCGTAAATGCGCAGCACAGAGAGCTAGATTACTATCGTCACTTTCAGGAACATAATCAAACATAAATTATATCCATTGTTGATGAAGTACAGCGTCCGTGGGAAGTCCGAGCACAGAAGACCTGACAGCTGGGTGAACAACACACTCGACCAGCTGGAGGCTGGAGCTGCTGAAATATGCGCATGCACTTTTTTGCATTTTCTGGAGGGAGTGGTTGATGCAAATGTGTGGGTTAGTGACGTACCATAACCCAGCTGTAGTCCCAATCGAGTTCGTTTTTTTGTAGGCAATTATACTTCCTGATTTTTAAAAGACGATATCTCTGCTTACACTAAACTTTCAGTGCTGCAACTTTGCAGATACTGTTCATGCACCAACAGCAACATTACACACTATTTAAAATGAAAAAAGTGAAATGGCAGTCAACCCCCCCTTTAATTTTTTCTAAAGTAGTCTACCTTGCAAGATGTTACGGTATACATTTTAAGTGACGGATCATGTCAGTTCACCATACTGTATGTGCACATCTAGAAGCATGTTTTTCAGGACTGCTCATATGACTGAGGTTTACTGCGTGGATACCTTGTCCTTCATTTTGTTCTTCATCTTCATAGATGCAGCTGGCCCGTAGTGATTTAATATCTCATGCACTGAAGGGACACGAAGATAAAAGCCATCTATGCAAACTGAAGGATAGCCCATTCCCATTTCCATATAATACTCGTCCTTGTTGTGTTTAAACTACCTACCAAAGGACAAATATCAAATTAGGAAATACTATAAAAATCACACCTGAGCTCTTTGAATGTAAAGACTGACTCTAGGTGAGACAGGGATTTTAAAACTGTCCTATCGTCGTTAGAATGTCTTATGGTCAGGACTCAGGGACTGTTTGTTTGTATGAATACAGAGTCGGCAAAAATGACAGCATTAATGGCTGTGACATTTTATCAGAGAAACATGAGCCTCTACATCAACAGAATGGGCATACATGTCTAATGATGTAATTTGTTTGTGTAAATACATCAATGAGTGGGCAGGCGAATACAAATTTTGAATAAACTGTAATTAATGGAAACGCATTGATTGTGCATCCAGGGTTCAAATAATTAATGAGGTACTTTGAAATATTTATACTGTCTAAATGAAGTACTTCACTGAAAGCAGTCAGGCTGAAAAGTAAACTCAGCCCCTCTACTAAATATTAAACAAAACATCAATCTGTGAGCTCGCTTTTCATCAGTGAGCGCTGCGGGACAATATCAGAGCAGAATCAAAGTAATTATGTTCCCTGCTAGAGAGAAATGCAGTTATTTGTCATTATGTCATAATGATGGGTCTAAGGTGAAAGGTCAATGATTTCAAAGCCTAAAGGCCCGTTCACACTAAGCACGATAACTATAAATATAACGATAAATATGCGTCCACACCAACGACCAATAACAGCCTATTTATTCTAAGCGCTGCGTTTTCAAAGTATTGAAATAGTTGACTGCTGCTGCTGCTTACGTTACAAACAAATATTAAAAGGAAAACAGGCGCTTTTGGGTACACGATATCCTTAAAAGACGAGAGAAGTTGGGAGCGCATCTAGAAAGGCTAGTGTAATATCAGGGATGGGCATTTTTCTAAAATATTGCATTCGAATATTCGGGCTCATAAAAATCGAATATTCAAATATTCGTTTATTTAAATTATGTTTAACGAAAAAGACGTTATTTTTAAGTTGTTGTTTTTTTACGTTTTTGTCACCATTTCTGGACAAGCTTACAATTAGGCAATACACAACAAGCTTACAATAGTAATTAAAGTTTTCTTTTAGTTGAAAACATTAAACAGTAGGCCTATGTGTAAACAAAATATATATATATAAAAAGCATTATTAAAAGCATGCTCAAGCAGCGCGAGCGGAAAAAAAACCCTAATAAAGCAGATTGCGTCAGATATCGTACAGAACGTACACCTATACACACGAGTCAGCAAATGACTGATTATCGTGTTTATATTGTTTCACGTTTATGTTGAGAAAAACAATAATATCTAACATTACATGCAAGGGCGCCGCCAGCACTTTATGCTCAAGTGAGAAGAGACGCGTGCTGACAGACGTTTCAGAGACACAAAGAGAACGGTGTTTCTAACAGCACTTTGTGCTGTTTGTGCACACTTTTTGTTATTAGATAAGTTAACATCTTTGATCATGCGGGGTCCAGCTGCGCTTACCTGCAGTTGTGATGCAATGATGAACAGCTGTCTTTCCTCACTCGACTGTTTGGATTTCATGTGATTTCTCATGGTGATGATATCATAACTCAGATTAATTAATTAATTTGATCAAAAGTAATTCCGTTTAGTAAGAGCCTTTTCAAGTAACGTTAATTCCAAACTTCGCGAGGCAGACGACAACATTATGTGATCAAATACAGACAACTTGTCAACACACTCCACAGCGCCAGCCAGTGCATTTAATTATAACTGCGAGTTAGTTCTTTAGGATTTATCATGGACTCACTGCATTTACAGCCAGCAAAGCAACGTATTCAAAATTCGAATAGTATTTTATTTTTTGAATAATAATTACATATCAAATATTCATAAATTTGAATATTCGTGCACATCCCTAGTGTAATATCTAACAGTGGATTTAGCTAACAAAGTCAATGATTGGATAAAAACACCGTCTAGTCAACACCTTTATGTATACAACACCTTTTTTCTGCAACTTCAGCAATGTTAGCAACTAGCGCTGGATTTCCTACCTGAGCTTATAATTTTGTAATGCTATGCTAAACTGCAATTGCTCATTGTGAATACTTCTCACTGTTTATTCCATGGATATGAGCGATTGCTTTCCATATCCATCTTTTTTAACGTATCCTTGAAAGGGGGGTTTGAGGATTTTTTTTGTACCTCGACGATTAACTTCTCTGCAATGTCATCTGCCATTTTAAATGTGCGAGACCTTGACATTAGAATGGATTCTGATTGGTTGTCAGTGTTTTATTGTTGGACAGCTGGAAAAAAATCGTTCTGAAAGTGATCCCAAGCAACAATATCGTTCCATCTTTTATCGTTATAGCTGTGGTGTGAACTCTGTTATTCTTTAATATGGAGAACAATTTTTTAGAATTATATCTTTATAGTTATCTTTATAGTATCGTGCTTGGTGTGAACGGGCGGCTACATATTCATGACCTATCTAAGTTTGGTGTACTGTTATTTTCTTTTCTAGTTGCAGGACTCAAGGTATGAATTTCAACACATTTTCCTGAAAATGTTGTGGAATATGAAATTTTGAATCTTGAATCTGCTGTACTTTGGTTATGACTGTAAGCCTATAATTCAGTGCCACTGCTGGGCTGCTAAAATAGAACGCCAGAAGTTTAGCAGATGTCACTTAAACACTAAATCACTCTGTCAGACGAGGTACAGGGTCTGTTAACTTAACAGTGATTATTACATCCAGGCCTATTTTGAGATGCATCGTCTCTGAAAGCTACCACATTACCATTTGAAAAAAGACATGCACAGTGTTTAAGTTAGATTTTATTTTCAGTTGAGTTGAAGCAGTCAGTCAAGTTTATATATATATATATATATATATATATATATATATATATATGCTCAAATTTCCTTAACCTTTACAAAGCAGCAGACGGCAAAATTATGTGTTTTTAGCTTTAGAGTAAATATCTTTTTCCTAATTCATAGTACTGTGTAGTTGAAACCTCTCTAGTGCCCTGTCAGATAGCATAAGATCACCAGTCATTTGTGGCACTTGAGGCAGCTCAATCCATTTGTGCTCATGGGTTTGAATCCCCACATGAGTCTGGTGGTTACGGTTGTGGCTCTGATTTCATTCAGATCAGTAGAGGGAAAGGCACAGAAAGCAGGAGGGGAATTAGCTGGGGTTCATTTGGTCCGTGATTAATTTCCAGCAGTAGCATTAGTGACTCTTAGACACAGTAGGGTGTACTACAAACCACTCTCTTGGGTGGTGTGTAGTGTGTTTTTACACTCTAAAGCCTTATTCGGACGAGACTGAGTTTTCTAGGGGGTCGTTAGAGAAATTTGTGTTTCACAGACGCACTTTGCGATTTTGATCAGAATTGTAACTCAAACGTCATTTAAAAAAGTAGTCCCGTCCGAATAGGGCTTAAGGTGATTTTATTTTCCTGCTCAACTCTTTTAGTTTATTCTTAGCTAAAAACACTTAGTTCTTTCAAAAATATATGTGCTCATTAATGTATATTTACTTCGTTCAAGTAATAAAGTTTTCTCGTGAGTGTATAATATGCCATTGAAAATACATACGGGTAAGGGGTTATAATGTCGGTCGCCATGTTGCCCCTCCATCTTGAAAGTACATTAGCCAAAGAGGGACATGCCCATTAATTCAATCTTTGCCTTTTGCGTTTACGTTTGAATTAACACTCATGGACGAGGACGAACTGGAAGCCATGTTAATCTTGGACTTCACTGGCCACCGTAGGAGTTAAAACTAAATCGGAATTGAGAGGAACAGAAACTAATATTCACTGGATGGTCATATACCTGTTCATATAAAGAGTGTAGCTTTAAATGTTCTTTTTTTCAGATATTTTTTTTCTAGATAATAAACCCATATACTCCATCTGATCTAATAAATATTGCTGAATTAATTATAAAGAAACTTGGATTGGACGCTGTTAGCATGGCATGAGGGATAATCTGGGGATTGAGAAGGCATTGATTTTTTTGTTTTGATTTTTTTTTGTTTAATAAGTCAAAGACTCTAGTGGTAAGTTTAAAGCCAAATCACAAATAGATAAATGATCAATATTTTTTTAGAGACCAACAATGCGATTGGCTGACACAATAAACAATACCATCACAAATACCATCACAAATAAAATTGTATGCTACAAATCTTCCTTAGTCAAAACTGGGTTGTGGTCAAGTTCAAGGCCCGTTTTAAGATTTAGGTAATTTAGGAATTCTAAAAACATTTTCAGATATCTAAAAATATCTGCATTTAAGGCAAGGCTGTTTTAGCAGAAAAATCCATAACGGGTTGTCTGGCATTGTGGCATATCTTGATAAATGACATTTTCTATTTGCATCAGCAGCATGGTATTAGACTTTGATAAATGTTATTTTCCTTGGTTTGTCTTCAGTCAAAGGCCTTTCTTAAAGGCCACCTTTGTCATCATCACCGCTTCCTTTTGATGAGCTGAAACTTGCCACAGTTATATGGATTTAAAAAAAATACAGACATAAATGTCAGGGTAGGATTCATGTGCACTACTAGATTAGCTTCTTTCACTGATCTAAGACTGGTTTCAAATCCTATCCTTCTCATTATAAATAGTCTATTTTAAGTCAATCTTAAAAGGACAATCAAAAACTGCACTGGTGCTTTCCACAGCTTTTCAAACGTAGTTGTGACTTGAGGTGTCTTCTGTCTAAGGGCAACAACAACACTAGTGTAATTACCTGCTGAAATCGGAGAGGGCTGAAGCCCAAAGCAAATGTGCAACAAAATAAGATCTTGATCTTGGACTAGAGAGGCAGACCGGTTAGAGAAGTAATAAGAAGGCATGATATCACAGGGAGAACAAAGTGCAGTGATTACATTTATCTCTATTGGTCTGCTACAGGGCTGCTAAAGGAGAACAATCCCTGAGCTCTCTATGCAGCAGGTCTGCAGGCTTTACTTGCCTTTATTCAAGGCATATCGGAAAGTAATCCTCTTTGCAACAGTCCGAACAATTTGGGCCAACTTCATCTCTATTTAGATCATGTTGGCATTTATGTGCAGAAACCATGAACAGAGCATGGAGCTTTTGTAGAGGCTACTTGCACCAATGCAAAACATTGCAGAATATTCCTTTGCGCAATCTTATTTTAATAATTTCTGTTGATTTTATTGTCTTTGTGGACTTCATATGAAAAAAAGTACTAAAACAGAGACTTAAATGTACAATATGTATAGGTAAACTATCCAAAAACCACTTGGCCAATGCAATGTTATATATTTTGTTTATTTTTTAACCAAGGAAACGTGGCGTGTGAGCAGGGGTGAGTGAGTCGCCAGTCAATGGCATCATATCCGCGTTATTCCTGGTTTCTGCTCATACTGCCATAGTAACCATGGCGACAGACGTGGCCAACTGGGTTGTGCCTAGCAGGACGCTTACGCTGTTTTGTTCAAACATTATGGACCATGGCAAGAAGACTTTGAGACAAAAAGAGGGCTAAAACAAAGATCAACATCTTTCGAAATGCCGAGAGCTCCGTTCTCTACTAACTTTGACTTGACAGAGACGCTAATGTTGCATGTACTTTATTAGACAGATGAGCAAATGTACATAAAACTAATTAATATTATTTAGTTCAATATGATAGAATGTTAGAATATGACCTGTATGTTTTTCTAATGTTGATGTTGTTCTCATAATATTTTCTAATGTTCTCATATAGTCTATGAACACCTTGTTTTTAAGATGTAGTGTCAAGTTAAAAGAATAATGTTAATGTGTTTAATGTGTATTATTTAATGTGTAAATAATGTGTTAATAATGTTTGCTCCCTGCACAATTCTTTTTGCTCTGCTTTTTTTAGGGCTGCAACTAACGATTATTTTGATAATCGATTAATGGACGATTATTTTTCGATTAATTAATTGGGGGTGGTGCAGTGGATAAGATACATGCCTTTGGTGTGAGACCCGGGTTCAAATCCACTGCGAGACACCAACGTGTCCCTGAGCAAGACACTTAACCCCTAGTTGCTCCCAGAGGCGTGCGACCTCTGACGTATAGCAATTGTAAGTCGCTTTGGAGAAGCAGTTGTAAGTCGCTTTGGATCGCTTTGGAAGCATCAGCTAAATAAATAAATGTAAAAATGTAAATGTAAATGTAATCGGATAAAAAGAAAAAAAATTCTGTTCTATTTTTTTTGTATTATAACAAAATTAAACCCTAAATCAGTGTATGTATGTGTAAAAGTGTACTTTAAAAAGTGCAAAAGCCACACATTGATTTTTACTAATATAATCTTGAATTTGGACGTTTTCATTTCATTTATTTCTATTCTCTTTTTCATGGTAATGCAACACAAAATACCAACAAAAAACAAAACAATTTAACAAATCCAACAAACACAACAAAAGTACATTCCATGACAAAAAAGAACAGGAGTAGGATGAAGAAAAAAATCTTATAAACTCCTACCCCATTCCTATAAACAAGATTCACAAATTAGATGACCTTACCAACATAAAAAGACATTTTAAACCTTAAAAAAAAAAAAAAAGTTTGTCCAGTTTTTGAACAGTAAAACTTCTATAAATATCCAAGCCAAAATTTTGCTAAAAGTAGGATATTTATCTTTATTATCTCTCCAACAATCGAACAGATTTTCCTCCTTGGCACCTCTCAACAAAGTAAGCCATGACTTCATTTCTTATTTGAGTTTTGAGGTCCTCCTGAGGTTTCTCCTCTCTGCTCTCTTCCTCACTGATGCCTCCAGACTCAAGGAGTGAGTCAAGCAAAGATGTTGAAGGTTCAGCTGCAGTTCTTATGGTTAAGGTGGTAATTTGCTGCTGCACCATCTCCCTTCTTGCTGCAAGTGCTTCAGTTAGCTAGAACAGTTATAATTTGCTCAGGTGACAGAAATTTCTGTCTTCTAAACCTTGGGTCCAGAGCAGAGGAGAGAATCACAGGATTATATTCCTGATCAAATAGTGTTTCCTTCCATCTGTTTTGAAGCTGCTCAACTGCTGTGACTTGGAATGACTTCACTGAAGCAGTATTGTAGGCAGCACCTTCATTGGACTTCAAAAGCTCTTTTCACAAGTGGAGGCAATGTAGAGACTGTTATATATTCCTGCCCACTCATAAAAACAGTGGCACATTCAAAAGGCTTAAGAGCAATGGACAGCTCTTCAAGCAGACTCCACTGGTCTGGTTTCAAGTCAAGATAGTATTTGCCTCTGGGAGTTAGGGATGGGTCAGATAGAGTTGCAGGTACAAGCCACCAGTCAGTTCAATCAGTCTGTTGTTAACCACATAAAATGTACTGTTCCATCTTGTACTTGCGTCCTGAAAAAGTTTATGGTCAGCCGTGCCCATTTTTTTCTGTTTTTCTTTCAGCTTGAAAAGAAATTGAATGATAATTGCTCACATTTTAAAAAAATGCTTGACAAGAAGCATTAATCACCAACTGCAAGGTGTGGCCAGTGCAGCGTACACTGGGCCACCCATGTTTCTCCTCCAGGAATTTTGCAGCAGCCACAACGTTCGCATCATTGTCATGTACAATGGCACACATTTCCTCAAAAGGGACTTCAAACTTGACTGCTGCTACTTCCATCCACTCTGCAATGTTGGTTGAGGTATGTCTGTCTTCGAGTGGCATGGTGGTAAGGCAGACAGATGTCATCTTCCAGTCATTCCCAATGTAATGGCATGTAATGCCAAGGTGAGCTTCAGTGGCAACACTTGTCCATAAATCAGTAGTTAAAGCCAATTCTGCTGTTGGTGGTGTTTATAGCACTACATTTTTTGCAATGCCTCCTGGTACTTCCTCTCCATTAATTTTGTGAAGTGGGTCCTTGAGGGAAGAATGTATCCTGGGTTGAGTATGCAGACCATTTTTTTTAATCCTTCATCTTCCACCATTGACATTGGCCGCATGTCAGTTACCAACATACTAAGTATGGCATCTGGAACAATGGCTGCTTGTTGAGGAGTGTATGGGGGATTTCTCCTCTGAACAAATTCACTCATGGTGAGCTGTTTCTTTCTGAAGTAAAGCAACAAAACAGCATTTAACTATGCAATAATATATTTATTTATAATCCACTTTTCATTTGCGAACAAATCTCAAAGTGCTGCAGCAAACATGTTTCAAAAGTAAAAACGGGCAAGAAGAAGAATATGTAAAAACAGTTAAATTCTGCGTTTAAGGAGAAACATGCAAGGAGAAACAATTTGTGTGTAAATCAATATTTGCATTGTTTTTAATGATAATTACTGATGACAAGTTGACAACCATTTAAAAAATTTCAAAATTATATACATGTTTTAACATAATTTTTGTTAAAACAAATTTACACAGATATTTTTTAAGATGGGACAATGCATATTAATGAACGTACAAACATAGTTGAACGTAAATACGCCGGATTTAGCACAATGCTAATTTCCATCCGTTGTCCCCTAACACAGACAAATACAATCCAAAATCAAAAACAGACACATTACATACATATTAACAAAACACATATGAAGTAAAAAAAAAGTAAATAAATTAAGAACAGTAATAATCATAAAAGTTCCTATAGGCCTATCTTAAAGAGAATGTATTGTAGTGCCTATTACAAAAACGCCTATGATCGTAGACATTCCAAGATGCTTATTATAAATATTTTAAATAAATCTACCCATCTAATACCTATCTATTTATTTTAAATAAATCTAATCTATCAAATTCAACTTTTATACTAAGTGATTACATTTTTGATTTTTGTTCAGCCATTCTCTTAAGCTTTTTCTTAAATGAGGAAAAAGTAGGATATGTTGTTCAGATGTGAAGATATAAACCAAAAACATCTCAAATAATTCATTTAATGTTTATGAATTATAAAAATATATTAATAAATTAAATTTAGAAAGACTGAAAACAAGTGTGTGAACGTAGTAGAGCCGCAGTAGATCACATTTGAAATACAATTAAAACTTAATAGTAGACAAATGCTATAAAAAGTGAATGGGATGGAGGTACACAGCAAGCTAACAGGCTTGATTAAAAAATAATACATTAGTGCACAAGCATTCGCTGAACACCACTGAATACAGTGACGAAAAATACAGTTCTCGAGACAAAATAGATCTTGTGTGACTGTCCCTAAGTTGTCTACACAGTGGCATTGAATTAAACTAGACTAGACTATACCATTTTTCACATCTTCATGTAATGATATACAGTTTTTGCTTACCGTGCTGTATGTTTCACCTTCATCCTTGACACCAACGTGCTTTCCTCTTCATGTGTTCGAGCATCACTGTGGTACTTCCATGCCACCGAAGCTCAGCTTTGCATAACTTGCAGGTAACGATCTTCTTTGCTTCATTTAATGTAAAATGCTCCCATGCCTTTGATTTGGGGCGCACACTTTTTTCTGCCACCGATTGATTTGCACTCTCTGCCATTTCTTGTGACTGTTTTCATGAAAGTGACATCATCAGTAAACGCTCCCTGTGACGTATGCAGACCAACTAATCGATAATGACATTTGTTGACAACGATTTTCATAATAGATTATTATCAATTTTATCGATTAGTTGTTGCGTTCTTAGCTGTTTCAAGTCCAAGCACACGTCTTGTGTAGACAGCTTGTAAGTGTAATGACTGTAAATTAAACCATCAACCCGTTCGTCATGCGTTTCTGTCAGAGGATGTCTCTCTGTAATCCTCACTGACATTTCCAACACCGCATGTGTCTTCTCTCCTATACTGTGTTGCAAGAAAAGAGCACTATCAAGAATGTTTGAACTTAAAATGAAGCTGACAGTTCATTATGTTACAGAATATATTGGTATCTGAAGGCCAATTCCCACTGCGCCAACACGTTCAATCGGCAGAAACAAGAACCAACCAATGGCAACAGATGCTGACGGAAACTTTCTGACAAAAACTTGTTATACGTTAGAATGTTGGCCGGCTGTTGGACGGCCTTTGTCGGTGCAGTGTAAATTGATCTATAAAGAGATAGTTCACCCCAAATTTTAATTATCAAATTTACTTGCCCTTGTCATTTAAAACCCATAATATTTCCATTCATCTTCAAAATGAATTTTTAATTATTCCACCAAAACTGACATCTGACATGGTCACTTTATATGATGAACAGATTTAATTTTGGCCTTTATTCATGTATAAATATTTATCAAAGCACATACGTAGATTTATCTAATATGGTAAATGGAAGCTCAAATTTCCCTGCTCTAGGCAGAATTATTATTTTTGGGTGAACGGTTCCTTTCAGTATTTCTAATATGCATACTTGCAATTTTGTGCTAATGTATTAACTGTTTCATGCAACAATCAATTGCTGTCTCATTTGAGTTCATAAGCATTGCTCCAAGAGTGTCTGTTTAGTCCAATAGTACTAGAATTTTTTACTTTTTGTAATACTTATTTTGTTTCTGTGTGTCACCTTTCTTTGGCTTCTTTTATAAGTATTTGCATTAGTGGGGCATGACAAAAAAAGTAATTTTAAATGAATATAAAATTAGCTTTCTCATTTTTTAACTCATTTTTTAGTTGTCTGAATGAGCAAGATCATGATCTTAAAGTGCTAATCTCCTCTTTTGTCCAACATATGTAATTTGTATACTGTATTTTATAAAAATGTTCCTCTCAGCTATTATGATTCTGCTTCTCTTCAGCACTTTTTCATGCAGATGTGGCTCTGGTAGGACAACATGACAGGCAAACAAGATGGATACGCCTCCATTATCAGTGGCCAATTTTTCTGGCTCCACATCCCTGGGGACAGCGCTAGGGTGATGTTTATTAATCGTATGTGTATAATTTCTAATAAAAGGCCTTCAGTACAGTACCGCCTTTGCGCTCATGTGGACTGGAAAGTCACATTAGTATGCCAGTCCACTCAAGTGAATAAGAGCTATTGCTAATGCACCTTGTAAGCCTTTTTGGACCAAATTCCACTTGTGGGATTGGAAATTGGCCTGAATGCTTTTTTAGATCGTTAAGATGGAGAGAGATGAGGGTGGTGTTATTACATTAATGACAAAATGGCGCAATGGTACCCCTAAGTATGACATTTATATGTCATTGCAGCTGCCTTTGTTTTCCTGGAGCATGTTTTGTCACAAGTTTCCTATGGTAAATGGGTTATCTCTGCATTTAGAGGAGATGCGTGAGAGTGCTAAAGCTAATTTAGTTTTGTTTTCACAGACTAAGGGGCTGGAAGGCTGTTGAAGGGCTGGCAGCCAAGAAGGAAGAAAAGTTTTAATTAAAAACTTTTTTTCTGGAACTTTCCAAGTATTCACACCAAACATAAGCAAGATAACAAGTCATGATTGAATTCATGAGTTTTTGTTAGAATAGAAAGAAAGATGTGCAAAGTAGAGAAAATAATTATGATTGTTGACTGTTGAATTTCATACAACCGTAAGGATTTTTAAGACTTTCTATTGCTTTGATTGACAGATTGAGTTTGACCTAAACGGGATATAGGGATTGGCAATATAACTGTAGACACGATTAACCGGTAGAAATTTGTTAACTAGTAGAGATTTTCATCATATCTATCTCAGTTACGCTCATGTGACGTTGCTGTTCAAAAGCTTGTCACGAAAGCTTATCATTTGCGTATGTTTTTAAGCACTGCGGTTAAAAACCATTTTAAACCATTGAAGCACAATTAGCAGTGAAAGACAACTCATTTCAGTATATGCGTGTGCTCTCTGAGAGACGTCTTTCAGAAAGCACTGTGTAGCAGAGTGACATAAAGCTGCTGCTGCTCATAGCACATGAGTGTTTTTTGCTGATAAATTGGACTTGAATGGTTAAATACACATACCTATGTGTCAAAGTGACATGTATTTGCAAGTAAACCAAGTACTTATTTGAGTGAACGTAAACAATTCTGAGAAATTGTGTGTGAACAAAACGACAACACCAATATAATGGATCTGTGCAGCCGGTATTAAAGTGACAGCATCCAAATTTACCTGCTATCATTATTAATCTTAATCAAACAACAAAAAAGAGAGAAAATCTCACACTGCTTTTAATTTTAACTTTAATAAGAATGTATATGTAACTTACACAGTAAAGACTTTTTTTTTATTACTTTAGGTCTATACCTTTTATTTACATTTATGCATTTGGCAGATGCTTTTATCCAAAGCGACTTACATTGCTTTACAAGGTACACATTTTTACATTTTACAGAACATGAACCCCCTCCTCTTTCACTGAAGTCGCAGGTGTGGAAGTTTTTTGGATTTCCAGTGAGTTATGTTGACAACGTTCACGCTTCAAAAAAGCCCCAGTTTGCAGACATCCAAGTCTCGCCGAAGTGCTGGGAGTCTCCCGCATATTGATAGCGGCTCCCTGATGCCCGCAAATTATTTAAAATCTCTCGAAATCTAGAGTGAGCGAACAAGAGCGAACATGCATGCTGAGACAGAAAAAACTGTGCTCCAAACCGTATTGCGCGCACGATAGAGAGGAGATCACGAGAGACCTTGGCTTGCATGTGTGCCTCATAACGCGCATTTCACACACACTCTGTTTGCAATGCGTATGCGGTGCGATATTTGTTTCCGTACCCATGTTAATAGCTTTCACGCTGCACGGGGATGCAGTTCGTCGATCCATTCCAGGTGCGGTGCGAACTTCTTTGTGATGGGCAAGATTTATTGTATTAAAATTTAATTGCAAAAGAAAAGGCAGAGTCAGCTGTTTTTGTCAATTTTAAGTTTTAATTTAAAATGTTTGCGATTTTAATATACACTCGCCGGCCACTTTATTAGGTACACCTGTCCAACTGCTCGTTAACACTTAATTTCTAAGCAGCCAATCACATGGCGGCAACTCAGTGCATTTAGGCATGTAGACATGGTCAAGACAATCTCCTGCAGTTCAAACCGAGCATCAGTATGGGGAAGAAAGGTGATTTGAGTGACTTTGAACGTGGCATGATTGTTGGTGCCAGAAGGGCTGGTCTGAGTATTTCAGAAACTGCTAATCTACTGGGATTTTCACGCACAACCATCTCTAGGGTTTACAGAGAATGGTCCGAAAAGAAAAAACATCCAGTGAGCGGCAGTTCTGTGGGTGGAAATGCCTTGCTGATGCCAGAGGTCAGAGGATAATGGCCAGACTGGTTCGAGCTGATAGAAGGGCAACAGTGACTCAAATAACCACCCGTTACAACCAAGGTGGTCAGAAGAGCATCTCTGAACGCACAGTACGTCGAACTTTGAGGCAGATGGGCTACAGCAGCAGAAGACCACACCGGGTGCCACTCCTTTCAGCTAAGAACAGGAAACTGAGGCTACAATTTGCACAAGCTCTATCGAATTTGGACAATAGAAGATTTGAAAAACGTTGCCTGGTCTGATGAGTCTCGATTTCTGCTGCGACATTCGGATGGTAGGGTCAGAATTTGGCGTCTACAACATGAAAGCATGGATCCATCCTGCCTTGTATCAACGGTTCAGGCTGGTGGTGGTGGTGTCATGGTGTGGGGAATATTTTCTTGGCACTCTTTGGGCCCCTTGGTACCAATTGAGCATCGTTGCAACGCCACAGCCTACCTGAGTATTGTTGCTGACCATGTCCATCCCTTTATGACCACAATGTACCCAACTTCTGATGGCTACTTTCAGCAGGATAATGCACCATGTCATAAAGCTGGAATCATCTCAGACTGGTTTCTTGAACATGACAATGAGTTTGCTGTACTCAAATGGCCTCCACAGTCACCAGATCTCAATCCAATAGAGCATCTTTGGGATGTGGTGGAACAGGAGATTCACATCATGGATGTGCAGCCGACAAATCTGCGGCAACTGTGTGATGCCATCATGTCAATATGGACCAAACTCCCTGAGGAATGCTTCCAGCACCTTGTTGAATCTATGCCACGAAGAATTGAGGCAGTTCTGAAGGCAAAAGGGGGTCCAACCCGTTACTAGCATGGGGTACCTAATAAAGTGGCCGGTGAGTGTAAGTAGCCTACATGGTTGAATATTTGACCATTTGCTTGAGAAACGTAATATATATAGAAGTAATGCATGTAATTATAGGCCTATGTTGTTTATATTGTGTTTAAATGTGCATACGTCCATTCAAGTTTGTATAAGTGTACAAAGAGAATTGCAATGCTGACAACTTTTTTTTTTTAAATAAAATTTGCTGCATATCTTCTGAATTTGAAATAAAAATAGTGAGTATGTGTTTGTGGTACAGCCGCGGATCAGTTACGCAGTATGTGTGAATTGGACGTAAAGCACATAATAAAGAGAGCATCCTGATTGGCCGATTGATAAAAATCGAGAATTCAGAATCGAATCGTGACCTAAGAATCGAAAAAGGGAATCGAATCGAGGATTTAGAGAATCGTGACACCCCTATTATTTCGTTATGAAACCTATATTCAACTGTATTTATAAAAAAAAATTGCATGAAGCAACATTGTATTTTTAATTTTTTTATAAATTATGGTGCTAGCTGGCAAAAAAAAAAAAACATAACACTGTCAGGGAAAGAGTTAACAGGGAGATTGTTGAATTACATTGAGACCCCTGTGACCTTTTTTAGTCTGATCACATCAATACTGCTCAGTCAGAGTTTTGGCAAGAATCATGCTGATGTCTTAAGCCCTATTCACATGGGATTTGTATTATCTGAGGACCTCGTGTGAATTTGAAATTGCCCACCCACATCTCATTTTTGATTGGCACGGGATAAGCAGAGCCTGTGTTTTTACTCGAATTTACTGACTTCTCTCCCAGATATGATGTCATTGGGCTATTGCTTGAAAATGTCTTTTGTCGTTATTATATGTCTAGCTGTATGATAAACAGAATAATTGTCCTTACTGTGTGCTGCTATACATGTCATTCATCTCCATTTAATCATTCTTTTTGTTTTTGCTCTTCTGATGGTTTTCAGCTTTCTCTTTCTGCAAATTCTATAATATGAATGGTGTATAGTGATATGACCCAGCACCCCAAAATACTATCAAAACACTACATGTAGTCTTTATTCTTTGTGAAAGATGAATAAAAAAGCGCACAAAAAACAAAAACCTTAAAAAAAATGTACCGACCCCACCAAATCAGAGAGATGCCGATTCGCACAGGACTAATATTATCACAGGACCTCGATGTTCGGCGAAATATGGTTGGTCATTAGCGGGGGTTATACGTATAGGTTTATACTTATACTATACCAGGTTATACTTATCCAGTGCGAATAAGGCTTTAGTCAACTTTTAACCCTGGAGTTCTGAAAGACTGCTATCTGAGGCTCAGATTGTACTTTCTGTTCACGTTAGACTGTCATGTAGTCTAAAAGAACAACCAAGCCATCATATTTGCTGATGACAGCATATTCATTAGCGTATCTGCAATAATTATCTGCATAAAGAGTATGAGTGAGATGTCCTACCTGCTAATGGCACCACAATTACAGCTTTGCTTTAGTTTTTAATAAGTATGTTCCAGTAAACATGGGAATTAGGATTACCTGTGCACTGCATTTAATTAAAAAAACTTGCTGCACAATGTGCATTGCTTTTAAGAATTGAGAGGTTCATTGAGGGCTATCGGATTAATCAAAATAAACCAAAATTGCGAAATGGCTTAGGGCAGTTATCAGAAGCGGTGATTTAATTAAATAAACTAATGTCTGGCCAAGTTGTTCAGCCCTACAAAAACAATCTGGAAAAAAAATTATTATCAGAAAAAAGTTGTGATCCTAATTTTGATTTATTATAAATGTTATATCACTGACTTCGATAAAGTTTTGTCTATCCATTTATGTATTTTTTTTATTTATTTTGGGGTATTTTTGAATTTATTTACTTCAAAAAGTACTATATTTTCTATGTAAATTATGCTTATTTTTATGTTTTTTTTTAACTACATTAAAATATAATTCCAATAAGTTCTTAGAGCTAAATCCTAAAGATGACTTTGTTGTCACCTGGTGTCTTATTTTGACTAATTTTAGAATGCTCTAAATTACAGTTTTTCCCATTCATTTTTTTAATGGGAGTTTTTTTTTCACTCACTTAACATTGTAGAATTGAGTCAAAACAAATTTTGTTTGTTCAAGAGGCAAACTTAAGAAAAGTAGCCAAGTCTTGTACCACCGTATTTTTAAAAAATAAATCAAAAAGATTTTGTCCAGAATACGGTTTTAAGGTTAATTGCTTCTCTGGACAAGTAAGTTTCTTAATGTATGGCAATATTTTTTAATAAATAAAGCATTTTCAGCAGTCAGACAGATTAGGTGATGAAGCAGATACAAAAATAGAATTTAACCTAATCAACATTTTTCTTAATTATTCCACCAGGGTGTCCCATTTCTTCTTCTTTTTTAAGCATACTACTCAAGTAACATTTCACAATCTCTTTATTTAACTGCCTTCAGTGACGACTGATAAGTACAAAGTCACTTTGAAGCTGAAAGAAATGATGAAATCATCAAAAGGGACTTCGACTTAGCATCTTAGACTTTGTCATGCCAGTTGGACGATCATAAATGACTATGTTAAAACACAAAGCAATTTTTAGAAAAAAGTTCTTGCTTTTATCACTGCCTTTCAGGAAATTGCTAGCCGAAAAAAAGAACTTAGAACATGATTGATGTACTGCATCTAAATATACCTGTTAAAAGTAATGTGAAAATGGAAGCTCAAGAGTCAGCTGTGTGTAGAAAGCTTTTTCCTCTATGATTTCTGTTTCATTGCAGACGGCTCAGTGCCAGAATCATCATGCTAATCAATGGCAACAGCTGTTTCTCCTCCCCTTGGAATCATTCTCATTGACGCAACATAATCCAATCCGTTCTCACCAAACCTTTACTCTTCATAATGTGCTCCATGGTGGATGCGTGCAATGCTGCCGCAGTACATGCCCATATCTCCGCGTAGGTTCCACCGCATACCCCTAAACATTATAGATTTGCTGTTACTGGCTCAAAAACAGATGGTAGAAACCCAAAGCCTGTGAGTGCCAGCGAGACTACAGTATTTCTGAATTTGAATTACTTTAGCCTATTAGGGTCCTGTGTTTGAAGCAATGTAAATGAGATTTCTGTTAGTCTTTTCCCTGATGCAGTTAAGCATTGCCTATGCTCCTATTATTGAATACTAATTCCACCCATCTTATCTGGAAGAAGTGCTCAATTGTCCTAAAGGGATTACAGAATGGTGATTTTGTAGCAGCATTGTATTCATTTGTTTTTATTTCATGTCTGCTTACAGCTTTGGTAAGCATTTCTCTCTCTAATTGTAGCTTGTATAAGACTGCTATACTGGTTTGATTGATTACTTGGTGATCTCCCATATTTCTCTTAGTTTTATAAGCCATCTGTTCCGTCAAGGTTACTTAAATGACATTTCCAATTGTATTTCCCATTTAAACACTGCATGTAGAGGTTTACATTACAAGAATAGCTTTGTGTATAGCTGCGAATCGAATGAGAACATAGAAAGTCTATTGAAAATTGATCAAAGTAACGCCAAGTCCCCAGCCACAATTTTTTTTCTTTTACGTTACATGTTTTTTTTTACATGCACCACATATAGATTGTATTTCCCCCTATTTTGTGTCCTTGATTGAGCTGAAATAGATGATGCCTACTCCCTTGACACTTCACTGAGAGTGAAGCTGTTAATGTCAGTAGAGGCCCTTAGTGGAGCAGCTTTGAGGTAGTAGAGACACTATATGTCTCAGGATGAGAGAGGAGCGATGCCGTGCCATAACACAAGGTCAAACATTGTGCTGAGTGATGGAGGACACAAGTAGCGAAGGCGGCCATAAGTCCTGCCTCTTCCATTTAGTATGGCCCCAATGGATGGGGTCATTCAGAGTTTTAGACCGACCCTGCAGCTGCAGCAAAGCTGAGTACAAGCCAAAGGTTTGACTTTCACGTCCTTTAAACTTCTTGAACTCAGCTCCTATGCATATTATTGGAGTCTGAGTTTATTTATTAATACATTTGTATTTTCTTAGTCCGTAACTACAAGTTCAAGTTCATTTTATTTATATAGCACGTTTTATAGCAGCCAATGACTGAACAGATTTATCAAAATTTTAAGACTCATTCAGTAGAACACCCAGGTTCCGTACACTTGTACACTACGTTCACAAGCTGTCAATATTCGGGTTATGGTTGGGTTAAGGTTAGGTCACAATTCGGGTTTCTGAAACATTCGGAATAACCCTTTTACATGCGTGAGCAGAGAGAGTTACTCTTGTATACATGGAATTTGTAATTAATTGGCAATATCCCAATGTAAACGCGGCGTACGGTTAGCGTCTGGACGTATGGACAACCTTAAAACGCAATTCTTCTTCCTGTCTCTAAAACAACAGTAGCAGCAGTACGCGGATAATGAATAGTTTGAGGTAGATAGCGATCGCCTTTGTTTGCGACAGAAAACGGCGCATACAAGAAGTTCCTCTACTCAAAAGACCAAGATTCCTTGCAAATAGAACATGCACAGAACACAAATCAATGTTCCATTTGTTATGCTATGCTAGATATGCCGATACACGTTTACATCCAAATATTCGGGTCATAACAGGGTTATAACAGGGATCATATTTGGGTTTTTAAAAACCGAGCATATTCAGGTTTTTTCCGGTGTTTACATGGTCAGTGCGAGTCCAGGTTATTGCTAATATTCTGGTTTTGAACAGGTTATTGGCTGCTTGTAAATGTAGTCAATGTCAGCTGCAAAGACAATGCTGATTCATCATCTCTGCATTATTCTGGATGTGCCGTGCATCTATGCATCTTTCATGTGGATGACATAATCGTAGAGTATTTGTTGCAAACAGCCTATATGCTGAGCTTCGGTTCATTTTTGTGTCATAATCCAGTTCACAGAGACAGAAAGTACATCCTGTTTGTTTGTAGAAGTGGTTCCTTGCCACTGTTGCCTTGCTTTTGGCTTGCTTAGTTGGGGACAATTAAATATACAACAATATTATTGATCTGTGTTGTATTACTTTCATGTTATCACTGTGAAGTAAATGTGACTTGACTTAATCAGATATCCTAGATACACAACATAAATGTAACATTACAACTTGTATCTGCACAAAGGACCCAATTAAAGTGAACTAAGTCAAGTGCTAGCCAGAAAGTGTTACTCCCGTTGTGTATGCGCTCTTCCTGGAACTGCTGAAACATGGGGAACTAAAGCAAAAAGATTTCACAACTTTCTATGGTGTTCTTATTATAATATTATGGTGCTGCACAACTTCCACTTAACTCTATTTTCATCTTTATCAAGTGATTCCAGACATCCCGGCACATTTTCGAAACAATATCAAGAAACCATTTTAATTAAAACATAGGCATACTGTTGAAAAATATCTGATGAGAAAAAAAAACACTGCTAGATTATTAATAATATCGTCAATGTTTTTGAAAAAGAAACATCTAAAAGGATTATGACTGTCTCAAATAACCCAACTTCAGGTTACTGCAACTGCTGACGACCCATCCACAGAACGTGAACCCCCTCCTCTTTCACTTAAAAAAAGCCACAGTTTGCAGACATCCCAAGTCTCGCGGAAGTTCCGGGAGTCTCCCAGAATCTAGAGCGAGCGAGCAAGAGCACGCGTGCATGCCAAGACAGAAAAAACTGTGCTCCAAACCATATTGCGCGCACAGCAGAGAGGGAGATTGAGCGAGAGACCTTGCGTGTGTGCCTCATGAAGCGCATGTAAGACAGAGCATCCTGATTGGCCGATTGATAAAAATCGAGAATCGAAATCGAAACGTGACCTTAGAATCGAAAATGTAATCGAATCGTGGATTTGGAGAATCGTGACACACCAAACTATATAGACATTTTTAACTGTATCTTCCGAATTCTTGCGTTTTAAAAAGTCTTGACCTTTTTAATCATGGTTAATTGTGAAATCGGGTGATTGGGTCCCCAATGATGATATATATCTTCAGTAGGGGTGTAGCGGTGCACAAAAGTCACGGTTCGGTACGATACCTCGGTTTTAAAGTCAAGAAGTTCGGTACTTTTTCAATACAGAAGAAAGAAATTCCAGAGAAATTTCCTATTTGTGAAAATATATATATATTTTTTTAAATAAGTTTGAGTTTTCCTACATCTTGAAACTTTCAGGTTTATAAATGGGAGTCCTCTTTGAAGGATGAACAAATAATGTTTTGGTCATCACATTAAAAATAACATTTAAATATACATTTATTTATATAATATTTGAGTTTTGAAGAGCTGGAAGAAGATGTGTGAAGTACTCAAATTTGTGAAGTAATTCAAATGTTTACTGGATCTCTTAGCGCTGTTTAACAGTGTCACTGGATTGAGATCGGCTCGCGCTGCACAGATGTTGCAGGTCCGAACTGATAAACGATACGTGAAACATAATGTAATGAGTAGTGTAGTTTTGTTCAGCTTTCATTACGATTGCCATTTGATCTTGCGCAATGTTGTGGTGGCCGTGCCAGCGCAAATTTTGTCAGCAGAAAAAATGGTCCAAGGAATCGTTTGGTTTGTATGCGTATCGAACCGTAAACCTCAAACCGAAACGGTTCAATGCCAATACATGTACCGTTACACCCCTTATCTTCAGTATATAAAGCATTTTTACAAATTTCTAGAGACACATGGGCTTGTTTCTTCCAAGAAAGACATTACTGGCAGCATGTTCATGGTTACCATTGAACTCTCTCTCTTGTGGTAGTGGGATTTATCCTCTGACTGGGTCTCTTGCCAATTTTACCTGATGTGCCCTGAGAGGTTGTGGTTTTGAGAAGCCTCATTTACTATTGTGTGCAACTTTTCCGTGGTGGCCTGAGGAACTGTCAGGTCTCTTATCAGCCAAAGGAGTGCTGAATCCCATTACAGCCATCAGTCAAGCAGACACAAAATCCATTACGTGATCAGAGAGATCAATTGCAAAAGGTTACATTTTTGATGTCTGCATTTAAAGTAGCTGAGGGGATCATGGATGGTTTTCAGCTACTTAGGTTTCCAGGAAGTTGACTGAAATTCCCTCTCAGGTTTAACCAGTGTCGATATGAACTGTGCGACAGAAGCACAGAATGCCTCGGGGTGATGAGGAAGTGTGGTTAAGAGTAGGCATTCAACCGAACTAAAACCGTTACAGTAGAAAACACTGAGATGGGATTTTAATTCTTACCTCATCTTGCCTGGCTTCTGTCTCAATGAAGGATTGCTCATTATGTCCTATCAGTGTTCAAACAGCAGGCTATCTTAACACCCAGAGACTGCGTTTTAGTAAATGAGCTACTTTTCATTTGCACAGATAAAGTGAGAACTTGTTTTTGTTGAATTAGAGAGAGCCGCTTGCAAGTTTGTTTTGCTCTGGGAATCCCGTTCTCTCTGAGTGACAAAGCATGTGATCCGAGGCCAAATTGTCTTGGCTTTAATATTCTGAGTGGAATAACAGAAAGACGCTGTCTCCAAAGTGACTGACAGTTAAAACAAGCGTGTTGGTGGTGAGGGAAGCAGTTCATTAATCCATGGTAAATCCCCAGCAGTTACTGGGGTGGAGATTCAATTTTCACATTTCTAATTCATTTCCTCTAAAAGAATAGTGACTAGCGGTTGGCAGTAATCTCACATAGATAGCAGTGAACTATGTAATTGACTCATTTAATATTCTAGAAAGAGTACTAATTCTATATATTTTTAAACTTTGCCTTCTTTTGCTACACACATCTTTGAAAACATACTGAATTAATGCGCTATTTAGATACAGCTAGTCTTAAGCTTATTAAATAAAGTATAGACTTTATTTACTTTTATTTTTATTTTATTTACTTTAAAAATTGTATTAAACATTTATCATTTTCAGTCCTTTTCTCCTTTATTCTTCTCTAGCAATCCACAAATTGAGACATAACCTTGAGAAAGATATGTAGAAAAAAGTACACTCTAGTGATCAAAAATATTACTGTTCTGTTTACAAAGAAAATGCTGTGGAGCACAAAATCAGTCTAGAATGATTTCTGAAAGATGATGGGGACACTATTTGAGAAATGGCTGATGAAAATTACGATTGGCTTCTACCGAAAAAAATAGTATTGTTGCACACGACAAAAATAGAAAATACAATATTTGAAATGTTAGTTTACTATTTTTTTATTTTTATCAATTAATGAAGCATTGGTAAACATAAGAGTATACTTAAAAAAAAAAACAGTACAAAATTTTACGGACCCCAAACTTTTAAATGGAAAAAAAATCCAAAATAAATAAACGTACATGTGCAATTCCAGAAACATTGAAAAATAAATGATTTCTGACCCTCAAAATATCACCCTCATTAAAAAATAAAATAAAAAATGAAATAAAATAAGGTGTAACATAACCTTATTCACAGTAGCACCATATTTCATTTTTGACCGTAAGGTAATTGAGTATATAAGGGATTGCAGGCTCTTCAATAACCATGCACTGTATAACATTGTTTAAAGACTCTAAATAACATCTAATTTCCATAAAGGTTTTTTTTTCTACTAGTTTTTGTCTACTGATTGTGTTGAAATGTTTTCTCCCAATCTTTCATCTACTGAATAATCAACGCCAACTTGTAGTCCAACCCACTGAAGAGAGTGTAGTCAATCCTTCACAGCCTCTTTTATTCCTGTCAAATTAAATAAAATACTGAATAAAGTAGAACTCTACTCTTTAAAGAACTGCTGTGTGGGATTATTATTGAATATTTATGCTGATTATATACCCAGTAGTTCTCATGGACCTGAAACGTGTATCCATTACCAAAGCATTGAAGAGCTTCCCTGCCATATGCTGTGTAGTGTAAGGGCATTAGAGTTAAATTGTACCACAAGCTACTACCAACTCTTCCTAATAGCCCTAAACAAATGGACCATTGAAAGTGCAGGATGATACCTCTGTCCTACCTCTGAACTGATTACCCATAACTAATCATCACTCATTTAATGAATGAGTAAATTAGGAGCATAGAATGTGGATATGCTCATTGAAAGCCTCTTATGGGGACAGCATGCATCAGGCTGACCAAATGGAAAAGGATAAATTGAATAAGGGCTTGGGTGCAAGAACAAAAGAGAGGAAGAGAAAATGAAAGGGAAGGGAGACTGGAAGAAATCGCTGCTCAATGAGGTGTTCTGAATTGGCCTGTGTTGTTTGGCACATTTGTCTGTAATCCATGGCACAGTGTGAATTGGAGCTCCATCTTAGTCCAAGACAACCTCTCAATCAGAGGAACAATCTCCTCTCTACATATCCTATGGCCTCCTGGACTCAAATTACTCTAGTTTCCACACCAATGTGGATCCGTCTAATGGTGTTTGCTTTGCACAAAAGAACAAACTGTTCCTCCTGGGAGAAACACTGCCATGTGTGTTGTGCTCCCAGTGTGGCTCTCTAGCTCCTTTAAGGTTATTTTGGAGGTCACCAATTGTTATGTTTTAAATTATGTCCTCTCTGAGGGCTCATTTTAAAGCTGTGCGCTGCACTTTACCTGTCGAATAAGCTTATATGATTCATGCAGTCCAGCACAGGGTGGGTGGCATAGTTAAATAAAGGATTGTCATTTGTAGATGTTAGAACACATTTTTGACAAATAGGCTGTTAAAAGACCCTTTTCCACCAAAGCATTTTGAGAGCCGGTTCGGAGCCGTTGCCTGCACGCGAACCAGTTCTTTGTGTTTCGACAGCCAAAGAACCGGTTCTCGTCCAGGAGAACTGGTTCCAAAGCAGCACCAACTCTTTGCTGGACTAGAACCATTCTTTTACCACGTCATGCTTATACGTCGGGGGCTGGGCGGGTTTAGATGTGTTCTAAACATCTTTTTCTGACCATAATAAAGGATCGCAAAGCCAAGAGAAACATTTGCAGAAACACGATGGAGTCCGCCTTTGTGATTGTTATGCTTGAAGTTAACGTAAGCGTTTCTATTTTTTTTATTGAAGACATTATAGACACAAGACAGGGGTACATAACTTATCAGAAAAGATTACATATCAAACGAAAATATTAAAAGACTTACACATTTCGATTGTTTTTAAAGCCTTCTTGATACACGAGTTAGAGATAATCCCAAAGTAATGTTGTGCTTGCAAGCGTTTCTAGCTAAGACGTATGGCGACGTAAACAGTGACGTAACGACGTCGTTCCCTGGGCGCTCTTGTCAGTGGAAAAACAAACAGGTTCTGAAGCGGTTCGCAAGTTGAACCAACTCCAAACCAACTTTGAACCAGCACCAGTTCCGAACCAGTTCTTTTTTGGTGGAAAAGGGGTAAAAGATTGCTTTTATACAAGCATTTTTCATTGAGCACAAGTTGATTTTCGGAACCATTTTTGTTGATTTGGTAGCCTGTAGAGCCACTCTTATCAGTAGTGAGTTTTGTTTCAAGATGTTTGTGCGAGTTGTCAATTGATGCCAGCCATAGTGGTTTGAAAGTGAAACGCTTTTCTCCCCTTATGTGTCAGCCATGCTAAAGGACCATTTGTTAAATTACTCCTCTTATCGCACCATTCAGAACGGTGGTGCTAAATTTCATGCAAAGAGACAATCCATGGCCAACAAAGATAAATTGCCCTTACCCAACATCTAAATCTGATTCTTTATGATAATAAATCTTGAACCCCCATATATCAGAGCATCATTCACCACTTCAGCAGCCATATGAAGATGAATGAGGTGTGTCATAACAATCACATTAAATCAGTTTTAGACTGGCTGTGTCAATCAACATATGTCTTGCAGTCCTAATTATACCCATTATTCAATCATTGCATGTATTCAGAGAGAAATGAAAAATAAATATAAAAATAGATAAGATCTGGAGCCTGCATTTGCACTTTATTTGTTTTAGTTACAGTCCATTGAGCTACTTGATAGAATCATTAACACAGATGCATGCTGGGATTTTATTAACAGGCTAATAGTTATACTGCTGTCAAAGTTGAATGACTCTTAAGTGATTTTGAGCCTAAGATGAGGTTCAGCAATTTGGTTTTAATAGTCAGTACTTTATTGCTCACACACATCATTTGTTCTGCTTTGGCTTGATGTTTCCACTGCACAATTCTGCTATGGTCTAATCGAAATCAAAAACCTATTAACCCTTTGATGCACAACATGGGTCTAAATAGACCCGACTGAGGTTTAATTTTCTATATCTTTGCTAGAAATGAATTTCATCATTCAGCATCCCAGGTATTTCTCAATTAACTTGTTTTAGGTCATTACAAATCCTTATTTAAATTTTTCCTTTTTTCCTTTTCAAATAAAAATGTTTTTTGTGTCACTACCCTTCTAATGCACAACATTGGTCTAAAAAGACCCATATTCATGTTTCTTTGCTGAATATTTGAAAAATCATTTATCATTCATCATTTATTAATCCAGGTATTCATTGAATATCTTGTTTTTTAATTTCCGCAAATCATTATATTTATTTTTCCTTTCTTTATAAACAAACACGTTTTTTGTATTTCTACATCAATTTTACACACATGGGTCAAAAGTGACCCATATAGGAACCTTTGATATTTATAAATAGTATAAATAAACTTACATTTCACCTGCCCAACATTTCGCTATTTAACACATCTGCTTTTGTATATTTAGATATTGAAAACTGCTTCATTTTTATTTGGAAAGAATGATGGGTGAAATTCGAAATTGCAAAAGAACAGCATGTTTTGTAAAACTGTAAATTACTTTACTGTTTTTATGAAATACTGTATCGGGCACAGAAAGCTCACGATACTCGGAAATATATGGATAAAAATATTGAATTGGGGGTCTGGGCAACAGGAACTCAACCAAAATGGTGAACAGAATGAAATCTAAATTAAAACGGAGAGCATTGTCCTGACAACTGTTTCTTTTGATGCGTCCTTGCTGAATAAAAATATTCATTATTAACTATATTAGTATAAAGTATTACTTACTGGCCCCAAACTTTCGAAACGTAGTGAATGCATGTTTGCTTGTTTTGTTTTATTTTGCTTTGTTTTTTATTTTACTGGGTTGTCTAATAAAACCCGATCCCAAGTTTTGGTCATTACTCTTACTTGACCAGTTTGAGTCTGCTTATCATGCAGGAACGATATTCCTGGCATGTCTTGACTTGTCCTTTCTTTTTTAAGCTCCTATCTATTCCCCTTATTTTTATTGTTGTCTCACTGAATGCTCTCTTTTAGCTTGGGGCTGTTTAAATATATTTTTGGAGATGTATATATACAAACCAGGAGTTTTAAGAGGGCTGACAGTGTTTGTGACAAATGTTTTAAAAGGAACAGCTCAGGGGAGTTAGGACAGAACCTGCCTGTCAGATCGACTGTCTCAGGAACATTCTTCCACTTGGCCCTGATTCCCTTGCTTTTTTAAGGACACAGTCATGTAGATACATTGAAATGATCTCCTCCATAACCCACAGCGACTGCACAGAGAGAATATAATTTAAAAAAGACCCGAAGCCAGAGCAGCTAACAATTTTTTTTGTTTCAGAACCGACTCTGAAGAGAGTTATGCAGTCAGATGAATTATTGATATCAACTTTGTTGTGACATGGTGAAGAGACAGATGAAGTTCATTCGAGCAAATTCTCTGACAGCTCTTCAATGGAGTCTCCAAAGACTTGAGAGAAGCTCAGGCAGACACCTCTCTGTTCTCTTTGCGTCTTGATGTTTCGGGGGTTTGTTTGACATTTTCATTTATACTGATCTTTATTTTGATTTCATGTTACAATGAACTAATGATTTATTTTAGCTTTTCCTTTTTGAATTATGTAACTATACTGAGTTCTTCATATTTGAATGTGTCATCTGTTTATTGTCTAAATAGTGGTGCTAGCTAAGTTGTTCCTCATACTTTTTACACCTTTGAGGAATGCTTTCCTATTACATTTCTAAAATAATTTTGGCCTGGCGAACAATAAAACGCACAAAACATTCCATAGACTTACATTAAAAGAAGCTCAGAACCGTATCTAGGGACCATAATACCACAGACTTGGTCTTTTTAAACTTGATTCAATATGAAATCATCTAGCATCCAACCACAGAGAACATCCTAGCAACCAAACAAAACACCTTGGTATTGTGGCAGTGAGATTTGCATGGGAATTTTAGGGTTCAAGCACGAAGTGCTGAAACCCTATTGTAATTGTACTGATTTTTATTATTATTATTATTATTATTATTATTATTATTATTATTATTCTCCCCTAAAAACGCATTCGTGCAGACCAAACCGTAAGTGCTGGAGCTCTGAAACTTTGTCAACTGGTAGTACAAAAATCGAGGAGAGGTTATCAAATTATGAGCCCGATTGGCCCATAGGTGGCGCTATAATAACCAATTGCGCGAAAACGGCTCATAACTCCTAGACCGTAAGTCGTACACTCAAGTGTCTTATATCATTGGAAAGCTCTTCACCTGACGAAAAAAACGTATATCTCCGATTTCATTTCCGCCATGATAGATTTTCCGCCATTTTGAATTTTGTTGAAAAACTACTTTTGCGAACTAGTCCCTGGTTTTTTGCCCCAATTCGGAACCAAACCAGTGCAGAAATGTTCTCTGGAGTCTGAAGATCAATAATTATCAAAAAAATGTGGAAATTTCTATTTCCGGTTGTTAGGGGGCGCAAAATAAACGTTGTGGGAGGAGCCTATTTTACTAAAATGGCTATAACTCGAGAAGTAAACGAGCTATCTTCACCAAACTCGGTACACATGTGTATGAGTTCAATTTGAGGTCATAGTAAAAAAATCGCGACGATTGAACACTAGGTGGCGCTATAACATGAAAAAAACATATTACCACCTGAACGTTAGTCCGATTGACTTGAAAATTGGTATGCAGTGTCTTGGACCAAGGCCCCATGTACGTGTAAGAGGACATTGGCGTATCTCAAAAAACATGGCCGCCATTGGCCAATGAAGTTTGAGCACCTATGGGACAAGGTTAACGAAGTTCTATTCGGAACGAAACTCGTTGGGCATGTTCGACTCATGGCCCTAGAGGTCTGTAAGAATTTTGAAAGAAATCGGCCACTGAGTTGGCGCTAACGAGTTTTATGGCTCTGTAATCACGTGGTGTTGCACATATCCCCACAATATGCATATCATTGGATAGATCTCCTCTTGATGAACAACTTTGCCTCAAGAACCATTGCTGTCAATCAAATCGTTCATTAAATATTCACGAATATGTGAAAAACCTACTTTTGCGAACTAGTCCCTGGTTTTTTGCCCGATCGGAACTAGACCAGTCTAGGACAATTCTTTAGACTCTCTAGATCAATAATTATCAAAAAAAAGTTTAACTTTGTCATTTGTTTTGCTATAGCATGGTAATTTACAAAAGGGGGCGTGAAAAAATGCACCCAAAAGCCTATAAATCCTAAAGGAAAACTCAGAACTTCACAAAAATTGATGAGCATATGTGTCATGACATCATTAACAAGCATGCAAAGTTTCATGGAGATCGGAGTATAGGTGGCGCTATAACTGTTAAAAATGTTAAAAACAATGTATTCCCTATGGTAAATTGCCATTGCTGACTGTGAATGGTGTGTTCCATCTAAGATCATCTAATTTTCATATCTTAACGTTCAAAACCAGTGCAGTACAGTTATCTGGACTCTCTAGAGCAATAATTATTAGAAAAGGTTAAACTTCTACATTCTGATGGCTATAATAGGGTCACTTCAATTTGTGACCTTGACTGAGTGTCCTCAAAAGCCTCTTTTTCTTCAACGAATGCTAAGATCTTGTTAAAAACAAGTGAGAACATGTGGCACATTAGTATAAATAATCATGAACATTTTCAGACAGATTGGACAAAATATGCCTATATAACAGTTAAAAAGGTCAAAATTATATGAACATGATGGTCTATTAAGCCAATAAGTGGAGTTTTACTGCCCCCTGCTGTTCAAAATAGTCATTTGTCATGTACAATTCATATTATGACTATCAATTCACCAATTTAACATTTACAATCACATTTAGTCAAAAAGTCCTATGACAACTGTCACATTGGATTCACATCTGTAATCTACAAACACTCATTCTATCCCAAAGGTGTGTGTGTACATCTCTGATCATATCATAATGTTAAAACCAGTGCAGTACAATTTTCTGGACTCTCTAGATCAATAATTGTAAGAAAAAGTTGAACTACTTCATGTGGATGGCTATAATAGGATGGCTTAAACATGTACTGTGTTAAAGCCATCTATTATTACACTTTCAGTGTCCCTGAAAGCATTGATCTTCAATGAATGATCAAATCTTCTTAAAAACAAATCACAACATGTGACATCAAATAATCATGAACATTTTCAGACAGATCGGACAAAATATGCCTATATAACAGTTAAAAAGGTGAAGATGATATCAATATGATGGTCTATTAAACCAGTGAGTGGTGTTTTACTGCCCTCTGCTGTTTAGTCATTGTTCAAAATGTCTGTAGAATGAGTATGTGTAGATTAAATATGAAAAACATGGCATATTGTATAAGAAGGCTTTAACAGCACTGTTAAAGCAGCAGCATTAGACATTTTTAATCTCTTTATCAGCTTTCAGCATTGGCTAACAAACAAATGCTTTAAGCATTTTCTTTATTAATTTTATATTATTACATTGCAAAGAAATATGTGAAATGCTCATATTGCATAAAACAGATTTTCACAATAAATAAGTTGTCTTCAACTGCCATCTGCTGGTCACTCTACTTACTAATAGTCATTGGTAAACCATCCAAGTGGTAAATCACTATTGTAAATCTATAGGAACATGGTAAATCTGTAATTTTCGATGTGAGTACTAATCAAAGATGTGAGTACTAATCACAATAAAACAGGCTGTAAAACATCATTCAAACAAACAATCTTTCCACATGGGTCAGGGCACATGTTTGGCAAACAAATTAATCAATTAGCAGTGCACAGGCTGTCAGTGACAATAAATCATAAAAAGGCATAAAAAATATAAACACAATCAAATTGATAGATGGACTCACGTAATTCATGAAGACACACACACAGTTATGCATCAGAGTGCCAGTAAAGAGTGTAAAGAATGAGCCAAAGGGTTCACAATCAATTTATAGGCAACAGGTGAGTCGTGCATGGTAAAGTGGCAGAGTCTCATTGAAAAAGCGAAATGGAGTTGAAAGAGATTAGAAAGGAAATCTTTTCAATTACTATTATAACACATTCATATTTTGTCAGAGTGTGTCAGTTCATTGGTAATCACACTTCACATCAATGCAAGCAATGTGGTAATTTATGATGAATTGTGGTAGAACATGCATTCATATTATAAGTGAGCCAATAAGTGGTCTTCTACTGCACTCTGCTGGCCACTCATCTTTTTAATAGTCTTTTCACTTGCTATATTGTGGTAAACCATCCTATAACATGGTATATCAAGGTAAACTATGGAAAATCATGTTAGATTCATGGTAAATCATACTGGAACATGGTAAATCATGAAAAATCCTATTGAAATATTTTTAATATAAAAATATCATGGTAAATAATGCTTGCTACATAAAACTTAATGTCTTTTGATGCTTTTGTGCTTAAAGGCCTTAAAGGCCTTAACTGCTTGAACCCCGCTAAATGCTGCTTGCAGCTTTAATTATTTATTGATTTTGCCTTCTTTGCCCTTCAAACTTCATAAATAATTGCGTTCTCATTGATTTAATAAAACGGTGTCTGACTGTCTCTTTGAATTTTCCAAATGTGTAATTTCCAGCTAAGCAATATCATACAAATGTATGGACAAGTAATTGATCTCATCAAGCAGAGGGTGATTGATTTAAACCACAATGATTACACTGTAATATAATCAGTCTTGACCGTGCTTGGTTTACCCTCCTGCCACTTCATCTTAACTCAGATTTAATGGAGGAATCTTATTGTACCAGGTTTCCGGGCATCAGGCTATAACGTAGGTCAGGACAGATGTTGCTGACAAATCTGTTACAATTGTGGCCTATTTGTGTGTTTTTATTACACCCCTAAGTAAACTGACAGTATAGAGCCCCAAAGCTATAAAAGCACATTGAAGCAAATATGTTTTTTTCTTCTTTTCAACAGCCCTGACAAAAAGTGGCATGGAGACTCCTCCATTTCTATGATACACCTACATCTATGATTTCTAATTACTTTCTCCTCCCTAGATTATTAGTATCTCTGTTCACTTTCTATTCTGTCTTAGAGCGTGGTACCGCATCCATCTGTTGTCCTCCTCCTTGATGAGATTCATCTGTGTTACTTGAGAATAATCCTGAGGTGATGTTCCATCCACCACTCTCATATTTCAGCATATTAACATATTTTGTACTGCATTGCCTATAGAGAGAGGGGTGAGAAAGAGAGAGGTGTAGGGCTGTTCTAAAGCCTTGAGGTAGAATGGTGTGTGACTCCATAATTAAAGTTTAATCCTTTTGGTTGTTCTCACTGCTCTGGCAAAAGCGAATGAGTTTGAGTCTAATGGATTTTTCTTGCTCCGGTAAAATCTCATACCTTTGAGTTTTTCACACCTCTATGACGCTTAAGTTCACTGCAGACATCGGAATGGGAATTTCAGATAACTGACACATGGTGGCTGATGAAGATATATGTATGCTGATGTATGTGCATGTGAATGTGTACATTTCTCATAAGAGATGTTTATCAGTTCATCATGCCTCAAACACCCTCGTCCATCCTGTTTATTATTCTGTTTTTGTTGTTCCTTATTCTTTTGAATTATTCAAATACTGTTCTTGGAGGTTTTTAAAGCAGTGTCAGCACTGTATATGAATCGTTGCTCTTAGTATAAAGTGAGATGGAATTTTCTTCAAGCTATCATAATCATTTTGGTTACTGTCGTGCTGCTCTGAGAGTTTAGTGATTCGTAACATATTTTTCATGATTGACCTGCTGCTTGGACATCAGAAGCAATGAATAACTAATGAAGGCAGGAATCTGGTCTGCCTTGCCGTGGAAAAGTGAGAATAAGTTTATGCCAGCTGAAAGATAATGTTTGGGACACTTGAATGCCAATAAGTTGACTTTCTCTATTCACAGATGGAATAGGAAGTCATGTTTCACAGTGGATGCACAATGGCACAGTGTTACGCCCATTTCACACATACTCCGTTTGTAGTGCGTATGCGGTGCATATTTTTTTCCATACCCATGTTAACAGCTTAGAGATTTCACATTGCATGCAGATGCAGTCCGTCGATCTGTTCCAGGTGCGGTGCGTATACAGCAGTGCAGCGATCATTTGCGCACCGAGTCTGTTTTTGCTGTGCTGCAAATGCTGAATTATGGTGACCGCGCACGGTTTGTGGTAAGGGTGTAACGGTACACAAAAATCACGGTTCGGTACGTACCTTGGTTTTCAAGTCACGGTTCGGTACGTTTTCGATATAGCAAAAAGAAAGAAATGCCAGAGAAATGTCCTATTTGTTTAAATAAAAAATATTTTTAAATAAGTGTGTTTTCCTAGTTCTTGAAACTTTCAGGTTTATAAATGGGGGTCATCTTTGAAGGATGAACAAATAATGTTTTGGTCATCACATTAAAAATAACATTTAAATATATATTTATTTATATAATATTTGAATTTTGAAGTGCTGGAAAAAGATGTGTGAAGTACTTGAAAGCATTTCACCACTCCAGCCAAACTGGTTCCAGTTAGTGTTACTATATTAAATCCATGGTGAATGTTGCTGGTCTGTGGACGTAAAGTATTACTAGTTCATTTACTAGCACAATGTTTCTCCTGGTTTCCATGACAGCGCTGTATGATCTAATAGAGATCTACGGTTAATAACGGAGAAATGTGAATGCGTCTCACTAAGATCTCGCAGCGATGTCATTACCTCAGTGGCGAATTCAAATGTTTTCTTTACTGGATCTCTTAGCGCGGTGGTCCGAACTCATAAACGATCCGTGAAGCACATAATGAGTAACGCAGTTTCGTTCTGCTTTCATTACGCTTGCCATTTGATGTTGCGCAACGTTCTGTTGGCCGCGCCAGCACAAATTTTGCCGGCAGGAAAAATGGTCCAAGCAACAGTTCGGTTTGTATGCGTACTGAACCGGAAGCCTTGAACCGAAACGGTTCAATACGAATACATGTACCGTTACACCCCTACTTTGTGGTCGAAAATGAACATCGATTGACCTGAAAATGTAGTAGTTTCAGCATAAATGCATTTAATTCAATAAAATGTAGTAACCTCACCATAAATGTATTTAATTATACTACTTTTCATCTTTTTAAGACCGGGCTTTTAAGCAAGGAAAACATCACTCGGTTACTGAACGTAACCTCAGTTTCTCTGGAAGAGGGAGGGAGTGTTGCGTAGGCTATCTTACACTACGTGAAAATTCCTTTTCTTGAGAATACTGAAGCCAAAAAATATCCATTTAATTTTTACTTTATTTAAAACACATTGTTGCACACTTGTGTGCCTATTGGTCGCTCTGCAGCAAGTGCTGCAACCTATGTGGGCTGGTCATGATGTAAGCACCACTGAGTGTTGCTTCATTTATTTGGTCTTCCATGAGTGCGACCAAAGGAGAAACCACAATGACCACAGGGTTTTCATTGCGTCCCATTTTCTTAGCGACCGTCGGAGCCAGCTGATAAATTAAACTTTTGCCGAATCCTGTAGGAAGTAGGGCATGTGTACGAATATTCGAATTTTCGAATATTCGATATGTAATTATTATTCGAAAAATAAAATACTATTCGAATTTTGAATACGTTTCTTTTTTGGCCGTAAATGCAGTGAGTCCATGATAAATCCTAGAACTAACTCGCAGTTACAATTAAATGCACTGGATGGCGCTGTGGAGTGTGTTAACAAGTTGTCTGTATTTGATCACATAATGGTGTCGTCTGCCTCGTGAAGTTGGGAATAAACATTACTTGAAAAGGATCTTACTAAACGGAATGACTTTTGATCAAATTAACTAATTAATCTGAGTTATGATATCATCACCATGAGAAATCACATGAAATCCAAACAGTCGAGTGAGGAAAGACAGCTGTCCATCACTGCATCACAACTGCAGGTAAGCGCAGCTGGACCCCGCGTGATCAAAGATGTTAACTTATCTAATACCAAAATGATTTTGAGACACACTTATTTTAAGTTTCGTTGGGGGAGACCGGTTTAAGAACAGAAAATGCAAAGTGCTGTTAGAAACACCGTTCTCTGAAACGTCTGTCAGTGCGGCATCTTTTCTCACTCGAGCATATAAAGTGCTGGCGTCCGGCGACGCCCCTGCATGTAATGTTAGATATTGTTTTTCTCAACATAAACGTGAAACAATATAAACACGATATTCAGTCATTTGCTGACTCGTGTGTATAGGTGTACGTTCTGTACGATATCTGACGCAATCTGCTTTATTAGGGGTTTTTTTCCGCTCGCGCTGCTTGAGCATGCTTTTAATAATGCTTTTTTATATATATATTTTTGTTTACTCATAGGCCTACTGTTTAATGTTTTCAACTAAAAGAAAACTTGAATTACTATTGTAAGCTTGTTGTGTATTGCCTAATTGTAAGCTTGTCCAGAAATGGTGACAAAAACGTAAAAAAAAATTAAAATAACGTCTTTTTCGTTAAACATAATTTAATAAATCGAATATTCGAATATTCGATTTTTATGAGCCCGAATATTCGAATGCAATATTTTAGAAAAATGCCCATCCCTAGTAGGAAGGACGCCGAAACACATCTTTTCGATTGACAAATGCCTTGATTGCAGTTCTCTGTTCGTCTTTTAAAATTAATGCGCTGTCAATTTCTTTTATAACTGACGCGATAGCGGAATCTATCTCAATTTTCCAGCTGCAGTCAACTTTGAGGGAAACCAGTTCAACCCAAGCGTTATCAAAAGTCTTTGATAACCTGGTGATTAAGTAACTGCAGATCATCTGTCCATCATCGTATAAAGCCCGCCCCGGCAATTTGATTGGCCCGACGATTTCAGATCTGATCATAATTACTCCTCGATGGATTCGAGTCCAGACCGAATTTCCCAACCAAAAAATGTTGTGGCGTGGCAAAAAATGGCATGGTTCGGGCTGGCATTCAGGCTAGTATGTGCACATATTGTATCAAGAATTGCTGTACAGTGGCCTCTTATCGACAATGAAGACATTTCTTTTGAGCCTTAATCATTGGAATGAGAGACAAAGAAATGCAATAGGTGTTTTGAGATTACAGAATCTGGGGAGGACTGGGGGAATTGAGAGAGGAGGGGAAATCAGAGGAAACAAGGCAATGAATGAAACCCAATCAGAGTAATGCATCAACACTCACTCCAAATAAATCTTCTAGTGCTTCACAGCTGTAAAACATTGTTTGGTTTAACAATAGAGAGTTGTACTGTTGTTTAAAACAATGAACAAAGGAAAATAGTTAAGTTTAATTAATTAATTTATAAAGCACATTTAACAACAGATGTTAACCAAAGTGCTGTACAAATGCAACAGGGGGACATGACAAAAGCAGATAAAACCCATTATAATTAGTGATTCTGTCTACAGTGTATCTGGCGCAACTCAACAAATGTCTGACAATAAACTAATGCCCCGTTCTATTCACACTATGTTCACACTACTCTTGACACAAAGGAAGAACATACTTACAACTAGGGCTGGGAAAAAAATCAATTTGAAATAAAAATCGAGTTGGCAGGTCAAATCGATTCATATTTTCAAAAAATCGATTTTTTTATTTTTTTCTCCCCTCTTCAGTATAGTGTAACTTACATTTTGCATTCACCAAATCTTCCTTCAGGGTTTCCACAGTTCGGTTACGACAGTCAATACAATGAAACTCTCTCTAAGAGGATGTAGCTAATGATTCAATGTTCCTATTATTATACTCGATCTGTAGATAAACGTCTATGGTTTCGCATAAAACAACTTTGTCTTGCTGGAATATTGCTGTAACTAAATCATGACGTTACTTCTACCGGGTGTCTGTTAGAGCAAAACACTAGTCAGAGCACTATTGTTCTTTACGCGCACAGTAATTGAAATTTAAAACTGTTAAAAGAAAAGGTTCAATGAACGATTGCATAGCTAGATACTGTATATTATACACGAATCAGTATTTAATTTCCTTTGTGCTTTGAACTGTTCAGTGCGGACTGCGGACTCGACCTATGGACTCGACGCGCTGGGCTGCGCGCTGTGACTCCATGTGGCTTCAAGCGCATCATTCAGCGCTCGGAATGCGCATAAGCGCTTTGTGCCGCGGCCCGCGATGTATTGGAGCCTTTCATATCATTATACTTTTGCGCAATGAAAGATTATTAATAGCCTTTTCTTGTTCTGTCCTATCTATCATATGTTACTGTCTCATTAAACAGCTGTGCTATACATTTAGAACATGTCTCAATTGTATAGTAGACCAGACTATATAATAATTGATCCTTTTGATTTTTGTTATCTTGTTTTTCATGAATGTACAATACAAAGAGCAATGTGTAAAGTTTGACCAGATTTAGTGTTACACTTGTCTCGTATTTGTTCCCCACTAAATGTTTTTTTTCCCCCTAAATGTTCAGATTTTATTCAATATTGTGCACTTGTGAGTTTTCTAGACTAAATTGTACTGCTGAATTATCCATTAATCTAGTTTATAATAGCATAATAGTTTATATAATAGTTTATAATAGCATTTTTGTCATAGATTATGATCATATTTTTTGGGATTTGTTGTTTTTCTTTATAATGAAGTTGTATTAATTAGATTGTGTTTAACACACAAAAGAGTTATAATAAGTTCAACTCAGAGAGTTATAGAAATTCTACTTGATAAAAAAAAAAATAAATCGAATCGTAAATCGTTAATCGTGTTTTTTATAAAAAAATCGCAGATTTTTTTAAGGGAAAAAATCGCCCAGCCCTACTTACAACATAAAACCAATTGGACAAAGGAAAATTATACACCCCAAAACAGAATTAAAACATTAAGAATAAAAATAAGTCTTTAAAGAGGATTTAAACAGAGAAATAGAAGGGGCAGATCTTATGTGAAAGAGAAGACTATTCCAGAGCCTAGGTGCAGTCATAGAACATTTCCGGTGACCTATAGTTTTAACATGTGAACGAAGGACTGAGAGGAGAAATTGATTGGATGACTGAAGAGATCTAGCATATGGAGTAAGAAGATTACAAATATACTGCATCCATGTTGTAGAACTTTAAAAAACAAAAAGTAAACATTTTAAATCAGCATGGAACTTGACCGTTAGCCAGTGTAGAGAGGCAAGACGTCACTGGAGTAATATGTGGACATAGTAAGTATAGTAATACTTATATGAGTGGTGTTTGTCTTTGGAAAACTTACAGCTGCATTGCTAAGGGGAGCTGGGGTATTGCTAGGGCATTGCTTAGGTGTTCTGTGTGATTGTTAGGTAGTGTCACATTGGCTCAGGTAAAAAAAGCTCATTCCTTCAGCGCCCCCCCACATCTTTCTCTCTCTCTCTCTCTCTCTCTCTCTCTCCTCGATGGCTGTCCAGATGAGGGGCTTTCAGGCTCCCAAGAGATTTGGGACTAGCCAAGTTAGAGAGGCCAATTAAATGGCCATGCTTGGTTTATTTTTCAGCTAAATTTATGCCATCACTGTCTTTCAGCATTTTTTCCCCTCTCTGTATCGTTGTCTTGTTTCCGCCTGTTTTCTTTCTGCAGTAGTTTAGTTTAGATATGCCTTTCAAACCGACTGCATGATTAATCTCAATTAACCTGAAATGGCCCTTTAACCAATTTGGCTCATTACGATTATGAAATTAGCCTGGCAAGCCAGACCTACATCAAGATGTTAGGTCTGGGAACTCACAATTGCCATGCCTCAATCCAAGAGTCATGATAAACGTAATAGGGCCTTTCAAAATCTATCTGCACGCAATAAGATAGCTGCTAACCAACGCAACGAACAGCTGTGGATGACGAACCCATGTGTTTCCCACCAGTGGAGCTACTTGATACATTAAACTTTTTCCGTATCCGATCGTCAAAACTCCGAACACATCTATCTTTTTTAAGAATTTTTAAGGACTTAAGTGACGTCCTCATAACTCCAAGTCCTCCAGAGTCGCGACCAAAGCCAATTCAAAAATGTCGCTGTTCGCCAGCAGCATCTATTTTTTTTCAAGTAGCAAGGAAATCACCTATGGACTTGACAACAATTGGGTTAATAAAATTTTACACTTCTTCTGGAGGTGCAGCGGGGACACGAATAGTTGAGTTGAGTCCAACAATAGAGAGTTGCTAGACCACACTGGCTGCAAAATGATTTCTTTTAATTTCTAGATTATGAAATCACAAAGTGAAAATTGTTTTATGCGCAGCTTGTCAGTGATGCATGGCGCTGTCATCTGTAGTAAATGCTGCTACATCTGAAAGCACAGTGAGAACATTTGTGAACAACATTTATGAACCTCTTGTCTAACAAAAGACAACATTTTAATAAAGTGTTTTACTCCTTCATAATGACAGATGATGTGGCTTCTTACACAGAATAATCTATAATATTTATTTATTTATTTATTTATTTTTATATAATATTTTAGATTTTTTTATTTGGCAAGGGACCTCTGCTAAAGGGCCATAGGGATGACCTGATTATGATGGTTCTGGTCACATCACAGTTACTGCACTGGGGCAAACAGAACCTGTTACCTAATGAAACATGTCTCCGTTTGTGCCTGAGCTTGTGCTGGGTAATGGGGCATGTTGAGTAAAAATGGATAACTGCTCATGTTAAACTCGGCAAGTCTGCCCACTGAATCATATTCTATATTTGCAGGTTACATGTTCAGGATAAACTACCTATTGGACCAGTCTTTTTCTGAGAGTGGTGAGTGAGGTGTATTTATATTGAAAGCTAGGTGGGCTGATCCAGAGCGCTGAAGGGGAATTACTTGAGGCAGCAGTTTGTGAACATTGGCTAGTGGTTGTTGATAGGTTCTGTGTAGTTGTTCAGCCTCATTACGGCACAACATGCTGATACTGCATACCCACACCAACACCACCACCAACAAACCACAATGAAAAACTCTCAGTGATGCACTTTCACTGGAACTTACGGCTGATACGGAGAACACTGAGCTAGCATGTTGACGACAGTAGAATGGGGATAGAGATTACATTGAATGCAGTTGGATACCTAAAGGTGCTTCTGTTGTCTGTTTTTACTCTGGGGTTGTTGAGATAAGGGGAAATAATTGGGTTGCAGTAGTTCTTTTCTTTCTTTGTTTGTTCTTCTCTTTTTTGTTTTGTTTTTTAAAGGTCTGTTTTCTAGCTCTGCTAAAGGAGCTAAGATCTTTATGTGCTAGTAGCCTAGTTCTGTTAAAGGGATAGTTCAGCCAAAAAGGAACCATCACTATCATGTTGCTTTAAATGTGAATAGGTTGTTTTTTTGTGCAACACAGTAGGCTATTCTTTTTTTCACTCAGTGAAAGTGAATGTTGACTACTGCTATCAAGCTTCAAAAAAGTAACAAATCGTGAGCTTAAGAATTATAAGGTTCTATCTCCGTTTAGGGTAGTTCTGAGATATTGAGCATCAAAGTTTTTACATCCCACCTGGCAAAACTGTTATGTAGTATACATTTCTATTATAGCTTTATCTATTAATCTTTTTTTTACAAAAATAACTCCACACAGGCATTAATAAACACCTAATGGATCAGATTATGTCAAACTCAATTTCAACCAAAAAGTGGAGATAGAATCCTTATAATTTAAGCTCACAGAAATGTAATTTTCAGAAAATGTTGTTTTTTAAGCAATAGTTATTGGGGCTGGGAATTTTTGGGTCAACATTATTTAAAGAATAAAACAGGAAAATGCATTTGAACAAAAAATTAATTGTGAATCTCAATGAATTTACACTATTCGCTGGGTTTTGATTATTCTTAATTTTTTTTGCAAACAATGTTTTATTTTATAAACAATTCAATTTGGTCTGATTAACAGTGAATCAATTGTTCATTCACCTTTAGATGCTTTAGATCAATTGTTGATTCACTGAGAAGTAGTCAAGCAGCATGTTTACCATGCTTAAGTTGTGTTTGTTCTTGTGGATTCATGTGGTTTGGCAGTTTCGTTCTGTTAAATACTAAGGCATGACCAAAGCCAGGTGAAGTACTTAAACAGTGTTAGTAAACACTTATTGGGAGAAGCAGTCAAGTAACAGAAGTGGACAGCATCCTATAAGTATATTTGTTTCTATTCTCATTTGAATTTAGCACAGTTGTCATTGCTAAACATTTTGTTTACTGTTTACCATGCTGTGTCCCCTGGTTTGTCAGGCTCGTTCTGTTAAATACCAAGTCGTGACATGTGGGTTTATAATTAATTGGTATACTGTGGCAGTGGACGTGGCAGCCCTCGTGTGTGAAACCCTTATCGTGTAAAGACAGAAGAGTGTAAAGGCTATCAAGTCTACCTGTGCAAGTCCACTGAGCAAGGACACCGACAAGGCACTTGAGTATTGTTTTTTGTTTCCTTCCTCTTTTATACAGCTTGTTCTCATCTGTTTGTTGTTGTGACCTTTCTTTCACCATGTGCTTCCAAATCCCTACTATTTCGAACACTCGTAAATCATGTCACACTTTGGAGGCAGCGTAATCCCAACAACCTCCGTACTTTCTCTATATTTTCTATACATCACTTTCTTTTCTCATTTGTCACTGGAATTGCCAGTCTGCCGCAAACAAAGCAGACTTCTTTACATCTATTACTAGTCATTCAGATCTCAACCTCATGGCCCTGACTGAGACTTAGATCAGACCAGAGGACACTGTAGGCCTATCTGACTAATTTTCTCCACTTTTTAACTACCGTGCAACAATAGCTACTTTGAATCACATGTAATTACTATCACCAGCCCTATTAAAATCCACGTTGTTGTTGTTGATCATAACCCAGGCTTGGATTAACCCACTGACTCTAAATCCAGTACTTTTAGAAAACTACAGACCGGTATCCCTTCTATTCATTTTTAAAACACTTGAACGAGTTGTGTTCAACCAAGTCTCTACCTTGCTTACATACAGTTTGGTTTCAAAAGCGGTCACCCAAAGAGACTGCCTTGTTCTTGGTTATTGAAGCTCTGAGATTAGCAAGAGCAGCTTGCAAATCCGCAGTACTCACCTTGCTGGATCTGTCTGCTGCTTTTGACACAGTTAACCACCAGATCCTCATGTCAACCCTTATGGTGAAGGAAATGTCAGGAACCACTCTCCTTTGGTTTAAGGCTTACCTCTCAGGTGGGTCAAAGTCGCAACATCTAACTACTGGGTGCCTCAGGGTGCTTGAACCAATTCTTTTCTCCATCTACATGTCATGACTAGGATCTGTCACTCAGAAACATGTTTTTTTTAGGTTAACCATGTTAGGTTGATTACACACAACTCTACCTCTCATTCCAGCCATATGATCCAACGGTAGCTTCTCACATCTTGGCCTGCCTGAGTGACCGATACTTCTTGCTGGATGAAGGACCAGCACCTGCAACTCAACCTTGCTGCTTGTGATCCAGGCCAACCCAACACTCCATCACAACTTTTCCATTCAGTTAGGCTTCATCATCCGCAACTCCATCAAGGTCAGCCAGGATCCTTGGAGTTGCTATTGATTATACGAGACCAGTGCGTTGCGCAGGTGTTGCTCATCAGCAATCACCCCACCGGCCTTGCACCGTTATGCCACGGCCCTTGGCCTCGTCCTGCTTGCCACAACCACATTGCTAGAACTGGCGGTCCTGCAGATTTGCCTTAAAGAGCATTAGGAGGTTCAGGCCCTTTCTATCAGAGCATTCTACACCACTCCTTGTCCAAGCTCTTGTTCTATCCAAACTGGCTATTGTAATGCTCTCATGGACAGGCCTTCCAGCCATGCACTTTCAATCCTCTGCAAATGATCCAGAATGCTGAAGTAGGAGTGGTCTTTACACCTCTTCACTTCACACCTCTTCTCATAAAATTGCACACATTGCCAATTGCTGCTCTCATCAAATTCAAGGCACTTATTTTTGCCTACAGAACCACTGGCTCTGCATCCCTATACCTAAACTCAGTACTTCCATATTGTTGCCCTATTGTTGGTTTAATTGCTTCTATTGTTCTCCTCATTAGTAAGATGCTTTGAATAAAAGCATATATTAGTAAATATTGATCACTAATCATGCATAATTTTTCAAAAGCATTTTCTCCAGGATTCTTTACATATAACTTAAAGATAAAGAAAAGTACATATTTATATTATTATTATCATTATTCTCTCCCGTGATTCCGTAGTCCTAACGTGGCCGTAGGTTATATGGAACCGTGGGTGCTGAACGGAAATTGCCTTCGCATACGAACTCCACGATCTTTCTCCACTGTTTCCTGTCCTGAGCCGCATTCTTGTTGGCATAATCAGGTGTAATACCGTACACTGCTAAATCCATCTCCACTTGTTTAATCCAAGTCTTTTTCGGTGCATTTTTTAATACTTTCCAGCTGTCTGGCCTGGTTCGCCATAGGCGCGGTATGGGAGACGGTGCTCATCCATCCTGCAAACATGTCCAAACCATCGGAGACGGGCATGCCTAATCAGGACGTTGATTTCCAGTTGGTGAGAACAGCGACGGCGAACTTCCTCATTCGGAATCTTGTCAAGGAGTGTGACTCCAAGAATCCGGCGGAGGCAGCGCATTTGGAATACCTCCAATCTTCTCACGTCTGCTTCTAAGAGTACCCAAGTTTCTGCTCCATTTAGGAGGATTGGTAGAATCAGAGTGTGGTATAAACAAACCTTTGTTGCTGTTGTTACATTTTTATATAACTTAAAGAAACACATTATCTGCTTAAGCATAGACTACATAGACTGCACTGTCTAAGGATTTTTCTATTGGCACAGTCAGGCCTGTGGTTCAGACTTTTACTTTTGGCACCACCATAAATATAAGTTATTGTTCCCATTGTTTTTGACCCATGTTTGACTCAGTAACAAAATCTCCAAGCGGGGGTTGTTTTGATCAGGCAGAACTTACTGTAGAATATAACAACTGGTGTAAAATGCAACATATGGTTCAATACAGTACCATGAGAAGATACAAGTTTTTACTTTAAAATACTGGGTGCTGAATGAAAATGCTCCTTTCTTTCAGTTGAACTATTGCTTTAATGATCATGGAATACTATCATTGACTCAGTTCACCTTGAGAGGCTTTTAGTTTAATTATAAATGTCAGGATCCTTGAAATGGTGGTCAAGGTCAATTTGGAGTTCAATGGTTTGGTCATTGGAGTCTCAGTCTCAGCTGAATTGTAATGGCTATTTTTGTATTTATACTGACAGATCAAGAGGCACTGATCTGCACACCTGCTCCTTAGAGCAAGGAGAAAGAGGAGAGTTGAATGGGTACTCGTTCATCATCATGTCATCAAACAGGGTTGTCCAGTAAACCTGTGGGATTAAGCTTGCTGTGTTGTCGTGCCCAGAGCCGTGCCAGAAATCTCTGGGTCATACTGACCCTTTGACCTGCACTATATTTTCACTTTTTTTTAAAACCTTGTGGCCTCTACTATTGCAACATCAAGGTCTAGAGATGAAAAAGATGAAAATTCAAAATGTACAAAACAAAAGTATTTATTATAAAACACTCAAGTACCCATTGATGAACAGATAACGTAACAGCGTGTAATACACAAGACCTGGACAACTGAAGTGAGAACACAGGAATACACAGTGATCATAACAGCTGTGATGATTAACAGATGTCCATGGAAACTGATGACTGGCAGCTAGGAAACTGGGAACAAGGGAAAATGACTATAACCAAAAGTTCATAATCAAAACTTCATAAGAGTACAAATAAATAACCAGATTTTTTAAATTGAGCAGAAGAAAAATTGACCGGCGTCGCCCAGTTTACGTCATTTGCCCCACCTGGTGCGATTTCGCGTCTATTTGCATCTTTGAATTGACTTTGTATGTAATCTACTTGCTCAAATAATTAAAGTGACATTTCGTATGAACACAGCATTAGATGCCATGCTCATTTCTGACTTTTTCTTTAAGAGGATTCATGTGGTGTCTTTTTGTTAGTTTACTTTTTAATGTATCTCTTCATTGTGTCTAAATAGATACCAATCAAGAACATCTCCCTGAGCCCCAGAGTGTTGATCTACAGATGTTTTAAAAAAGCTCCCTTGGGGCATCTTTTGTAACCGCTTAAGATATTTTAATACCTGGAAATGTTTCTTTCATATGAGAGTTAGCAAAGTGCTGTCAGTGGGAGACAGGGAGCATTTGGAAATTGTGATGATTTTAGAGACCTAGAGCACACACAAGCCTCACAAGTCATTTGCAGCAGGTGAGCTGTCTATAGCAGGCCAGCAGGCTGACAGATGGGTTGCTGAACCTCTGGAGAACAGGTGGGGCTGTTTAATTGGGACTCTCTGGCTCACAGGCTACAAAACAGCCAACTTTCAATGACCCTGTGCCACAGCTGTGGTCCAGAGATGCTAGGGCCCGTGTGGCGCGGTGGAAGAGCAAAGACGAGAACTGTCATTGTTGTCTCTTGAGGCTCAAGTATGTTGGTGTCATTTAAAAAAAGCAACATTCAGTCCTCATTATCCATCCTCAACCTTCTTTTCTGGTACCAGTAAGCAGTTGGTTTTTATCTGTGTAAGTTTCAGCAGGGCAATGATGCAATGTCATGACAATGCTTACCCACAAAAAGCCATTGTGCAGAACTTCTCAGGTTCACACCTGTTCTCTTTGTGTACAGTGCGCTGCAGTTCAACAACACTGTGTTAAAGGTGCTGAATACACATACACAGTTTATCTTAGTCTCAATATGTCTGCACTCAAGCAAGCTGTAGGTGTTCTCATGTGGTTTGCATTAATTGCAAAATAGTGTTTTTCCTATTGTCAGTATTTCTATTATTGTCAGTATTTTTATATCAGTATTTATTTATTTTTCCTGTATCTAGTAAAATATATAAATTTACAGAAGTGCGATTGCTTTTCCTAATGCATTGGCATGGTTTTCCTTAGGTAATTTCAAACAATAAACCTCATAAACAACAACAACAATTTGCTATATTTTATTTTCGGAAAACTGCAAGTTGAATACCTTATTCATTTGAACAATATTTAGATTTTTTTATTGTAAAATAAGGACATACAAGACAATAATAAATATATTTTTCCAGTATTTATTATAAACAATGCGCCTTTTTTGCAAATTATGTTTTATCTTCAGGTGTTTACAGTCGTTTTGTCCTCTCATTCTTTCAAAATGATTCAGTTCAGTTGATGACATACATTAATACAGTCGTACAAAAAGTTTTGAGTTGCCAAGATTATACTTATCAAGACATTTTTAAAATGACTGTTTATTATTGTCAGTTGCATATGTAATTTTTTTTTTTTTATTGCAATTAGTCCTGAAACTATTGGATTATGCTGATTTGGTGCTCAGGAAAATCAATGTTGAAAACATTTGTACTAATTTTTTTTGCAAAAATTTGATACATTTTTAAAAAAAGATTTATCAAAGTCTATTATTTATCACGTTTTTTTTTTACTTTATTAAACAGCTTTTATTTGAAATAAACAATTTAATGTAATAATTTTTTTTATTATTATTATTGTCTTCTAAATACATCCAGGACACATGGACCAGATCTGATACAGATTCCACAAATGTTTGTACCATCTCTGTGATCTATTCAGAAAACTTGTATCAAAGTTGAACTTACTATTAATAATAGCAGTGCTGAACCATTTTTTTAAAGTATTTAAATGTATTTGGAGTCTCTCCATAGCTCCCACTTAGTTTCCGACAGATCCATTACATGAATGATAAAAGGAGTGCTAAATTAAATATCACACATTACAATACAGACTGTCAGGGTTTCAGAGATTAAGGAGGACTAAATGAATGATGGAATAGGTACCTGTCAATCTTCAGCGATGATCTGCTGAATATAAAATGCATAGTGAAATCTATGATCTCGTAACCTGTCTTACTTTAGGTAAACTATAGCGTTATTATGGTTAGAACAGGACAGCATATTGATTTTCCCCGAAAGCATAACGCTGTTTTAGAAAGGCTCTAAACAACATGTTTATTTGGTTTAAGCTCGGTTGACCCATAATGTCTCTTGCTGTAATATACTTTTTAAATCGTGGACTGCACTGTGTCTTGTAAAAATACACAATGGGCATAATTACCTCAAACCAAACCTCTGGTTTCTGTTTTCCCACATTTATATTCTACACGTTTCTTACCTCATCAATAATAGCTAAAGGTGAGCGTGAAATTGAGTGGTTGTCCTGCTCTTTCCTCTGACCCAGTGATGTCCCAGAGCCGCGGTGTTATGAGGCCTGCTCCTCATGTTTCTCCACAGGCTAATGATACAGAGGTTCTAGACCTGTGTGTGTGAGAGAGAGAGAGAAAGAGAGAGAAGAAGCCCTGATGGATGGAAAGTGATGGAGATGCACTGACATTCATTACTCTCTCTCGCTCACAGCTACAGATTCTCCATTCTTAACTTAATACCTACCTTTGAAGCCAGCCCAGGACGCTGGGCTGGCTTTGAAAGAAATGGTACTTTATTGAATTTACGTACATATATATATATATATATATATATATATATATATATATATATATATATAAATATTACATATATATGAATAAACATATTAAATATTTTGAGAAAAAAAAAGTAAAATGTTTTTGTCTGAGCTCTGAAATAAGAACTTTTCACATTTTAGATTAAGTTCTAGAAGAGCCACGGTGGTGTAAGTCCTGAGGTCTCCACTTCCCATACTAGTAAGCTGGTTGTTGGCTTCAGCATTAAGCATGATAGTCTCCCTGGTATGGGGGTTGACTCTCTCCCCTCAAAAGTAGCAGGCTAGGGCTCGTAGGCTATGGGCCATACTCCCTTAAAGGAACCCCCCTCTCAAAGTTGGGCTGTGGTTCCCATGCCCTTGATTTGGCAAGCCCTTTGTGTGATTCTTGGAGTTCCTCCTCACTTACCATGGAGCTCGGGCAGTGGCTGTAGGGAGTAGGGCTAGTAGCCACACATGTAATCAGAAAAGGGGCTTTAACTTTGAGTTAATGTGTTTTTGCTTATAGTCATAGTTGCTAAGGCATCCCATTGTGTGTATGTATGTGTGTGTATATATATATATATATATATATATATATATATATATATATATATATATATATAATATATATGAAGAGTTCAGATGCAAAAGCCTCTGAGTGCCATTTGAAATTTTCTTCTAAAATGACCATTTTTATCAAGCTTGAATATTTAAGTTCAGTAATTTCACTTAAATGGCAATGAAGATTACCTATTAATTGTCATTTAAGTGAAATTACTGAACTTAAATATACAAGCTTGATAAAAATTGTCATTTTAGAAGAAAATTTCTAATGGCATTTAGAGGCTTTTGCATCTGAACTATATATATATATATATATATATATATATATATATATATATATATATATATATATATATATATATATTTATTTATATTTATAACATTAACTACATATACATCAAATATATATACATTAAAAATACATAACAATATAATACATCTATTATTTATACAAATATAATAGATGTATTTTATTGTTAATTTATATATACGGTATAGGTGTGGTGTGGTGAAGGTTGTTATTCTTTACATAATCTATATATTTACACTATAAAAAAAATCTGTGTAAAAATTTAAAATTTGGTAAAACTCTGTATGTGTTTACTGTATCCGAGATGGAGTGACCCTTAGCCCACTACTTCTGTGTCCTCTTTCAAGCTCACCTAAATCACATGCTCTGCCCATAATTGCATAAAACGCTGTACTAAATTGAAGTCATGACTTTTATAGTGTTTATAACAGCTGAAAAGGATGGGGTGTAAATCCATTATGGTCCAGCTTTCTCTATTTTGATATGCAAGCATGCTTTTCTGTGTTTCCAGTGCTGAAGAGCACATTTAAAATAGTCAGCATTTTCTCTGAGTGGAACAGTTTAGACAAAAGAGAGATGAGAGCAGAAGATAATTGTATGTTGTTTAATTAATTTGTGTAAATGCTGACCACAATTTGGGATTTTTCCTCTCTCCTGTTTACCATGAAATCTGCATTAATTAATTCCCCATAGCCAGGGAAATAAAGAGAAGAGAAAACAAAATGAGAGAATAGGATTTTATCTAAATATTTATTTATAAATGGCTTGTATTTGAAAATATATATTTACTTTTTTTATACAGGTATGTAGTTTATTTGTTAACATTAGATTATTTTTATTAATTATATTTACAATATATGTATATAATAAATAAATGCAAATGACTTTAAAAGCTTAATGAATTCAGGATGAAGCTTTCAATTTTCAAAAAAGCTGTAAAATATGTTATTATTTTCTTTGATTGTAAGTAATAAAACCTTGACTGTTTTCTTTAAATATTTCTATAGATGACTTCATTCATTAAGTGTATGATGAAGGAGGTTATTTTATATACTGGTAAAAAAGGGACAGGAACTGCATTGTCGAGCACAAACTGTCACCATCCCACAGGTGGGACTTTTGTCATTATATTTTTAATTGCGTTCTTATCTATGCTTATTCTACTACAAGTACAATTTTCACGCATGCGTCGTGGAAATCTCTTGAACTCTCATCTCAGACCCAGAAGGAAAAAAAGGAATAGTTGAATAAAGTCGTTATTTTTGTTTTATTTCCGCATTTTCCGCTTGAGAAACTTATAGTTGAGCCACTCTAGTCGCATGGAATATTTAAACAGTTTCTTCAATGACTTTCTGGGCCGTCAAGTTTCAATCCTTGAGGAGCCTATGTAGCAGTGATCCACCTCTCAAATTGAATCAAAAATATCTTCATTTGTGTTCCGAAGATGAACGAAGGTCTTACGGGGTTGGTACAGCATGGGAGTGAGTAATTTATGACTTAATTTTAATTTTTGGGTGAAACTAACCCTTTAACTCATACTCATTCCTACTCGCTCAATAATACATGGCATTAGTGGTTTTAAGGAATAAGAGTTGGTATACATATTCAAGGGTGTGCAAAGATCGGTTGCGTTTACTGATGTAGTGTGCCGATCTCAGACCAAAATGCAGTTTTGCAATGCAATTATTTTTTGTCCCAGTCCAGCCCTGCCTGCCAGTTCTAATTGTGTCTGTAAGCCGCATTTTACGAGATTCTGATGTTGATCATGGTGGCTTTGGAATAACTCATCACTACAGCTTGAAATAAAAGTTAATTAATGCTCTTGCATGATGCAACATTACATCAAGATGCATCAAGTCTAAGACCACTGTCATATTGGCACATCATTTAAGTTTTTATTTTATTTTTTATTACTCCTTAAAACATACTTTTTTGGGGGTAATCGTGCAGTATTCTTTTTCTTTTATTTGAGTTAACTGTACAGCCCTTTGGTTTAATATTGATTTCATATGTTTTATTGTTGTGCTATAATATGAATAAATATAAATGACTGACTTTTGTACTTTTCATAGTTCATGTGCACCTTGTTGAACAGTAAACAGAAAGGCATGTTCCTGGTCTGTTAGGACCACCGCACCATTAAATTTCAAACTTCTTTCAAGTCATTGTCATTTCAAACTCACTGTCTTGTTATACCACCCCTCTAGTTACAATATCTGCTTTTACCCTTCAGGTTGACAGTTTAGACTCTGAAATGTTCTCATTATATCTAAAGACAGAGCCAGGAACAGGATGGTCAATTCTCCATCTGGCCATTGTTAAATGTCATTCATTGTGCCATAACATTGTAAGGAGCAAAGACGGGCTCCAAATGATGTTTTTACCATGGCTTTCAGTGCTCTTTTCTTAACATCTTTTGACAAACAGAATATAATACCAAACCAGACTCATTATTCTGTTGTGTTCAACAAGTCAGGGTGATGTAAAATCATTGCTTGAGTTGATTGATGGGTTTGTGTCACATAGATATCATGGGATGCATAACCATCATGTGAATTTTCCTTACAAATAATCATGGATAATGTATCACGGTTGAATAAAACTAACTTCACCTCCCTCTTGCTGCGACACCCCTGCGCTGAAGATGTGTGTTGCGCAGTTAGATGCTGAAGGGAACCGGCGAGCATTCAACACTATTTAATAATAAAATAAACAATTACAAAACAAAAGTAAAAGACAGCAGTTGTCTGTGAGGGGACATAAAGTAAGGACAAGTCCAGGTCTGTCCTCTCTCAACCTTCACTGTCGTCGCTCCTCCTTTATGCTTCCGATCCTCCGTGAGAGATACAGAGACCAGTGTGACGCGCTGGTGTCGTTCATTATCAATACACGCCACCCAGCTCGCGCCATTCTCTCACAGCCCTCGGCCTCATCCTGCTCACCACAATATATTTACTGGTGGGAGGGCAGGAAAAACTGTCAATCACACAGCAATAGCAATACACTACTATTCAATATTCCAATCAATAACCAGTGGACAAAATCAAGTCCCGCCCTTAATTTCTTTTTCTTTTTCAAGAAGACATTTCAATCGTATGTACGTCACAATAGGGAAGAAAAGACTATTACGAGTTCCATACCGCCGACTTGTCCAGATGTACTGCACATCTCTTGATTTTAGTTGACTGTGTAGTAAAGGTCAGGATTAGGAATTGGATCACTGCTGTGCTGTATCTGACCATGTGCTTTAGATTTACTGAGAAAGTGTTGTGGATCTTTAAGGACGTCCTGCTATGTAGTTTGTGCTGTACAATTACCTCTGGGCTATTAAATCCTGGCCAAAATCAGCTGTGCATGCTAGTAATTGATTTTCCAGATCAATAGCGTCTAGCCCAGTGCAGCGATATTTAAACAAACCCTAAGTGATAGTGGGAGAATTTAGACATTGTCTTATTTAAACTGTGCATGCAATAACATGCTGTTATACTAATCATAATTCATTGTAAATCCAGACCCAGGGATCATTAGCGGACAGCATTGCTTATTAAGCAGTTGTTATTGTGAGGGCTGCAGGCTGAGGCGTTGTTGGCATTCAGGGCGGATTGTGGACTGCTCACCCTTTCTTGCTCTCTGCCTACAGCTCAGCTGACAACACACTTTCTTCATCCATCAGAGAAACACATCAGTGTGAGACTTTGCAGAATTAACACCTCATCACTCCTTCCCCTCTTGTCAGTTTCCTTCTCATCTCTGTCTGTTGCTCTTCTTTTTGTATTTTCATTTATAGTTTAGTTTGAATATCATGGCACCAGAAAAAGTAAGTGTAAAAGTATACACACAATAAAACACACTTAATAAAAGTAAGTGTAATCATATATATATAATAGGTAATATCAATGAAGATTAATTGTCATTTAAGTGAAATTACTGAACTTAAATATAAAAGCTTGATAAAAATGGTCATTTTAGAAGAAAATTTCAAATGGCATTTAGAGGCTTTTGCATCTGAACTCTTCATATATATATATATATATATATATATATATATATATATATATATATATACTGTATATGTGTATATATATATATATATATATATATATATATATGTATATATATATATATATATATATATATATATATATATATATATATATATATATATATATATATATATATATATATAAATATATATACTGTATATGTGTATATGTGTATATGTGGTGGGAGGAGCAAACGACAGACTCAGTGGACACACATTTATTTAATAAAAATAACAGAAAATGTAAAAAAAAAGAAAAATAAAGTGTGGAAATTAACAAGGGAGTTGGTGTTCTCATTGTGCTGGGGAATTGTGAAGAAGGGGCAGTGATCAGGATGGGTCCGACGGCTGCACGCTTCTCTCTCTGGTCCAGGGTGTGAGGGGCGATGGCTTCGACAGAGTGGTTCTGGGCCACATTAACTAAGGGGAATAATCACATGTCTATTTTAAGGTTAGGGTCAGGTGTATGGTAGGTTTAGGGGTTACAATTTTTTGTGCCAATTCATTGTGTAGGAAATCAACACTGTAGAATCGGCTGTGGGGCAGAGTTTGTGCTGAACTGGATTGGTGGAAAAAATCGTGAATGTGTGTCATGTGCTTATCTGCCAATGGGAGGCAGCCACGCCCTATTTTGGAGCTCCCAACTCATTTAGGAGTTTCCCACCCCCATTTGAAGATCTTCAGGCTGTAATGTGTGCAATCATATCAGTTTGAACCGGATTTGGACCCGGAACAAGATGGTTTGACACTGATTTGACACTCATACCCAGTGTTGGGGTAGTTACTCTAATTTGTTACTAGTTACATCTGTAAATTGTAATGAGATTACTTTACTAGTTACTGCGTTGGAAAAGTGACTTCACTACTTATTACCTTTACTTTTCCGTTTCTTAATTTACCATGTAGATACATGGACAAACATCATAGCCTATCATCAGTTTTTGCCCTTTCATCACTTTATTGTAAAAATGTATACAAAATGGCATGAAATAACAATATCCCTGTCTGGACAAATAAATATGCCCCACTATAGAATTCACAAACAACAGAATAAAGGAGGCTATACTGGGGTCATTTTAAAATGGGGTTTAACACAGAAGTTTCAAAACACAGGCTTTGGGAGAATAAAACTCTTCTCCTGAGAACAAAACCAGCTTTTTATTCAACTCATGGCAATAAAAAAAAAAATTAAGATGTCAAAATAATAAAATAAATGTCACTTTATCCCATAAAATTCTTAATCTTAATTTAAAATGCTTTTTGTCGACAGGGGAAGCATGTCTTCTACAATGAACCCCTCAACAATCCTGTTCATTTTGTTTTGTGTTATCCAAGACTTCCGAGCCTTGTTTATATGTGTTCGATGCGTCCGCACGAGCGGAAAGGTGCGCGCGGCAAACAGTGCACGCGATGCCGTATCCGAGGATGAACGTCAAGAAGCCGAATCTGCACCGAGCATGTAGCCTACGTCTCCGCAACGGCACCCAGTTACTACAGCCTACATTTCACACTAATATTTTTGTCCTTTCGAGCAATAAACTGAAAGTAGTGTGAATATTGCCATTTGCCGAAACCCGTCTCTGTCTCCAATTCCCTCTCTCCTTCACTCAAATCGTTCTCTATGGCAATGGTGCGCACGCACCACTAGACGGAACTTTCCACAGAGGCAAACACGGCTTGGGTAACGACAGAAAGCGCTTTCCTATAGTATAGTAAAGTAGTGTAGTTACCAATATTTTTAGTGTAATGCGTTACTTTACTTTGTTACCCAAAAAAAGTATTGTTACTGTAATTCGTTACTTTTTAACTCGTTACCCTCAACACTGCTCATACCTTTCATTTAAGTCTTCATTTAACTCATTTAAAACTCTGCTTGTGAGGATACTAGACAAAATGGGCATTTTGGCATAATTTTGTGTGGTGTCATCTAAGCGCTGTCTGAAGCAGTATTCTTTGCGCACGAGTTGTGTGTGTCAGACAGACAGGGGATTCACAGATGTGCAGCATACTTCTTAAAACGCTTGAATGGTGTAAAAACATTGCATGAATAAATGTGTGGTCAAACATTGTAACGCTAGGCAAAGGATGCCTGGAAAAAACAGATGCTGTGTTTATTGCATTATTTTAACATTTTTAAGACATTAAACTGAAAAAAATGTAACACATTAATTTTGACAGCACTAATATATAGTAATTGAAAGACAGAAAATGGCTGAAAAGAAGTTTTCTGAAAACATCTTTCATAATTGTCCATTTTATTGAACATGTGTTCTTGTGCATCTGCCAGAGATTTCTCTTACAATGGTTAAATACCGTCTCTTTTTCACTCTCGTTGTCTTTCTTTCCCTCATCTCTCCCACCAGCCTTAATTAGCATTAATCGCTTCTCACACTTCTCGCCTTGTAAAAACTGCCAGCTGCCAATTATCAGTGATTCTTCTCCTTTAGCTGGGGGATGGGGATGTGGTGTCAAGTTGTGTTCTGATTCACAGGGTCCTTCGTAAACTACACACTGAGCAGGATATTTCTGTGGAAGTTCACATTTTGAACGATCTGCCATGTCAGAGACAATAGATTCAGAATTTCGGTATTATTACAATATACAATGTATTATGTTGGTCTTCTCAAAGGTCTGTGTTCTGGATTGTAACAGAGGCTGTTTTTTTAAAGGTTAAAAGCATTTGGGGTAAAACAGAAGATTTTGTTTTATCAGTCTGTTTTTGAAAGCGTGGTGATATTGCAACTTGATGCTTCAATTAAAATCGAAACTTGCACGACTTATACAAACTGCCGTAATATTATAGGTTAGGAAAAAAAACTATCCATTCAGTTGTATGAGGCGTCTACTTTTAAAACAAACCAAAAATTGCAACTGACAAAACACACATTCCTGAGAACAAGACACTGAGTTGATTGACGCTAGGGGAATGCCTCTGAAAGGTGTCTGAAATTACTATCAAATCACGGCAATCATATTGACCAGCCACAGCCCTTGAATCATTAATGTGCTCCCTGGAAGTAAATAAGGGCGTCTTGCAAACATGATAATCACCTTTCGTCTGAAGGGACTGTTTGGTAGGCAGGCCCCAAGAAATGGCGAAAAGACGCAGTGTCTCTTTCCCTGTTCTCAAGGAATAGCAGTTACAGTCGTAACCTAGACGTTCCCTTTCGAAAGGGAACTCTCACCACCTCAATTGACGCTAAGGGGAACGATATATTAATGCCTCCAAGCTAAGGGGAGTGCATACCCATTGGCAGTGACAACTGTCAAAACCTGCAAATTCAAATGAAATGCCAAATGCACCATTCCCTACAGTCCTAGCCAAAGCTAAACGTTCCACTGTGTTTAATGAAAGGTCTGCCTGGACCTGCTCAAGGGCCTAGGACCACAGCTTCAAATTTGGAAGGGGTCCCTTCTAGGGAATGTGGCTAGGAAACCTGAAGGAGCACCAGCATATCACTACTCAGGGAACATACTCACCTGAAATGCCACCAGGAAGGCCTGAGCTGGTGTCTCTTGAGTACGTTGACCACAAAGCATAACTTCCGTGCCAGCCTCATCAACACTGTGAAGGCCTCATGGACACCTCTACAAACTCAGCGTGATGACTCTGACTTCCAAACTAGATGAAACTGGATAATATTGTGAATGTTTTCATCCAATTTGACTTTTGACCTGTAATGTTGCCTGTATCATAATCATACACTGTTCGTTCATTGGCCAGAGGAGAACTGGCTCCAGATCCTGTGTGATGCGATGAGCAATGAATGGTGTTTACATTTCTCTCTTCATTTAAGTACACTGTACATAATGATTCCCTATTCTGTTTGCCATGCCTTTCAGACAGAGCATATTTATTTTTTACATTTTGAATTTCCCTAACTAAATATGTGAAATCCAATCATCAGGGCAGGATTTACATGTTGGTAAAATATTTTTTGTAAACCCCGCCCCACTGCCGGTCTGAAACCTTTTCAGGAAGGGGAAAAAATGTTTTTTTGTGGCTTTTTATATGATCATATACTTGCATGTGTCAATATATTAATAACATTTTGCCGAAATTAAGCTCAAATGAGGTCACAGAGTTTCTGACCAGCTAATGTTTTCGGTCATTGGAACGCCTGTATCTGAGGCAATAAGTGCATCGCATTTTCATCAACTTTCAGGTTATGAAGTTTATTTTAGCTATGTGTAAAACTCTTTAGATATGGATTTGACAAAATGGTAATGGCAGAAATGAATGGGAAAATTACTTCCGGCACCAACGCTCTCTGGGCTGTGGGCGGGACTGTGATGCTCTAGGTAGGTTTAGGATTCAGGGGTGACTTCAATGAGGTGGGTAATAATTTGGCAGGCAGTTGAAATTCGACACAACACCAGTATTGCGATGTTCAACACGGCACCAAATAATGATTTGAGCATATTAAAACAATGGCCGGTAACATGCATACTGTATGCATACCATACTTATTAGCGAGAATAATGATTAAATTATAAGATGTAACGGTTCTTCTTATCATGTAAACATCTCAACCAATGGACGCTGCCTAGAATGCCTATGCATAATTCCAGCCTTGCAGGGCACTACCGTAATAGTTTTGTGTGGTCATTACAACATTTAAATTCTGGATTGTGAACTGGTTTATTCATTTATTTCTCTTGAAAGCACAGCCCTCATTAAGCTACCATCAATTAGATAATCTGATTTAGACTTTGCAATACTTTTGGTTAAATATTCCATGTGTTTTCTCTTAGACTTTCATTTACTTTAATATTTTTGAAATTAGCATAGAAGATGTACCTCTGACTCTCAGACACTATGGAGTATTCAAAACATTAAAACCCTTTTTCATTTCAGATAATTGATTTCCCCAACTCACCTGTCTAGAATGTCAGTCAATCTTCTCTTTTAGTTTTAATTAAATCCATGACTGAGTTCCATCAAGGTTACATGCCAAGTTTGGATCAATAGAGGAGGAGTGACCAAAGATGGAACTGGTTCGATAAATCTATAACATCGCCCCAGTCCTCCAGTTGGAATGTTCTGAATTACAGTGTATGTTGGAGGGGATTATTTTTCTTAATCTCCTGTCTTCAATTTCTTGTTCTGTAGTGCTGAAGTAATTCATGATTATGCACAGTAGCAAAGGATGTGTGACTTATTAAAATTGCTCCACTTGCAATTAGTGTTCCTTAGTTTAATTTATACTACAAAGAAGTAATTAGGAGGTTCAAATTAAACATGTGAAAACTGAAATGAAAACTGTTATTTACCTTTTTCAAGTAGTTCCTAAGTTTGTTTTTTATCACGAAAAAAAAGATATCCAACATCAAATTCTACAGTATCATGTAATATAGCAATGAAGCAATGAATTAGCAAAATGAGCTAAAGAAGTATAAAATAAATAAATGAATTAAATGATAGGCTATTGTCATCTATTTTGTTAACAACAATTTATGTTTGCACTTTAGACTTTTATACTTTGCACCCTCATTATGAAAAGCCACCTCTCCTCTTGTAGTCTGCATTTCACACACCTACTGTATACTTTGTAGATTACATGTTAGAAGGGAATATCTTGCAGCTGATGCAGAAATGAATCCGTCTGCTTCTCATGTGTAATGAAACATTATTTCTGATAACAGTGTCATTTTCAAGAAAATCTCAAGAAAATGATGTCCAGCTGTGTTGGTATACCTTTCGAAAACTCTCATCTGTTGTGGTTAGACAACATATTCCATGAGGTTAAATGTGCTTCAAGGGAAAAATACGATTACGTGTTGACTTACAATTCTGTGGTAAAATGTCAGTCGATCGAGTGGTGGCAGGTGGACTGGGATATGAAGTGAAAGATGCATTAAGGTTGGGCTGGATCAGATGAGATTACTCACTCTTTTGCCATTTTGGCAACTGATGCACTGCAGATGCTTCAGAAAAGTTTCGGTATTGCATGTCTGCCATGTCAATATCAATAAATATGATATACATAGTCTTAGACATAGTCTGCTGGAAAAATATAATTGATGGTTATGGTTAGCATAAATGGATTGCATTGCTAAGAGATGATTGTATTCATTTTTCCATTACATACACCCAACGGGTCTGGTTTAGAGAGTCTGAGCTCCAGAAAACACGCTGCCTAAGGGGACAGCTGACCTCTCTTTGACTTTCTCTGTTTAGCATTCAGGCTTATATACCATGTTTTTAAAAATAAATAAAAAGTTAAAAAAGCTGTGATGTTAATGTTTCCCTAATGAATTTGAGCTGCAAAGTGATTTAAGTACGTCAGTTCAAATACATTTATTATTATTATTAATTTTTTTTATGTTCCTTTTTGTACTATTACAAATAGGCTACAACTATAAACTAAATGTCTAGGCCATGTATTTATTAGGTGGCCTTGTTTTCAGGATCAGTGTTTACAGGGTCTGAATCTATTTGACATTCTGCTCACTGCTCAGTGAACATGTTACTTTTCTTTGGATAATGGCTTCAACTGTGGCACTAAAGTGATGCAATATTGAAACTCTGTACCACGATTTGTTTACGTTTAGATATTGGGAGATATAATTGCTTGAGAGGAAGAGAGAGAAGTAATCGAACTTTATTACATTAAACTTGCAGATAAATGAAGTGACAACGTTTTTCTTTTCCTATTTAAAGATCATTGGATTGTTTCTTTCACTGCTATCTTAGAACATAGCACATTATGGTGGGCTAAATGGCTTATATTCATATTTTTTTGAAACACTATAGCTTTAATGGCAGAATTAAGAATTACAATTGGCTACAATGCAGCAAATGGATCTGAAATGGCCCTGTATATGTATATCATCATTTTAATGGTGACTCATGAAATACTGTAAGTGCATTTGCGTGGTTAGCTATTTTTTAGCACACTTGATTTAGTCCCCCGCCCCCCATTTATTCCTTAATGCACACATAATTCAGCTTTTTTTTCAGAAGTAAGGGGAGCATGCTGTGGGCAATAACTCTTAAGCAAGTCATTTACATAGTAGAACTTGTTGCGCCACAAAAAAAAAGTCCAATTGGTTATTACCATAGCTAAAACGGGTTTATTTGTTCTCCGTTCTCATGCATAAAGAAGAGTGGGTATTAAAAAAGATTGATCAGAGTGGGCCAGTGTTTGGTTTTATAGGTAATTTTCCCCTGGATCTTTCTCTAGCCCCTGAGAGTCCTCGTATCACCACATGGTAAATAAATCAGCCTATGTGACCTAACTTACCTCTGAACTGAAGAGATTTAATTTACCTCACAACCACTGAGCTGGAGAGGGCTGTTTTACTCACCTGCCGATTACAGGAAGGCTGTAGCCACAAAAGAATGAACTGAGACTGAAATGGAGGATGAAAAAGGTTATGTATTTTAAGATTAGTATGCATTCTAACCTTTTTATGCTTTGTGTCAACCAAAACAAGTCAAAATCAGAGGTTAGAACACAAGACTTAGTATTTGTTGAACAAATGAAGCAGCCAGTGCATCAAATACACATAGGGCTCTATCTTGCACCCGGCGCAAATGACTTTATACACTGACGCATTTATCATTCCTATTTTGCACTCGCGCAAAGCAGGCTTTTTTCCTCCACAGACGCACGTCGGTAAACTAACAAATGAACTTGCGCTTCCTGGGCGGGTTGGCGCAAAAAAGGAGGCGTGTGTCGGCGCAAACAATCCCTGGTGCTATTTTGCAGTTCCAGAAAACAATTGCGCCAATGACCAGAAAAACCTGGTCTAAAGTCAGTGGCGCCGTTGCGCGTATATTCAGATGCTATTTTAAGCGTGCATGCTTGGCCATAATACAGAGTGTGAACAATGCGGATACACTGTAGATGATTCTCTCATCAACACAGATGCATTTTACTTTTTGCAAATGATACATTATTATACGGAAAAATATATAAACATGAGGGAAATCATTGTTGTGTCCATGATGATGGGAAAAACAGGCATAAAGCTTACACATTTACCAAAATTATTATATGCATGTTTAACCCGAAGCTAATTTGGGTGGGTTTGTCCCATCCCCAGTGTCCCTTCTCTTTCTTTTACGGCCCTGACGAGAACATCGTTCTACTCGGAACCGTGAACATCGTTCTACTCTGTGAACCGATGCGGAAGCGCGCCTGGTAAATGCGCGTTAAAATAGAATTGCGCCACGAAACAAGCGCATCTCGTTCATCATGCTCTTAAAGGGAATGTGATATGACGCTCTTATTGGTTTATTTCCGTTACGCCCAAACCACACCTATGAATAATGAGGCTACTCCAGACCAACCCCTTTTAGATTTGCGCCAGGCGCAAGAGGCATTTATCCCGCCGGGAAAATAGCAACAGCGCCGGGATCCGCTCACAAAGTTAATTGCGCTTTGCGCTTTGACACTTGTGTTTCAGATCGTTAAAATAGGGCCCATAAACTCCTTGAACATTTATTCATTTTTAAAGGAGTAGTTCACTTAAAAAAAAGAAGAAAAAAAAAACATTTGCTGATAATTTACTCACCCCCATGTCATCCAAGATATCCATGTCATTCTCTCTTCAGTTGAAAAGAAATTAAGGTTTTTGATGAAAACATTCCAGGATTTTTCTCCATATAATGGACATATAAAGCCCTTTGAACAGTGTGCACTGAAAGTGTCTTTTGGACCTTGAACCGTTTGGTTCCCATTGAAGTCCATTATATGGAGAAAAATCCTGTAATGTTTTCATCAAAAACCTTAATTTCTTTCGACTGAAGAAAGAATGACATGGATATCTTGGATGACATTGGGGAAAGTGAATTATCAGCAAAAGCTTTTTTTTAATAGTGAACTACTCCTTTAATGAGCGTGTTAAACTCTTTGTGTAAGACATGACTGTCTGCTCTTTGCTTTGGTATGTATTTGGTTGTGTTTTTTAAATAAATATCTGTGATATTCTTTCACACCTTATAATCTATAATACAGTAGAGTACAGTGGAGATGGAGTTGAATTGCTTGTTTTGCATCTGTACAGTTGTAGTTTTATGCATTTTTAATGTTTTGTGACCCATTAGCCTATATGTTTATATCGATTGAATGCATTTCTTTGTATGAATGCTGCTTAAATGATTAAACGATTCAATGCTGGTGCACGCTAAACTAAGATAAGCCAGGACTAATGTTTTGATGTTGATAGGATAATAGCCACTACTATCTCATTTGATCATATTTAGTTTAATTTAATTTGCACTTTATTGCAATGGATCTTATTTCTTTGGGTGTCATTTAATTTGAGTGGATTTTATTTCATACTGTAGCTTAGATTTGTTTTCAAAAACACCCTTGAAAGTGTTTCATTTAAAGTCAAACTGCCATCGGTCACTGGCAGTCAGAATAAAGAACCCAAAATATGCACACTGGTCATAGTATTTTCTTTTCTCATTTATTTATTTATTTTACTCAATGGTTAGAAAGTCAGTAGCTGCTGTAATAATATTCTCTTTGCTAAAATAAAACATGCCTAATGTAATGTATGAAACAGAAGATGTGGCTTGATGAGGGTAATTGTTCTCAGAGAGTTTCTTCTCTCACCACTTAGCGTTCAATTTATTCACTTTTCTCCCTCCAAACGACTGTAGACTGTAATTTAATGAATTTTCTTATCTCATCTCACTTTTAGAAGATTTCTAATGCAATATGGGAATGAATGTCTGTATGGTCGTGTTGCATTCGAATGTGGAATATCGTATTATATTGCTCATAATAGCATTTGTGACATTAAAACTCTATTGTTCAAGTGCGTCTTTTATGTATCCACTATGAATATATATATATATATATATATATATATATATATCCAGGGAATGAAAAATGAAAGCCACTGGAGGAGGGCACAAAATAACTGAGAGTTTCTCTAATCTATTGCTACTTTATGAAATCTCTTGAAGTGAAACAAGTCCATTGTTATTTCTAATTGATATTACTTGACATTATCAGATATCTGGAATTTCAGGAAATACCAGGATGCAACATGAAGCAGAAAGAAAATTCAATCATCAAACATTTCTCATTTGCAAATGTAATTAATCTAGCTGCTCTTTGAGTGTTCTCAGACCCCAATTATTCCTTGTAGTCACCTGTGTAGGAAAACCACAGATAAGCTCTCTGGGAAATTACACTCTCTTGACTTAATATCATTATTAGTTACAAAAGTGGAGGCTGGAGTGCTGTATCTTTTCTTCCAAACTCCTTAAAAATGACCATTTCAGATTTGCCAAAATCTGACATCCTAAACGGGCAATCGGGCATCATTAGTGGCACCATGAGATGGCAACATACGAAAAGCAAGTAGTGGCAAGTTTCTTGATGTTATTGTTTTAGACACTAAAAGGCTCAGCCGACTCTGGCCTAACTTTAAGGACTGTTGATGCAGCAGAGATTTTTGTCCCAGATCTCTTCTGCCAGCCTGGTTTGATGGCTCCTAGTGCCTGGAGAGCAGATGGGCATCAGTGCCGCCTAAGGTAAATGTGAGAGGGGTTTAGGGAGCCAGCAACCTCCTCTTTGTCACTGCAGACAAATCTGAGAACTAATGTTGCTGATAAGGTAAAATGACACCTGTAATGAATGCCCAACAGTGAAAAAGTGTGACTGGAGTGCTGAATGTGTGGAACTGAGGGTAGAGTCAGATCTGTGAAGTAGAGAGAGAGAAAACAGAGTGAAGGAGAAGGTTTCTGTATGAGCTTCAAGTACTGGCTGTACTTGAAGTTAACACTTTTGACCATACGTTTAGCTTGTGAAACTACTTTAGCATGCAGCTCACATATGTTAGTGAGCAAAAAAACTGGAACTAAAACAAAAACTTCCTCTTCGAGTGAAAAGAGGAGTTTTGGACTCATTCTCTGGAGGAAATGAGGTGTGCCCAGACTCATTTGAATTTGTAAAGCTGTTTGGGGTTTTTTGTGGGTTGTACTAATATAACTTGAAATCTCAACAGATTTAGTTTATAGTTTTGATGAAATATTGTGATTTTTTTTTCTATTGCATGACATGCTGTCAAACTTTAGAGCAGTGCCATACAGGTTCCAGTGCAGCGGTCGAGAAACCTATGTTTCAGCGAGACACACCACCTAGCTCTTTAAAGGGGGGGTTGACTGCTTTTTTTCTTTGCATGATTGTGTTTCTGGGTGCAATATAACATGTATTTGTGGTTTTTCTTTTTTAAAAAGTCTTATTTTTCATACACTTCACCTTTATTGTAAGCCGTGCTCTCCTCTGTCCCCTGAACGAGCGGTTGACTTCCTGATTCTATGAAAACACTCCCTCAGAAACACGCGGTGGGCTCAGATTGGTTCGTTTGGGCCGGTGTGTTGTGATTGGCTAAACTGTCGCTCACGTTGTCCGGCAGGTTAACCCCCATTTCCTTTACGGGCGAAACGGGCATGCCAAAGGTGGATACCAGACGGTGAATACACGTAAATAATGATGTCGAGACAGCAGTATCAGTGTGGCAGAATCAGACCGAGAAAGCCGCGATGAATCGAGTCAAGCAGAACCTCACCACACACGGCTCTTAATAAACGTTTCTAAATAATAATTTGCTAAATTTTTTAACCATATAACGTTATTCGTTTGTTTTACACAATAGCATCTGACTGGCAACGATAGCAACTGACTGGCTGCTAATGTTAAACACAAACAGCGTTGGCAAGTTTACGTTCTTGATCAAATCGAAAATAAAGTCATAAAGCATATATACATGAAAAATACATTTACAACATTAGAACTTATACAAAATTCAGGTCCATAATGTTTGTACGCATTTGCCGTAGACAATAGCATAACTAGTAGCCCGCTGGCTATAAAGCCAGAGCTGGCATTTGAAAAAAATAAAAACACATGGCTATGTCTGGAATTATAGATGCAAATACATGTAAAATGATGAAGTCTTAGCCTACTTACAGGTTGTGGCCCAACAACTGCTGCCTCTGGTTTTAAAGTTGGAACTGCTTCATGTTTTAGTAACAGTTTCTTGTTGAATCCGGTGTTGAATTCATGGAGATTCTGGAAGCTGTCTTCCGTAAATGCGCAGCACAGAGAGCTAGATTACCATCGTCATTTTCAGGAACATTATCGAACATAAATTTAATCCATTTTTGTCGAAGTATAGCGTCCGTGGGAAGCTCACACACAGAAGACCTGACAGCTGGATGAACACAACTCACTCGACATGCCACAGAAATATCCGCATGCCCTTTCCTGCATATTCCGGAGGGAGGGGTTGATGCAAATTTGTGGGTTAGTGACATACCATAACCCAGCTGTAGTCCCAATCGTTTTTGTAGGCAATTATACCTCCTGATTTATAAAAGACGATATCTCTGCTTAGACTAAACTTTCAGGGCTGCAACTTTGCAGATACGGTTCATGCACCAACAGCAACATTTAAAATCAAAAAAGTGAAATCGCAGTCAAACCCCACCCCCCCCTCTCCCTTAACAAAAATCTAGTGGCTCGCCAGGTCTCTTACCAAAAGACAGATTAAAAACTGAGACGCATGACTAGAGATCAGCTTTCTGCAGAGAACACAGCCAATTACAATTCCTTTGTTGTACAGCCTATACCGAAGTTAATGAAAAGTTTAGAATAATATACTTCACATTGTACTGGCCAAAGTGCGTGCTCAGTGCTATTTGCAAGGTCACGACATAAATCAATGGCAAAGCAGTTACGTTTCTATGGAAATCTAAAGCTCTTGCACTCGGATTCAAACAGCTGTAGCTCGTTTTGTGGTAATAGGGAAAATAAAGATTTTAGAACAGCAGCGAAAATAGTGTATATGCAAGATATAAAAGTATACAAAAGTGACTGGATTGAAAATCCTTTTGTTGAAACTGGTGCTCTGCTGTGACAAGAGACATTTCGAAACATTTCATAAGGTGCTTTCGGTTTTCCTACTGAGAGCTTTTATGCTGTATAAAATCACATGAATGTCCTTATAAAAATCCACGTAGCTTTCCGCAGGGGGGACTGTTTAAAGTAAAGAGCAGGATGTACTATATAATAGAATATAATTTTAAAAGCACAATAAGCTCCTAAAGAGAACTGAATCCGCTACTGACAGGGTGCTTTTGTTGTGTGCACACCAAGTGGACCACGGGCAAACTTAGTAGACTTTGTCTTCGGTCAAATACATAGAAATGTCAAAATTCCAGCCTTGGTAAGTATTTACGTAAATACAGTTCGATGCTGGCACTGTGTGTAGCTCCACACACACAGAGAATCTTTATGTTCCTCAGGTCGTAATGAAAGCACTGTACAATTAATTCCATATACCCCAACTTATTTATTTATTATTTATTTATCCACTCGTTGAGGATCACACATTTTAATTAAAGTTACAAGGTAGTTTGCAACGTCAGAAACACAAGCGATTTCAAACCGCGTTTTTGAAACTCTTTGGTTCAATGCAGTTTTATGGATAAAATACTCAGCAGTGGTGTTGAATTATACATTTTGCATATGATTTGTCTTAAAGCATATCAAAAAAGGTCCCACTTTATATTAAGTGGCTTTAAGTACTATGTACTTACATTGAAATTAATCATTTGATACAATGGACTTATTGTGTACATTCATGTTTTTACATTGTACTTATATTTTTTAAATACCAGCATGTAATTACAGCTGTAATTAATTTATGTAATTACATTTGTAATTACACAGTTGACCCTTCCCTCACACCTTAACCTACCCTTAAACCTACCCATACCACCACACCTGTCCCTAACCTTACCCGTATCACACCTCAATAGCAGCAAAAGTGTTTTACAATACAACAAGACCACAATAATGCATTGTACTTATTTTTCGATCTAAGTACATAGTACTTAAAGCCACTTAATATAAAGTGGGACCTAAAAAAACACCACATAGACATATATACAACATTAAAAGCTTGATTTTCACTACAGGGGACTTTAAAGCTTACTGTATAAGTGTGCTGCTATTGGTCCAATGCATTACACCAGTACAAAGATCCCAGCGCCGCCAATTGACCATTCGCTAAGCCCCGCCCTCCCTAGTTACTGTTGCTACGCCTGTCAAGCTTTCACGGCTGGCCCATCTATTATAGTGTGGATGCACATGCACCCGGTGTCAGACATTCCCAATAAGATAATTAGTAATTTTGGCGAACAAGTGAAATATCTGAGAGTGCAAGACAAAAGGCACTACAGTATGCATTCGAGGGATATATTCACGACATTATATGCAACCGATTAGAGAATCATTTCTTAAAAATTGAAGTTAAAGCCTAACGTTATAGTCCCAGCGCAAGCAGCAGCGCCTCATACGCTGACCGTTCAAATAGGAAACACAAATTGAGGAACAGCTATGTACACAGCAGGGAATGTGAAAATAATCTTAATAATTATAAATCAAACAGCTTATCAATAAATATTGTGGAGTAACACTAATACCGGGAGAGCCGCGATCAGATTGGGTTAAGTTACTGAAGGGGTAACGTTCGTAGGACGTCGATTAACAAAATGCTGAAAAATATTTTAAAGTACGTCAGTGAGCCTTTGTCTTGTCTCTTTAATCGTCTTATTTTACGTTATCATTATGACCAAAGAACTGTCAATATTTACAAGCAATAGGTGTTCTTGTTAAGCATGTCGACGTTTACCAGTAGTTGTGAATGGGTCATAGATGCTAGATCACGCCAATAATTTCTCCCCTTGGCTTTTAGATTTTCTGGAAGGAAAACAATTCCTCTCCCCCGTCCAAACTTTTAGTATAACAGTTATCGGTATCAGATTTGCACAATCCATACGCACAATGCTTCGGCATGTTTCCCTCGTTTCGAAAGCTTGCCAGACCTCCCGCGCATAGATACGGTTGCTAAGACATGATTGGCCAGTGGCGGTTTTCGGGCGTGGCTTAGCGAAGGGTCAATTAAACAAAACTAAACACAATGGGCCGCCAATGTGTGAGTTTTATAGGCCGTTAAAAATAATAATAATAATTTAAAGTATGAGATGTATCGGCCCACAAGATAGTACGTTGACCCACCGAGAAAATGCACGGTGTGCCAGATGGCCAGTCAATCCCTGGTCTTTGTTCTTTGCATTGTATAGCTTGTATGTAAGAGCTGAATCTGTTTTTTCTCTTCCTATATCTAAATCTATGCCCTTCATCAAACATGTCACCAACAGGTTCATCCTGTCATTTAGTCGCCACTTGCTATAAAAAATGTATGTACTGACAAGTGACATGATCTAAGTGGTAGTATTCCACAGCATTCTGCATTTACCATGCAGAGACAGCATGTCAGCCTCGTCCACAAGGCTCATGTGTGCTCATCGCAGGCATCTTATTGCAGTCGCAACCTTTTTGTTCCATGTCACATTAGTGAAGGATGCAGGACAGTAGATGGTTGACAGAACTGTTAAAATTGCTTGTCTTCTCAACTCACAGATAAAATTGCCTCAGAATCAGAAAGCCCTTTTTTGGGCTGAATTTGAAATTATTTTTGAACATTAGGTTCATTCCATAATTTGCTTGGTTTAAGTCCCGTTTAGTCCCAGCTTTTGATAGTTGTAGTTCAGATGCCTATGTTGCCATGGTTTGACCAGAAACAAGCTGAAAATGTTGATACTTATCAAAATGGAAATGAAGAGTCTCTCATCCAAGCATGAGCGGATCACCACTTTCAGTATGAGTGTGCTGTTAATTACCATGAAAGCTGTGGTAATAAGCCAGAAAGTTTGTCAAGCTTAGATGCATAGAGTGACATGAAATGTCATGTGCTCTAAAGATCTTCAGCAAATAATCAAAGCCCACTGGATCCCTCAATTAATTTAGGTTTACAGGATCTCCATTTTCCAAACAGGTCCATAATGTCTTTTCCAACCCCGCTTTTTGTCTGCTGATGTGGCCAATTTTTGATCGTTGGTTTTCTTCAATATTTTTCAATATTGAAGAATATTAATCTGTCGGCTGAGAAACTATTGGCCAGAATAACTTAATCTATCCATCTATCTTGCACCACCAACCATTTACATTTGTACATGTACATATTTTGCGGAAATCAAAGTAAAAATTATTATTCCGTGATCCCTTGGGGCTGTAAAAAATTTATTTCAAGATTTGTTATCACAACATTTTTTCTTTTGTCAAATCAACTTAAATAATTAATTTAGTTCAGATAACTTATTATTTTAAGTTTCTGATGATTAAATCAATCTCCTTAATTTTATTAACTCACTGTTAAGTTCTCACTATTTACTCACTCATTTTAAGTTCAATCAACTTAAAAAATTAAGTAACCTGGTTGCCTTCAAATTTTAAGTTAAACCAACAATATTTTTTTACAGTGTAGATTCAGTGATCCTTGTGGAATTTCTACCCAACTAGATATATGCACAGCTAGATTGTCGAACACTTATTTTTTTGACATGCCCTACAGCATACATCTTGCTGGTCAAGATTTTTGTTTTACCTAACTATTCATGTGTAGCACATTGACATATTTGGAATGACGCGCGTTTCTCGAGAATGACCTGGTGTCTTAGCATTGCTTTGGTAAATTAAAATGAAAACTTGAATTTGTCATATCTTTCTCCTCCTTATATTTTGCTTATATTTCTGCTTATATTTGAAAGGAATAGTTCACTCATAATTTAATGTGATTTCTGTTTGTAAATACCTTAATTTCACCTTATTCCTGGATTTAATGAATATCTATATTGGAAACATTGAATTTTTTGTAATGAAACTAACAATTAATTATTGTAATAGTATTAATATTTTTCTTTATTGTTAATTAAAGGCAGCAACACTTTCCATATTTTCCATGACCCCTGTAGAGAGTGCGTGGATGTGAAATTGAATGAACTGTATATAGGAATATTTGAGACATCAATTATACCCAAAAGCCACCTTCCCTTTTAAACGCTTTCTCACTTTCTGTCACACTTCCTTTCTCTCACTCTCATCCTTTCACCTTAGCTGGGGTTATCTTGAATCTTTCTGGCAATTCTGCCTTAAAATTCTCAGCTTTCTGAAATCTAATAGAGTGCTCATCATATAACACCCAGTCCCCCTCTCTCCCCCAATGCTCACTTGTACACACACTCTCCTCCTCTCATGTCAACCCCTTTCCTGAAATCCATGAGAGACTTGGGTGAGAAAGTAAAGTGCGTGGTTTTAAAGGGCAGGGGCTTTTGGTGCATGTGCTGAGACCGTGATGTGTAACTACATCAAGTGCTTGGTGATGAAGACTGATGTGTCAAATGCATTTCCATGTAGCCCACTTCCACCTGCCAAGCTGCTCTCCATGCACTTTCATTACTGGAAGCTGGAAAGGGCAAAATAGCTGGCATGGGAATTGCTGCTGACATATTATGAGCTATTTGGAATGTGCTTTAAGATTATTAGAATGAGAGGTTTCAGTGTCGCACTGACTCGTAATGACTGAATTCAGGCATGGTCAACAACATCAGTCTGCCAGAACTGTGGAACATTTGGTTGTTATAAAGACATATAAAGGTCTGTTTTTTATTCCTATTTTTAATTCATTTTCTTTTTTAAATGAGCATATCAATGAAAAGTTAGGGGTCATATTTGAAATGTTTTTGAAACAAGTCTCTTATGCTCCCCTTGGGTGCAGTTTTTTAAAATAAAAAATACATTAATATCATGTGGTAACAGTATTGTGAAATATTAAAATTGCATACTCTTTTATTATATTATAAAATGTAATTTATTCCTGTCTTGGTAAAGCTAATTTTTCAGTAGCCATAACTTCAGTATGCAATGCAACATGATCCTTTAGAAATCCATTTAAATCATTTAAATAAGCATTTTTTTTAATTATTGTTCATTTATTTTAAAAATGGATCACTTAAAGAAAAAAATTATTTTGTTATGTGGGTGAAAGAGCTTAAAATCAAGAAATTAGCTGGAAAATATATGACAAGTAAGCTCAATTTTATGAATCGGACTAACAATTCAACTAGAAATACCTGTACAAAATAGCCTAACCTCCATTATATTATGGAGTATGTGACATTAGAAATCCAGCAAACCATGGAGAGAATCAAAAAGTAACCACTGACTTAAAATAGGGCTGCACGATTAATCGCAATTTACATGAAATCCCGCTTAAATCGAGTTGGCTTTATCACAATTATGAAATTGCAAAGGCTGCGATTATTATTTTTTTGTTTTATGCGCATCTTGTCATTGATGTACGGCTCTGTAAACGCTGCTCCATCTGAAATCGCTGAGTCTGAGGCCACGTTTACACAAAGCCGGGTATTTAGCAAAACGAATATTTTCCCCTCTCAGTTTTCAAAAATAACATCGTTCACACACCCGCATAAAATACACCGTCGAGCGCCATCATAACTATGCCAAACCTATTGGTGGCAGTGTAGGGTTAAGGATAAAGCCATGCAAGCCAATCAGAATCCTCAGAATCAAAAAGAGAGAACCTAAAACGCCGTTTCTCCCCAGTTCACACGGCAACACATAACCGGCGTTTTCAGAAATCTCCACTCCACGAGTTTTTAGAAATAATCGTTTTCAGTGATAAAAACAGCATTTTCGTGTAAATGAGAGGGCAAAACGCAGAGAAATATCTGCGTTTTCCCATCATGTAAACGGGGCCTGAGTCTCTTATAATGTGCATTTGAAAAAGTGACGCATCAAACATGAAGCCTCAATAAAAGGCAACATTTAATAACATGCTTTTACTCCAAACTCACTTCGTAACGACAGTTGAGCATCCTTCTGTGAAATGATGTGGCTTCTTACATAGAATAAGGCAGTTGTGTGTTATCAATCAAAGCATTTCAATCTTCTATTTATTCAGTTACAGTGATAGTATGATTCCCTTTGGGATTTCCTGGAATGACGTGCGTTATCATTCTTCTGTGGAGAATATTTGGAGTGTCTGTGCATGCGAGAGCGCCCTCTTGCTTTCAGATGGGGCATTATTTACTGCTGATCACAGCACTGGTAAGCTGCACATAAAATAATCACAGCCTGCGGTTTCATTTTGATTAATCGTGCATCCCTAACTTAAATGATAAATCTCCCTAAGGACAGACAAGGCCGCGGTTTAATAATCACAGAGCTTATTATACTGCTTGTAATGAACTGACAGTTGAGTTGAAAGTGAGAAGTGCACAAAATACACATTACTAAAAAAAAACCTCTAGGGAGCTGGTGTGATGCCGCCACACCTCATAGTTTGCAGTTTTTGTTAGAGTGTGATACACACATCATTATACAGTTTTTGCAGTCTTTACTGATGCACACATCATTCATTATATGAATCGCCTGAATTACCTCTATTAAACACCTACTCTTTACCTCTCTACCTGCAAACAATTGGACAAGCTGTGGACTTTCTTTGCAGAGGTTGTATTAAAATTTACTTGCAAAAGTAAATGATTGACTTATTTGTTACTTGCTTTTTAGTTATTAGGACTTGCGTTTATGCTAATTTATCAGAGGAGGAGCAGCCAGAATGGCTTCTGCTGTTTTTATAGAGCATGGATTGTGCCAATTATCCATTACCTTTTATTGCAGTAAGTGTGCAGGTATTGCTAAAAGGATAAGGCCAACAATTAGCACTCTGGGAATCAGTGTAAACTCAAACTATTCAAGGCCCCATTAACCTCCCACCTCCCTTTCATTCTTGTATACTTCATTACTGTTCATCATTGAATCTGCACATGGGAAGGTGTTTATAATAGGGGTTTTATGAAGGCCCACTATATTGTTGCCTTGCTTCTGAACTTGGTGTTGATAATTTTTTCCTGGAAGAAAAACTCTGAGAATTAAAGGGATATTTCACATATTATTTACCCACCCTCATGTCGTTTTCACATAAAAAAATACAAACATTTTAAGAAACTTGCATTAGTCCATGCAAGGGTTTGGTGTCAGAAATGTTTTAATTCTTATTTACTGATAATACTGAGATGTTAAATAGATCTTCTTTGTCGGGATCATTGATTTAACTATAAACAAGTTTATTAACTTGATCAACCAAGTGAAAACAAGTCGATTTTTGGTCTTTGCTGTTATTTCTAACTTAAATTTTAGGACTTCATGTCCTGGTTTCAAAGTCAAGATTTAAGCCTAGTCCCAGACCAAAATGCATGTTTGATCTGTTTTAACTGAAAGCAACTTGCACTAATCTTAAAGCTGCGGTCGGCAACTATGGCTGATTGATTGGACTTTGCGAACTTCAGGCGTGTGCATGTGACTGTAACATGCGCGGGGATGGCGTGTGCCCGATCTGTGATTGACAGTCAGATCTCACACCCCCTGGGCTGATTGGAACACGAGTTAACAGGGAGCGCTGGATTTTTGCAAAACAAATTACACGCTCCAGATGGAGCTAGAAGCTCTGTTTTTTTTTTCTAAAACCACTTTATTTATGTTGTTCTGTTGGATTATAGTGTCTTTCACTGAATATGATCAAAAAAATGTTGCCGACGGCAGCTTTAATATACAGTATGTCAGTGCCTTTGTTTTGTCTCAAGATGCACACCTGTAGTGTTTTTTTTTTCCTAAGGCATGTTTAAAATATACATAAATGGTCCTAATTGAACTAAGGTCTAATCCTAGCTAGGCCTAAACCTAAGCCCTGTCTGTGAAACCAGGCCTAGAAGTGTTTGAACATAGTGCACAAGTAATATCAACATACTTTGTTTTTTTATTTTCGTGTCTGTAATTTTTTGGAATGTAATGGGCAAGGTCAGAGTGAAAACAGTGAAAAAGAGCTGAATGAAGACTTCTCATTGTTTTGTTTTTCACCCATTGGCCCATAATGGAAAAAATAATTTTAAGCCGCTTTTCTGCTCTTCTAATAAATTGATAGTATCAATTTGTACAGATCAATAGAGGTTTGCATTTAGATGACTGAGCAAGAGGTCAAAAACATAACATGCATATGGCATTTAAATCTTTCAAAATATTCTCATATTTAGTTTAGTGCTCGATATTGTATCTATGTATCTGATTCATGTTTAATTCATTGGCAGGCAGTTAGGGCAAAATAAAGTTTAGGCTCTCATCAGCAGATAGATCAGAAGTAATTTCAGGTTATTCCTTCTATTCATCACTGAAATGTGAGCAACATATATGGGGGAAAGTGTATTTGTGCTGGTAGAAAGGATCAAGACTACTTGTAGGAAATTGTACTTCTAATACTAAATTAAGTGGAACAATTTAAATTGGAGATATACCAAGTGATGTGCTGGGGTATACATTTGCATGAAACAAGCTAATATAGCAGTGCACTCGGTTTTGTAGTGGCAGATCCAGACAGATTCTAGGAAGAATAATGAATTCAATCCAAAGGTTGAGGCTTCCTTTACTACCATCGACCCTCTGTAGTGAAGGGAAGTGATGTCGGCGTATTCAGGTCACCCAACTATCTGCAACACTGCACAGCACAATTGTGTCTCTCTTTCACTTGAGAGCAAAATGCAGTGGATATTCATGTTTTTACACAATGGAAGAGGACTGATGTGATTGAAGCTTCAGGCCTGGTCTGTTAAAAATCCATTCGTCTTTTAAAACAAGCTTTAGGAAGTGGTCTATATGCATTGAGAAAAAAATTAAATCTGTAATACTTTCCATAATTTTGAACTGTTATCGCCCCCATATACTGAAGTAAATAAATAACAGCTGTGAACTGATTTTGATACCAAAGATGGTTGCACATGGTCTTCTCACCCTCTCAATTTTAGTTGCAGAGGACAAAAACATCCAGAATTCACAAAGGATCTGAAGTCAAATATGCTTTAAAAACTGATGTAATTCTGTTGTTCCCCTCCCCGAGTGAATATGTGCAACCAAGACAAATTCATCTGCAGAGGAAGAAAAAAAAAATCTGCAGAGGAAGAATAACATTTAATTTTGAATTATTTAGAGTGAGGTCCATGTTTTGTACCTTGAACTTTGAAACCCAGAGTAATATTGTGCATCTAAGATTTCCTGCTTTTGCCTCCTTACCCATGGGTGATCTGTGACATTCTTCTGACATCCCTAGTGTGACTTACTTTTCCACTTGGTGATTCTGCAAATAGCCCAGAATGCACTTTACCGTGAACTAGGTATCACACTATAGTAATACGTATCACACCAGGTGTGACACACTATAGGAATAACTGAATAATGTCATTGTTCTCTGTAGTGCTTCAGCTGGTTTTCAATTCACAGCAAAAGAGCATTCAACAACGCATGGTTTTTAATTGGAGGTTAAAGACTGTTGGCATGTTTATTTTTATACATAATTAACATGTCCACTCTTAAGCACATTTTTGTCCCTCAGAAAGCTTGTCAAGAAAATCATGTAAGATTAGAGGGGGAATTGTGCTCTTTGCTTTTTCCTTAATCACAGTGCATTTGTCTAAAGATTGAAGGTGGTATCTAGAGACCAGGGGCAAAATTGTAACACTAAATCGCCGGTCCATTCACACGGTTATTATAGTAGCTGTTTAGACACTTCCAATGCTAGTCTACACAATGCTCATTTACAGTTGAAAGTTGGTTGCACTAGAGGTACATGATGTATCTGTACTATATAGTTATCAAATGATTATTCGAGATTTTTTAATAATGTCTTTGTCATTTATTTGATAAACACAATTATTACAAATGAAATCTGTTGCATCCTTCAGAAATCATTCTAATATGCTAATTTAGTATTCATAGAAACATTTTGTATTACCATAAATGGTAAAAAGGGTTGTTACTTAAAGGAGAAACTCCGGTGCAAAATGAACCTTTGGTCTAATAAAACATTGTTACCTAGTAAACTATTCTCTGAGATTTGTTTTCATGATAATCGAATGTAAAGAGTTTTATCTCTAAAAACTTTTTAGCGTATGATGCTTGTACTGGGGGCATTTACTAAGTAAAAAGAAATCCCTAGTTTCTACTAACAAGGCTCAAAATAGCCCCACACTAACACAGTAACATAATAAGGGTCCATACATGCAAAACGAAGCATTGAGAACTTTGTAAGTGTACAGACCGTTTAATAAGAAGATACTTTATAAAGACAGTTCACTTAGTGTATATAGGCGGCGCCATCTTTGGAAAACAGTCATGACAAGTCAAACCACGAATGACGTACTGAGTGATCTGAACTGTATGAAGTTCAGCGAACTTCTGAACTGTATGAACGGCATTCGGGGATTGACTTATCGAGACTATTTTCTAAGATGGCTCCTTTCTGTATACGCAAAGTGAACTGTCTTTATAAAGTATCTTCTTATTAAACCGTCTGTACACTTACAAAGTTCTCAATGCTTCGTTTTGCATGTATGAACCCTCATTATGTTACTGTGTTAGTGTGGGGCTATTTTGAGCCTTGTTAGTGGTATAAACTAGCGATTTCTTTTTACTTAGTCAATGCCCCCAGTGCTAGCATTATATGCTAAACATTTTTTAGAGATAAAATATTTGAATGCTGAAACTTTTGAAATTCTGAAAAAAAAATGTGAAAAACAAAAAGAAATCTTTGAATAGAAAGTTCAAAGAAAAATTTATTTGAAATTTAAATCTTTTGTATCTACATGTCTTTACTGTCACTTTTGATCAATTAAATGCATCTTTGGTGAATAAAAGTATTAATTTCTTAAATCTGTTACATTATCTAAAGTAATAAAAGGGAAGCTGAAATGGTATGTATCTAAACTGCTCTTCACAAAACATACTATAAGTTTATGGATCACACCAGCTTTGTGAGGAACATTGTGAGGAACCCAGATGGATATAAATAAATATTTGACATTGTGGGGTAATAATGGCAATTTTAAATAATTGTATCTATTTTTGAAATGTTTAAACTTGATTTAATTTTCGCTTTAGTTCGTTCCAGTTAAAACATTTTTAGTTTCTGTTTTTTTTTTGTTTTTGTTTTTTTTGTTTCCTAGCACCTATTCAGAGCCCTGGTTTGTACAGTATAAAAATTAGAATGGAAGTCGCCAAAAAAACATGGAAACCAAGAGTTTGTGTGTTTTTGCCTAAATGATCCATTTCAAATTACAGCAAATAAAAGACTATTAGATTTCAGTGGACATATTTGAATTAGCTGCTTGTTTAATGGTCTCCCAAAAGTGGCGAGTTTTATTCCAGAGTCCAAGGAATGTGTGTGCAATTACTATTATTAAAATAGCATGGATGTAAAATATCTCTACATAAAATCTTGTTTTTTTCCTCCTCAACACCCCTTAACCTGTTTTATTTTTCTTCTTCTGTATTGTTTTTTCTACAGTTATAATTCTTCCTTCCTTTTGAGAGAATGGTAGCAGAAAGAAAAAACAAACAAAACACTTGGCCTAAGGAAAAGCTTTCTCACTTTCTTCTGCACCGAGGTGCATTTTAGCTCATCAGTCAAACACAAAGCAATCAGTCGCACCCTCTTCCATCGCTAATTCTTTTATTCTTTTCATCACAAAAGCACTCAGGGAAACCTAATGCGTTTTTAAAGTAGAAAATGGCTTGAATTGTTTTAGTGGAATTGTCTCTTTGGCACACAGTTTAAAATCAATGGGAAGCTAAGAACATTCCCCAGAGGAAAAAGCACCATATTTACAAAGCTGAAGCAGTTTTAAATGCAGACTACATTTAGATAAGATTTTGACATTATTTTTCATTAAATAATTGTAAGTACTAGGCACACATATAAATGATGTGTCTGGGATGTTAATTACACTTTTAGAAGAAAAGGTTCTATATAGAACCTTAAAAGGTTCTATTAGCGCTACGTATTTGGAACCCCTGAAAGGTTCTATACAGAACCCTTTTTAAGGGTTCAATTAGGTTCCAGGAAAAAGGTTCTACATGGAACCTTTTGTGTTCATTCATTATCATTTGTTTTGTCCTTTCCAGATTAAATATTTCATATTATTGATAAACATCAAGACCATAAAATGTATTTGAATGCATGTGAATAATCACAAAATTCAAGATATGGGGGTTAGAAAATCTATACATTTATATCATTTTATGTAGTTAATCAATATCACACGATTAGTGTCATTTCTCCTCCAAAAATCAGCATGATTAAAATGTGATATTAAGTTCTACAACAGTTTAATAAACAACAATTTAATTACAACCACAAAATGATGCAGAATAATATAATATATGAATGAATAATAGCCTATAAAGAACCTTTATGCCAAAAGGGTTCATTCTTGTCATTATAGAACCTTTTTAGCATAAAAGGTTCTTTGGAGTTGAGTAAAGAACCCTATACTTCTTATAGAACCCCAATTAACCCTTTTTTCTAAGAGTGTACTTTAAAAATGGAGTGTCCTAAGAGTGTCCTAAAATTACGATTGTTTTTTAAGTTTTAAATTCTGAAAAAGTGTGCTAATTTCTTGCATGCTTTCATTGATTTCACAGGACCTGTCAGTGATACCCTTGCTGATTCCCTGTCATCAGTTGGTGGGACATTACCCCACTTCCTGCAAGAGCCCGAGGATGCTTACATAGTCAAAAACAACCCAATCAAGCTGCGCTGCCGTGCAACTCCTGCCCTGCAGATCTTCTTCAAATGTAACGGGAATGGGTCCATCAGAATCAACATACCTCACAAGAGTACATGGACCAAAACACTGGTAAGACACACATCTTACTGCTACTGTCTGCTACCTAATCATTTCTTTCTTAGGAATATTTGATGTACATCCAGGCAAGCCTATTGGTTAATCTGTAGTTCAAATTCACTTAAATCTGTGACCTGTTAGCTCCCCAGTAATCTCTTTTCTGTATTTATACCATCTGTTTACTTCAGCTGGGAATAAATATGATGAAAGGACAATTATTTGGTCAGTTAACTTTATTCACTACTATATAATTTGTAAAGTTTAGTCCATATATTTCTTCATAATGTATTTGCTGTCTTCACACTATCGGCTGTTTTTTTCCCAATTAGTCTGTATCCTAGAAGAGGTTTAGACATTTAGATGCTCATTGTGATATTCTCGTAAATAAATAAAGATCACTGTTGGCGTGATTTGGCAATGCTATATTGACATCTGTCATGATACAATAATATTGCTATTCTTTATTTTTGTGATTCAGAGCTGTGATATAAAACAATACTCACTTGTTTCTCATTCAGCATCACTGGATATCAGTGCGTTGTGCTGTTTGGTTGAAAAGAAATAGTGTGCACTGACCAACGCTACAATACCCTCAAAATATTTTTCTAAAAAAAAGAAATAGCTAAAAAATATCTCATATCAATTTATTTATCTCCTTCCCCACCTCTACTTGTGAAGTCAGCTGTAATGTTGGTTTGTAAGTTCTGTAAAGTTAATTTCATGTTTCCTTGGCAACTTGCCGGCTACAATAATTTCCAGTGCAATTTAGGCTAAATTACAGGAACTATCATAGGTACATACTCGACAGTGCTTTTATTAGAGGACATCTGCTTTTGTATTTCCAAAAAAGAAAACACCTAATCCACCAGCTCCTCTGAAGTGTGATTAGTCCACATAGACGTTTGCCTCACTTGATGGCTTTGTGGCAGGAGGAGCCGTTTAATTGCTTCTGGAAGTTCATTATTGTGTGATTGCTGTGCTGTGAAATTGTTGAGGGCCTTATAATTGAAAAATGAAAAATCACTACAAATTATTTTCTCGTTTACATGTGGGAAAAGTCAGAGAAGTTTAGGCAAACTTGCTTTACAGTATTACCGTCACATACTGTAAATGCATTCGCCAAACAAAAAGAGATTTGCTATGTTTTAAACATTACTTAAATAATTAATTTAATAACTCCTTTAAATGCATACATTTATATGGCTGTTCTCAATTAGTGCTGGATTGTTGTGGCTTAGAACAGGAAGAGGAAACTACAGTATATTGAGCATGTAATCACTGAAATGGACATCTCAATTTCTGCTTTTACATTGATTATATGCTTAGCAATTGGTCAGAAAAGCCTGGAACCATGCATCTTTTCTGTATTTTGTCCCTAGTAAAGATGGAGGTGATATTATTTAGGTGATGATTCCTCTGGTGAGCTGGCAGGCCGATTTAACACAGATTTTCTGCTTTTACTGATCCCGGTTTCGTCTTGAAACTGTACATGCATGCTCAAGACTTTGCAGCATGTTTTCTCACCCCTATTTCTGCACCTTTGAGCATTTGCATTTCACGTATCCTTGCACACGGATTCATCACACTATTGCCCTCAAAGGACGCATCATCATTACAACTTTGAGTCAGGTCCAGTGGTCATAAATGACGAACCACAACGATCACATTTCATTCGTGAAATAGCATGCATTGGGTTATAGGATGTCACATGCTCATTCTACTTAAAGTTTTGTTTCTTTACCTAACTTGCTATCTGTTGTACTTCAGATTTAGAGCAGTTGTCTTAGGACAGGTTGCTCAGCGTTGCCTACTGGCCATCTGCCTCTGTCCAGCCACAATATGGAAAGCAGTAATTTCCTCTCTTGAGAATATACTTCCCCATTACCAGGATCACTGCCTGCAGTGTTGCCAAGGCGATGAAATGTATCAGTCTGGACCCAAGTGGATTTGCAACTCTCCATTCGGCCAATCACATTGCCAGCTTTACATCAGTGCTAAACTCATAACCAGTGATAACGACATCCTTTATAGCACCCCACCATGCCACCGTAATGGATAACAAAAAGGGCGATAGGATTAGGAGGACGCTAATCAGAGCCACAGATCTACAAAGAATTGGATTGTATTGATTAAAGCATGGGTCTTCAATGTCATCGAAAGTGGAAGATAAGATCTCTTATTTACCAGGCAGACAGATAAGCAGCAACACATTGCCCTTGAGTTTAGTCCATGTGCAGATCGAGAGGGACCAATTCAAACCTTTTGGACATGGTCCACTGTCTTGCATGTGTGACAATGTCTGGACTTGTTACCTTATTTTGTGTGATTTTTGTTTGTTATAGCAAAATAGAAAAGACTTAATTTATGTTCACTTTTATGTTAGGAACAGAAAACAGATGACAGAAGGTCAGCAGAAGGTACTGTCATGTTTATAGCTGATAAATATAGCTGATTTTCTCCTTCATGAAGAAACGGGAGACAGTGATCAACTCAAATGTGTGTCTGTATCAAAGTCATTTTACGTTTTCCCATGGTGTATTAACTGGCATTTCTTTAATGTGGTTCTCAAATTGGTGAACGCACACATAGGGGTGTGACAGAATATGTTTGTAATGTCGGAAAATGTATTTAGTTAGAATATGTTTTATTGCAGAGAATGTTTTTATGGCATTCAACACAAAAATGTCTCGTTCTGCAATTACAAACACTTCTGTTGACAATACAGATGGGAAGAATAGGTGAGAATTGACAATTAATATGCCTTCATATTGAGTCACTCTCAACAAATTGACAATTTAATGAGAATGATCCTGAAAACTGTCCTCTATTACTGTCAATTTTGTAGACTCATGTAAGTATTCTGCAGTGTTGCCAAGGCGATGAAATGTATCAGTCTGGACCCAAGTGGATTTGCAACTCTCCATTCGGCCAATCACATTGCCAGCTTTACATCAGTAAAGCTGGCAATGTGATTGGCGTCACTCATGTACGCCAGTCACATTGCCAGCATGACGTCATGCTGGCAATGATGTCACTCATGTAAGTATTCAGGCCCATCCATAATACTTACATAGTATGACGTCACTCATGTAAGTATTCAGGCCCATCCATTTCACCATAATCAGACTGATCTCATTAAATAGCATATGTATTACACACCAATTTCGTATTTCCATTTTTGGCGTGCTATCATCAACATGCATAATCGATTCTCAGCGTGTTTATGAACGCCATTGACCTAACGTTACATTACTGTATATATAAATGAATGACCTACCCCAACACTGGGGTTAATACCATTTATGAGTCTTCCCCTACCATCCTAGAAAAAAATATCGCTCTCCAGATGTAGATCTACATTTTGCCAGTGTTGGGGAGTAGTTAACTACAAGTAGCGACGCTACTAACTTAACTACATTTTTCAGTAGCTTGGCAGTAGCTCAGTTGCTTTTTAAACAGTGTAGCTTTTCCAGTAGCTAACTACTTTTTGCAGTAAGTAGCGGTGTAGCGCGAGCAAAAGCAACATTGCATTTTGTTGAGCCTGCGCGAATCAGCGCGATGCAAGGATATTCTTCTTCTTGTTAGATTACAAACTAATTTTTTGCCATTACCGCTAGAGCCAGACCAATATATCGGCATGCCGATATTATCGGCCGATATTAGGCATTTTCTAAATTATCGGTATCGGCAGTTATAATGGCCGATAAATGAATATTTCAAAAATAAAAAAATAAAAACGGACTAAACATGCTTGAACCATGTCATGAGTGTTGGAGTTGTATAGTTTGTCCACCAGAGGGCACTCTACACTGTCCCTGTTGGCAACACTCGTTGAGTTGGTCACGAGACATACATTGCTTGAATAACAATTAAAAGAACATCCCCATCAGTCGCGGATTTAGTTAGTAATAATTACGTTACATTGTTACAGTGTAGTTGACTGACTGTCCTTTTAACTTTTGACAAAGTGACTGAAGTTTTATCGGTTATATCGGATTTTGAAACCAAAAATGATTTGTATCGGTATCAGCCTTCAAAATCCTTTATCGGTCGGGCTCTAATTACTGCCACCTGTTGTTTAATCACGCATCCTGCGGCTAACGGTTCACTGACGTACAAAAGTGTGTTGACACACCCCATGATGGAGCAAGACGTGCCGGCAGATTTGGAGGATGGAGAAACAACTAACGTTAACTTAATTACCCCTGGCCTTATTTGTCCAAGTTCATGTCCCTCAAAAAAATCGACAAGTAGGTTACACTTTTGTATGCAATCTTTGCAAACCAAAGTTTAAAACGCTATAGGCTATACGTTGAAGACCTCAAGCGCAAATTTAAGAATGCACATACAGGTCAGTATTAATTATCCTGCTTTATTGCTCTCTTTTACATCAAATTTCTATTTCTGATTTAATTACAATGACCAGTCATGATCTGTCCACCAGTTTTGCACTTTGACAAACAGTCTGAGATATTTGAGTGTTGTGTGTAATAAAACAATACTCTTTTTGAAATCATAATTGTATATTGCATTGTTTTAAACACTAAATGTTTTACTTAAAACATTCCTCAGGCACTTATTCAGTTATTTATATTTATAATATAGGCTACGTTGTTAAAAAAAAGCAAAAGTAGTTTCAATGTAGCTAGCTACTTTTTGATAGTAACTTGTAGTGTAGTTAACTACTTTTCCAAAAGGGTAGCTTGACTGTAGTTTAACTACTTTAACTTACGAGTAGCTTGTAGCTTGTCAAACTACAGTTTCAGAGTAGCTTCCCAACACTGCATTTTGCTTTGTTTCGCTCTGACATTTAACGCGTGTACATACACGCAGAATCACTCTGACATTTAACGGCGTAGACATACACGCAGATAGCTAAAAATGCGCATAGATAACACGCCACTTGACTTGAAAGTGGCGTGTATGTTTACGCAAAAGTCATGATGTCATGTTGCTATAATAATCATCATTACATGGCTCTATTAAATACTTGTATTACAATGTATTCAAATTGGTTATTTTAAATTGTTATAATACCTCACATTATTACACTTTTTTTCATCAAATAAACACAACCTTGTTGAGTATAAGAGACTTCTTTAAAAAAAAAATCAAAAATCTTACCAACCACAAACTTATAAATGGTAATGTACAGCTATCAGTTATATTTTATTTATAAAATGTCTCTTCTGATACACATTGGAAATTTTCATGAGCAAAGTTGTTTATTATTGTTGCAAATTATCATTAGCAAAGTGATATTGCCTCCATCTATTCCTGCTTGTAGGCACACATCGGTACTTGCAAATTTGCTGTGAATTCCATGATTGCTGATATCTGTGCTGTGTAATATTTTTGTACATTAGTGCCATAATCAGTACCAAAAACATGTTTAATACATCAGCTAGCCTAATTATATGCTCTCTTACGGTTTTTGCCCCAGCAAATCAATTGCTGATGTACTGAATGCCTTAATAATCCAACCCTTAAGGTGATGAATGTGGTTTATGATGCTAGTTACTGAGCATCCCTGGTGCTTCAATAATTTGCTTGGCTAAATTGTAGCACAGCAGGAGTTGATAAACGCCTCGTTTATGCTAGTCTTAAAGTGACTGGTAAAACAGCAAGATGCTTTCTTCCCTTCCAACATGAGCATTAATACTGCTTTAAGAAACAACATGTAAAAACTTGTAATATATTCCCTTTTTAGTCTTCAGTGTTGACTGGGGAAGAGAACTGAAATGTTCAAAGTTGTTCGATGAACCTCATCCTGGAAAACTACCTCAGGTTTTATTTGTTTCAGGCTCTGGAGTATCAGCCCATGAGAACAGTTATAGAGCATACGGTAACCATCTTATGAAAAATCACCCTCCTCTAAGTCATTTATCACAGATTTGCCAAAGGAGGAAGACAAGACTGCCGCGCAACTCGATGTGCCTCTATTATTGTCATTTACTGATAAATGACAAGCTGAAACTTCTATGCAGCAGTACACAAATAAGACCCACAGACTACTCTATTTAGGATTATAACCTGTGGATTGTGAAGAAAAAAAATAATCCGATTGAATGCAACCAGAAACCTTACAAAGCTTTTTCTTCCTGTGTAAAGAATTAGAGGCAAATAGAAAGAGGCAGATCCAGACCAGTTCTAAACATCATAGGGGTCACAGGCAATGGCTAGACCCGATAATGAGCTCTTTGTGTCCCTGTCATACCTGAAGTGAAGGCCTTGTGTCCTGGTGACCGAGCAGCAGTGAAAAACTAACAATGACAATATCTGGCCTCTGGCAGTGTGTCTGAATGCTTTTCTTCTTTGCTATGGAGTGTCACATTCTAATGGGGGCTATCGTCTGGGAATCAAGTCAATTTGTTCCTGGAGTTTTATGGCTTGAATGAGTGGGAGTTGTTAACTAGGATCTGACATATGCTTTGTGGGGTTTGCAACTTAAAAGTGAGCAATTTTTATTTCAACGATAAAGCGTTTGGTTTTGTTCAGAGTCATTTATTTCATTCTTTATTTTCAGCTCCACATGAATATCGTAATGCAGCTGTCAAACAGACAGAGTTTTTACTGCTCAAACCCTAGCTTTTTTCACACAATTGAGAGGAAATTATGGACATGCACAGTAAAATAATATGAGCTTACCATTGCAACTGTCATCCACTCAAAACCTGTGAAAGTATATATAATAAAACACAGAATAAAAACTCTTGTATGTCTTATCGCTCTTTCATTGAACAGCCTAATTTGTTATAACGGGAGTGATGAAGTCATGCTGTTCGCTATCACACTGCAATTGGCTGTTGTTTTATTCCTTTCCAAGTCCAACTGAGAAAACCTGCATTTTATGGGATATGAATATTAAATGTCTAGAATTGTACACACTTATATATTAAATATTAGTATTTCTATTAGTATGTTCATATATTTTTTGTATGATTATTACTAATATTACTAACATATAAAGTTGCTTGCTAACCTTTGTAGGATTCACCATAGGGATGTGTTAATTTGCCAGTTTATTAGCACTCACCTAACATCTTCTGCCTTTCAGCCATCATTAGTTCTGCTTTCGGTTTGTTAGGCCTTCTGGGCAAACATCATATAACAAAATTAATTATTCATAAGCATATTCTTTACATTAGCAAATTGTATCTAAAAAATTTTACCTCATAAAACATTGGTTTCGCTTTCATTAATTGGTATTCATTTCGGTAAATGTAATAATTATCATTATACCACAGGCTGTTTAAATACTCAATTCTGATTGGCTGGAAGGTGTGCAGTAAAACCGTTTAATGCACAGGTAGTTCCAGTCAGTTTGATTACAGTTCTGAAATCCACTATAAACATCGGTAACTATAGTTACACTTGCAAACAAAGTGAGAGACGCATAAAAACGTTTATTTAGGCAGGCTAAATGGATGATTTTTTTGCATATTGTTTAATGTGTATGGTGAATATGGCAGTTTTGAGAAATTGGCCCAGGCACAAGCCTCTTACAACGAATGCACTCCTGAAGTTTCACCAAGATCAGTTAATGTATAAAGAAGTTATGACACACTTCCTGTTTCTCTTTTCGCGCCATAATTTCATTTCCTCGCCACGGCCAAACCGTTCGAAATATCAAAAATTTCCTCGCAAATTTTCATCCTCAATGTCTTGACTTCATCCTGACCGAGTTTCGTGCCATGTGTTTGAATTCTCTAGGAGGAGATTTCAAGTTCCATTGCATGCGTTTTCCAAACAACCCTAAATAGCCGACTTCTTGTTGGGCTGGGATAAAAAGTAAGAGTGTGAAGTTTATATGAACCGATGAGATCTATATGTATACCGAGTTTCATATTATTACATGCAAGCGTGTTTGATTTATGGACCAAGTGTTCGGAGCCCGTTGCAGGGGGCGCTGTCGGAGCCCCCTGCCACGCCTAGGTACCAGCTTCAGCTTCAAAAGTTTTTTTTATAAGTGAACTAATCCTTTAATAATTTTTCATTGCATCATTGTATTATGGTATGAAAGGCTCCAATACATCAGCGGCAAAAAAAACGCAGAATGATGCGACACGTCACAGCGCCAGCACGTTGAGTCCACATTGAAAAGTTCAAAGCACAAAGCAAATGCATATACATAGTGTATTATACAGTATCTATCTATGTAATACTTTATTCAGTCTTTTCTTTTTAAAGTTTACGTGATCTTGGAAAAGTTTACGTGATATTGAATTTAATGACTTAATATTAATTTCTATCTCACATTATATATAATGGTTTTGGAACATTTATAATAGAGTGCATGAAAACTTCATGGTTTAGAATGTTTTTGTACCTTTTGTGGGGCTTAATGGATCGGCCTTGTAATGATCTATACCCGATCCGGCAAAAATGGCAGTATCGGAGCCGATACTGATACTGAGTATCGGATCGGTGCATCCATAGTTATCAGAGCAGATACCGATACTGAGTATCAGATCGGTGCATCCCTAGTTAAAATAGTCCGAGTGACTACAGTTGCTCATCCACAAGTTTATCAAGCGACCAGAATACTTTTTGTGCACAAAAAAAAAAATAATAAAAATGACTTTATTCAACTATTCGTTTTCTTCTATTTGGGCCTTTGGAATTCACGTGGTGTAACAGCGCAGCGCTACGTCAGAACTATTGGCCGATGCTGGTCAAGTGTGAGCCTACGTTCTGATTTAATATATTAATATCAACATAATATCAAAATATATTGAATTTCAATTGTGTATCCTGTGTTGCTTTGTTTATTTTACTCCATTTCTGATTGGTCTGGATCAGTTGTATTGAGCCATTAAAAAACTGACTGTGATTGTGCCTATAAATATTTGAATTTAGTGCTACAAGTTTTTTGAGGCTTTTGTCCTTCGGACAAGTAAATCTATATTTCACTTGTCCATGCACAAAAGTCACTTGTCCGGGGTAAAGATTTATAATTGTATCTAGGGCTGCACGATTTGGGGAAAATGTCATATTGCGATTATTGAGGTCAATATTGCGGTTGTGATATGTTTTATAGTTTTATAATTCCAATTAGTGTTACACCTACTTTTCCTGATCCAATCATGCCCACTATTTTGCCTCATTTAATATTCCGTTTCTCTCAAAAATACATCACAACGCTGGAAAAAATGTGTTTGCCACTTCTGGTTCACAGGGACTTTAATATAAATACACACCATTTTAGCCAATTTTCTCACTGTCAGCAGATATTCAAACAAGTACCCATTGCACCCACAACCAGGGCATTTAACCCCAACTTGCTCCAAGGGGGACTAACCAGATAATAAGAGTTGCTTTATACTAAAGCATCAGTTAAATGACTACTTGCATTACTAATGTGGGCCTATAAAGTGCGAGATTCCAAATGGCTATGGGTAACAGGTCATTTCTCAACAAACTACAGCATTAGAGTGACCTCCTCCAAATGACTCATCTCATTGTGTGCATGTGTGCGTTCTTGAGCTCACAGTGGTGAATGTAACACTTTGCTCAGGGGGTAGAAGCTTTAATAGCACATTAATGTCATCCTCCATCACACGCTCATGTTCTCCCCACCCGCTCTGCATGGCAGCTCCCTCCAGCGTAACTCCAAATAAATAATTATCATAACTGCCATGGCACAAAGTGCTATTAGGAGCAATGAAGGGAAGACTTCAAGAATTTAAAAATAAAAAATGAACTGAAAGACATATACGCACAACATCCATATTCAAGGATGTTTCTGCAATAGCATGTCCATTGCATCTAAAGTCTGAATAACTTTACATGCTACCCTTCCTGAGGAACCATTACAGGATTTTAATTGTGTTATACCAATGTTTGAGGGCTAACATTATTTCATTTTTTTTTAATTATTCTCTTGCATTATATACTGCTATATACTCTGTAAGGTAGAGCTGCACAATTAATTAAAGTTTGCAATCTCGATTTAAATACCCCGAAATCTTATTACTAAATGACAGCGATTCAGCTATGTCTATTAAACCTTTGGAAAGTATGATCTGCTTTGGTGCGGTCACTGAGCTTTAGAGAGTTGTCATGCATAGGTATGAAACGGCTTCAGTCTATTCAACCACACAGTATCATTATATGTGTTACAATAATTCAAATTATCACAAAAGTACTGGGATAAAAGCTTTAAACACTGATGTCTACAGTAACAAAATAGATTATATCACCTTTTTATAGTAATTTAACATTTCAAATAATTACATCGTTACACCAGTAGGTGTTGACAAGTGACAGTTAAACATGTATTAGTCATTGAATCATTCATTCAAGAGAATGAGAATGTTTCCCACTCTTAGAATTGGCCTGTTTTTGTTACGGTACCATTAAAGTCACAATGAAACGGAAGCTGTGTAAAATATTGTATTTCGTACTGTGACATACATCAGAGAGAAATTTATAATTGCAAAAGAAAAAAGCCAGAGTTCTATCCATTGGTTGATTGAATTGAGGCAGATCTGAATGTGAGCTTGCAGTGGATTGTGAGAAAGGGGTGGGGTGTAAGCGGACTAAATGATTGGAGAAGATCAGCATGCCACAGAGTCTTTTGTTTTACTGAGAGATCAAGGTTTGATTTAAAATTACAAGCTCAAACATAATGGAAAAAAAAATATGCTTGGATGAATCGTTCACAATAAGATCAATACGAAGCATTTAGAAAATAGATGAATTTCCATTTCATAGAGAAATAGCTGTTAATTGTACAACAAATTAAAGCTAAATGAATGGTTTCTGATACACAACAAATTATATATGTAATATGCGGATGATATAATACATAAATGTCTTTATCTGAATAGTGTAAGAGAGATTGGAAACTATAAAGCATACAGCTAGACAGAGCATTGTGTAACCCTGTTGAAAAATGGTTTAGTATGTGTCATCTCTGTTGGATCTGTTGACTTAAGGCTTGCCAGTTAACAGCTTTCTAAAATTGAATAGCTTTCCTTATGAATATTAATAACACATATTGTTCACCCACGCACTTCTAAAAGTTTTGACATTGATAAGCATGGTAGTCAATAGCAGGATTACCGCTTACCAGTTTGTTCAGTCGACTGCTAACGCTATTGGTTAGCCAATGCTTTTACTTGGTCTTAAAGTTGTCTACACCAAACCAAAACTCCTAAAACACAATGATAACCTTACAAAGAAGTGGACTAAGAATTTAAAAATACATATGGTGAAGACATATTCTCTGTATGTTATGTTTGCTACAGCCCTTTCTATTAAAGAAGTCCAACAGTGTGAAACTTGAAAGGCGTGGGTTTTGCAGGTCTGATTTAAATTTGTAATTTTTCATAATATCCTTCCTCTTAAAAAAGACAGCAAAATGAAGGTTAATGCCCTGTACTTGTCCTCTTTCAGTGCCCTTGCTTTGCAGTCAGCTTCCATTTGTTGTGCCACAAAAGTCCCCTCTCTCTCTCTCTCGTTCTCTATCCTTCATTGGCAGTCAGCTTCCATCTATAGCGCACAGGCACTTTCTCAGAGAGAAGCCTTTTTCTTCTGAGAAGCTTTCGCTAACAGATGTCAACACCACATCACATGTCAATTCAGACACGTCATAACTCACAGTAGTAAGCTGGCTCTCTCTTCCATGACAGAGAGCTGGACTGAGCCACATGAGCTACAACTGCCCTGAAGCTTTGTGCAGTCACTGACAAATGATTTGAGACAGAGGAGAGAAGAAATTAGTATAAATAGAAAAGAAGTGACACGGTAACAGGGCTTTACTCTAAGATTTGTGTTTCAGGAAAACTTGTAGCACTAAATTCAAATATTTATAGGCACAATCACAGTCAGTTTTTTAATGGCTCAATACAACTGATCCAGACCAATCAGAAATGGAGTAAAATAAACAAAGCAACACAGGATACACAATTGAAATTCAATATATTTTGATATTATGTTGATATTAATATATTAAATCAGAACGTAGGCTCACACTTGACCAGCATCGGCCAATAGTTCTGACGTAGCGCAGCGCTGTTACACTACGTGAATTCCAAAGGCCCAAATAGAAGAAAACGAATAGTTGAATAAAGTCATTATTATTTTTTTATGCACAAAAAGTATTCTGGTCGCTTGATAAACTTGTGGATGAGCAACTGTAGTCACTCGGACTATTTTAACTAGGGATGCACCGATCTGATACTCAGTATCGGTATCTGCTCTGATAACTATGGATGCACCGATCCGATACTCAGTATCAGTATCGACTCCGATACTGCCATTTTTGCCGGATCGGGTATAGATCATACAAGGCCGATCCATTAAGCCCCACAAAAGGCACAAAAACATTCTAAACCATGAAGTTTTCATGCACTCTATTATAAATGTTCCGAAACCATTATATATAATGCGAGATAGAAATTAATATTAAGTCATTAAATTCAAGATCACGTAAACTTTACCAAGATCACGTAAACTTTAAAAGAAAAGACTGAATAAAGTATTGCATAGATAGATACTGTATAATACACTATGTATATGTATTTGCTTTGTGCTTTGAACTTTTCAATGTGGACTTGCTGGCGCTGTGACGTGTTGCATCATTCTGCGTTTTTTTTTTCAGTCTTATGATGGACATAATGAGTTGTGACTCATGAGAGAATGAGGCGCGTGTGATATCCGCGTCTCTGGCCACAGCTGCTGCTCTTAAAGGGCCAGCTACCAATAAAGCGTTCTGTCAGTAAAGTTAATGAAAGAACAAAGGGAACAGAGAAAATTATGCACTGCTCTTGACTAAAGAACTTGTGTAGCTTCAGTAAGTAGTAGTCTATATTTAATTTATGCAGCGCAGACTGTTTGATAACTTTATTCAATTTCTGTATATGTCCTACCTGTTAGACAGTTCATTTTTATCCAGACATCAATGGCTTATTGATCATTATAGGTGTTATCAATCATTTAGTTGTTATTGCTAATTTCAGAATTATCACTAATCTGTGTGTGCATTTGGTTTAGAACCAAACAAGTTGACTCATGAAACCATTTGTTTATTATATCGCAATCGCATATCACAACCGCAATATTGACCTCAATAATCGCAATATGACATTTTCCCCAAATCGTGCAGCCCTAGATACAATTATAAATCTTTACCCGGACAAGTGACTTTTGTGCATGGACAAGTGAAACATAGATTTACTTGTCCGAAGGACTTGTCCGAAGGACAAGTGCCTCAAAAAGTTAATGTCAAGCCCTGGGCATGTGTTTCTTTCAGTTTGAATGAGCATGGTACTTCTGTTTGTGACAAATTCATTTCTAAAAGTACAATATTTCCTCTTAATTCATATGAGCTCAAATCTAAACTCAAGCTTAATTTGCAGTAGGCTTATGTCACAGACAGTTTAGCTTCTTGAACTCCTCTTCAGTTATTTAGAAATGTTTACTTCAGTTCTGTTGGTTGTTTAGGATGCCAAGCTGCTAGTGCCATTGGTTGTTTAAAGTACTTAAAATTAATTTATCCAGTCTACATTCATACGTAAACAAAATATCTGACTTGGAATACACCAAGTATTGTATGCAACAGCTTCACTTGCTGGTCCTCCAATGGCTGGCGCTCTCCATGGTGCTGAAATAATATTTCTCTGCTACAGCAGGGGAGACCAAAGCTGCAATTCAGTTGCTGGAAGCCTTTGCTGGAATCACATGGAACAAAACATTACACAGTTCTCGCTGTGCTGTGCCATGTCCTGTTCTAAGCCTGTTCAAACACTGAAATACTACTAAAGTCAATCCCTGTGGCTGCTGTCTCTTAATGTTGGCAGCTTTCTTTGAGTCTAGCTAGTGAAGTATTACGAAAGGAACTGGTGTAAAGCAGCACACATTAAAAGTGACTTGGAAATGTTGCTGATTGATGTTGTGCTATTGTGAACTTGAAAGTGTGGTTCTTTTTGAGTGCTGCTTTTCATATTCTATGCTGTCACAACTATGCGCCTCCAATGTCTTGTTAGGATCTCAGATACATTTTAACATTAGTTTTTTAAGGTCATGTTCATGTTGCACACCTATTATCGCTCATATAGGCTTACACAGACTTTGCTCTAACACTTGCGCACAGAGCACCAGAAGCATCCGCTTAGTAGATCTAATACTGCTTGAGCTAAAGCTTCAAATGATTGTCACGTCCTGTCAGTTTCTGGCCATTAAATTGAGTCCGTTGCACTGCCACATTTTGCAGCTGAGGCAGGCTGGATTAACTAGCTCTAAATATAGCTTAGAGGAGACCTGAAATATGTGTTTTTATTTTTATTTTACATTAGTGACATGAGTTAAAATCTCATCCGGACAATCTTGGTAATTGTCAAAAGGCAAATACGATGCTGAAGTGTAGAAAATACACCATTCCACTCAGGGCTCAGGTCCCACTTTATATTAAGTGGCTTTAAGTACTTTTATTTAGAGCCAGACCGATATATCGGCAGACCGATATTATCGGCCGATATTAGGCATTTTCCAAAATATCGGTATCGGCAGTTATAATGGCCGATAAATTAATATTTAAAACATAAAATAAAAATGGATAAACACGCTTGAACCATGTCATGAGTGTTGGAGTTGTATAGTTTGTCCACCAGCGGGCACTCTACACTGTCCCTGTTGGAAACATTCGTTGAGTTGGTCACGAGACATTCATTGCTTGAATAACAATTAAATCTCCATCCGTTCTTTAACTCAAATAAGCATGACAAAATTTGTGACTATCATGTCCAGTTTTGCTGCTGTTAAATAAGCCGAGAGTGAAGTGGAATTAGCTAGAAATAGTTGTTACGTTGTTACAGTGTAGTTGACTGACTGTCCTTTTAACTTTTGACAATGTGACTGAAGTATTTCTTTAATAGCACGTGACAGTTATAGCAATGAGTCGTATCATCTCTCCTTGGCCTGTTGTGTTGAAAATGTATGTTTTACACTTGACGTATGACGGTTATCCATTGCTAAATTATGGCTTATCATAGACTAGCGAACCACAAAGCTAGCTAATGCCACTATCATCAGTCTGTTATGTTGTGACAATAAAAAGAAAGTTTCTTTTAAAATGCACTATCATATTATTTTAGTTAAAACTCATAAATAATTACAAATAACTAATGTTAGGGAAATATGTTAATGTTTTGTTGCGCGTTTATGAAACAAATTAAAATAAAAAAATATCGGCCGATATATCAGATATATCGGATTTTAAAACCCCGAAATATTTTGTATCGGTATTGGCCTTTATCGGTCCTTTAAAAATCCCTTTATCGGTCGGGCTCTACTTTTTATTGAAACTAATAATTTGATACAATGGACTTATTGTGTACATACATGTTTTTACATTGTACTTATATTTATAAAACACCACCATGTAATTACAGCTGTAACTAATTTATGTAATTATATCTGTAATTATACAGCTGACCCATCCTTTTACTCTTTTAACCTACCCTTAAACCTACCCACACCTGTCCCTAACCTTACCCAGATCACACCTCAATAGCAGCAAAAGTGTTTTACAATACAGCATGAGCACAACACGTACATTGTACTTATTTTTCAATGTAAGTACATAGTACTTAAAGCCACTTAAAATAAATTGGGACCAACTCTCATTAAATGCATTTAACATTAAATAAAGCACATAAAGAGTACCTGAGATGACCATTGTCATGCTTTGTGTTGAACAGCCTCAACATCACAAAAATAGAAACCGTTTCTAAAATAGAATAGCCTTGTATTGCCAATGCAGCTGGTTAGGACAAAAACGCTGATTAACATGGAAAAGATAAATTCTCTGGTCAGGACTGTAATTCCACAAAGTCTACTTAAAGTAAAAGATTGCCATATACTGTGTACTTAATATCTACTCTAAACAGGGAATCTCTGTATAATTGTATTGTGGCCCCAATGTCAATTTAGCCTTGTATTTCCAGGTTCTTGCTGATTCCCGACCAGAGTTGTTGTAAAAAGGGTTGCTGATGGATAAAAACATGTCAGCCAGGTGTCTCTGGAATATCACCTGTCACCTGTTGTCCTGCAGGAATGTGACTTTCTAACAGAGAGAATCTCCTATTAACATTTTACTCATATTTTCATCTATCAGGCAGGATTATGCACCGTCATTAGTCATGATTTTCTTGCCTGCCGGCTGCAACTGAATTGTATCCCCCATACTACGCTGTCAATGGAACATCTCAGCTGGGGAATGATGAATAATGTCTTTGTCTCTCAGTGTCCATGAAACACAAGCGTCTGTCTTGCTTTGTTTACCCCTGACTAACAGTACCATGTAGAGTCAGCTCAAAAGCGAAGGTAATCTGCTTTCATGATCAATACATCTGTGGGACAGACAGGATGCACCACGCTGCTCTGGTCTGCTTTTTTCTTTGCAGTCATTCATTTTTGGGAGAAAACCAATTCAAGAAGGCACTTGATTAAATGAGATGTTAGTGTTTCGCCTCCCCGCTCTCCCATGACTCTTTTCCGCAGTGGCTGAGAGCTGCTCATTTATTAAGGGAAGAATCACATCCAATTCTGCTAAATCACACGTAAGTGCCGTATGTGGCGCGAACAGCATTCATTTTGTGTCATCTTGACATGATCTGTCTTTAAAGATTTGTGTTCATTTGCGAAGCCTTATTGTGTTAACCACTTATTGACAGAAGTTGAATTGGCAGCATAATTGGGAATGCACTAAACGACATATTTTCAAAATTGATTAGACAGTGGGTTGGCTGAATGACTATTTAACTAGTTGCTCTTAAAGGGATTGCACTTTTCCGGTTTCTTCTGAGAAAAAAAACTTTCTTTGTGGAACACAAAAGAAGATTTTTTTTAAAATATGTCTCTCTTCGGAGATGTTGTTTGGACCCCAACTGTCTTCAAAATATTATCTATTGTGTCCCTACTTTTTGCCATGAATGATGATTGGCTAGGTCTCACTAATCTGTTTTAGGGAAGTCACAAAAGAAAATGAATACAAATGTGTCCCACTTCTGACTCATCCTCTAAAAGACAAATGCATTTTTGGTTTATTTAAACAAAAACATATATTAAAGTGATTAGAATTCCTAAACACACCAATTGTGGGTTTAATAATAATAATTACAACAGGCCATGATTGCCATTCTAACTTGAACTTGGTTTTAGGTCTTAAAATAATGTGGAATTGAAATCGTTTTTGCAAAATGTTCTAATCACGATGTTATTTATTAATTAGCATAGCGGTTTTGGATTGAAAATTAACATTTTACTACAGACTAGGGTGGCCTATCCCAAATGCACCATAAGCCAATGCTTCTGAGAAATGCAGCCAGATATCTGGTTCAATACATCTCATAGAATATTTAACCAAACAGTAAAGGTTCAATACACTACCTGATTAATCTTTGCATTTATTACCTTAAGGACTAACAAAATGGAAATAAATAATTTCCCCTTGTTTTTCCTCAATGTGTCCATTAAATGGTTGAAAACAAAGTGTGAGACACTGAACAAAAAACGAGAAGATACAATACAGTAGTCATCATCTCAATATGTGCAATTAAAAACATATTTGGAATCAACAGTAACAGCATTGCTGGTCACCGACATAAGGTATGTTTTGCATTCTGCATTTGCATTATAATAAACTACAGTATTTTCAGGTTTTTATATTGCAATGTGTAGAAAAAAATACCTAAAAATCATTGTTTAGATGGAGTGAGAAAGAAAGGCACAAAACAAGTTGTTGTTAGCTATCCGCTAATTCTATTCAGTAGTATTATATGGTAGAAAATTAGACTGTTAATTAAAATAAACGTTTTAATGATCCTTTTTATTTTCTACAGTACGTTTAAATATTGATATGATTTATATACCAAAAGATTGATCAGGTGTAGAAAAGAAGGATTTTATCTTAATCTATGAAATCTTTTTTTGAAAATAGGGCAAGAAAGAATGACAGTGTGTGTTGGTCATCACCATAGACCCAGGAAAAATAGTAACTCAGTTTTGCTGGATGAATGTGCTGGTCCACCAGTTACACCAGCACTATACCACTATAAACCAGCCTGGACTCCATGCTGAATTGTTCAGCAGAGATTGTCTAATTTTTTTTTTTTTTTTTTTTTTTTTTTTTGGTTGAGGGTGGTGAATTTGTTGCAAAAGTAGTGCTTTGATGGCTGGAGCAGTGGTGCTTTAAAGAGGATGAATATAGAGAGGGATTCAGTGTGCTGACAGTCTGGCAGTTACCGTTTCTAAAGTCTAAAGTGCAGACACTGCCAGCATGCTAAACCCCTCTCTGAGAAGCTTCATCCCTTCCACTGCAAAAAAAAAAGAAAGAAAGAAAAGAAAAAAGAAATGAAATAGAAACTTTCTTGTCCAGTCTAGTTAACCATTATTATTGCAATATTTGTTCTCAACAACCAACCAGAAATGCCACTTATAGAATGCATTTTGCACCAGTACTGTTATCTCTAACTAGTAAAGAGGCAGACGCCCCATCGGATTTGCATTGTTTTAGCTGCCTCAATAACAATTTAATTCTTCTTTAGCAATCACACCAATGTTTTTCATGTCTAAAATCCTCTTCATTGTACAGTACATTGACGCACACTACCGTTCTCATGCCTTACAAGGTTACATTTTGTTACGCGCCGTACAAGACGGAGAGATGTGCGGATCCATATGCATGGCTTTATTCCAAAACATGGTCATAATACAGGCAAGGTCAATAAACTGCAAACAGGTGGCAGAGGCATGGCAGAGTAATCCTTGGAGCAAGCGTGGGTAGACGATCTGCGAATAATATCGAACAGGGGGCAAGGCAAAGAGAGATAATCAAGGTAAACAGCCGTAATCCAAACAAGGTGCAAATTTGCCTACTTATACTACACCCTAAACGTAGTACGTTATACGGCACTTCTTCACTTTAAACCGAAATTTTATTTTTGACGGGTTTCTGAGTGTATCTGACGATGAAATGCTGAAGATAAGCATGTACTTGAGTATGTATAGTACATGAACTTGCGGCACTCATTTGCAGAGACTCGCTGAACAATCAGATTTGAGAGCAGTCTTTAAGACCCCATTTACACCTGGTATTAAAATGCGATCTGTATCCAGATAAGTTATCCGCATAATAAGTGTTCTGATCTTACCGATTCCATTTACACCTGGCTACATAAATGTGTTTTTGCAAAACGGATATAAATCCGATCTTCTCCCGAACTCCAGCGTTATATGCAGATTTATTGGATTGCACGCCACCAAAAGCAACAGATATGAGCTGCATTTTATTGATCATGGGCTAATTTCAAAATTAAAGACATCAAGAAGAGAGAGTGGGTAAGATCATTTCGTTTCTTTACTTGAAGATGATTGTGTGTTAAGTGTCTGTGACTTACTTTCACTTTTATTTGCGATGTTTGCACGTTGGCTTGATGAATAGACGCTCAGCTGCTCATCTGCGATGATGCGTGTCGCAGTAGCACCGTCATATCTGACTATAACATGACATATAGCCTATATAACACGCTCTCACTCGTTTATTTTTTAGCATTTTTGGGAGGAGTAAAATATACATATGTGGTTTCAACAACCAGATTGCGTTTACACCTAATAAAGATCCGAACACAATGCAAGCCAGACTACCTCCAGATGTGGTCAGGCAGATCCGATCACAATCCGATCACAACGCATTTACACCTTGCATTAACATGCGTTTTTTATTATCCGGATAACTTATCTGGATACAGATCGCATTTTAATACCAGGTGTAAATGGGGTCTAATATTCACAGTCACTAGTCCATACAGCAATTTCATGTGTAAACGCAATCTGGTTGTTGAAACCACATATTTATATTTTACTCCTCCCAAAAATGCAAAAAAAATAAACGAGTGAGATTTATTATGCGTGTTATATAGGCTAGATGTCATGTTATAGTCAGATATGACGGCGCTACTGCGACACGCATAACGCAGATGAGCAGCTAAGCGTCTATTCCATCAAGCCAACGTGCAAACATTGCAAATAAATGTGAAAGTAAGTCACAGACGCTTAACACACAATCATCTTCAAGTAAAGAAACGAAATAATACTTACCCATCTCTCTTCTTGATGTCTTTGATTTTGAAATTACGTTTTGAACAGTGTTGGTATTAAGGACAACCACAATATCTGGCTATATAGTTTGAGAGAGGAAAAGTGAGGATGTGAAACACTTCAAGATGTGAAGTATCATGTTTGGGCTTCTTTGCTGCCATCTTCCAGGGCAACATTCAGAATGCAGTGTCAGCATTATTTCTTCTGTGTATCCCCTTGCAATGGGGATCATTCTAATCTCACAAGAAAAAAAAGTTTCAAAATGAGCTGTGCCTTCTTGAACTGATCTGTTTACATAAAATGCATGCCATCCTTTTATCTTTGAGCTGCAATAGTAATCCCTGTATAGTTGGCAGGCACTTTCAGATTTATTTGATATTTATCTGGTTAAAATGTTCTGGCACTGTTGAGATGTACGATACAGGAGCATTCGGAGTGATGTTTGAGAAAGTGGAGTGCATTAAAGTGGAGGACAAACAATCTGGTTTGGTTATTGTGGATCTCAACATATAGCATAAAATTCCTTTTATTTGTACTACTTTGTGAAGTCTGTAGGGTATAGGGATAATGTAGGAAAAATGTAGAAGATGAAATTGATTAACAGTGAAAGCCCTTACTAATGCAACAAATCTACAAAGAGTGACTTCAGGTTCTCTACAGGAAAGTCAGACATTTTGAAAGTCAAGGAACATTACATTTTATTTCCTTAACAATCATAGACTTAAGAGCTTGAAGGGTTCAGGTTGTGACAGTCTCATCTGAAGATATTTGTCTTAAATGAAGCCTCAGGGGTTAACAAGCATCCCTGGCTCTTGTGCTTTTAGGCTAATGCAACTTCAGCCAGCTATTTTCATCTTGCTAACGATCTGTGGCACAGACAACAAGGAAGGGTCTCCTGGGACTGGGAGGGGGAAAAACGTTTTTTGTTTTTTTCTTTCAGTAATGCACTCAAAAACTTGGAGCAGAGAGACATGAAACTAGAGTTATGTAGGGCAGCTTGTGAATGGAAAAGCAACCAGAGGCCATTAAATTTTCCATTGATTTAAAATGAATAAATAACAATGCATACGTTATTTTTAAACTTCAGTCTCAGAGTTCAGTGAATTCTGGTCCCCTTTCATCCTTCTGACACCCAGCGTATATACTTACAGTCAATCGACATTAAGGACCCTGACTGAAGTGACCAAACTCTGAAAATCAATACGTAATGGGCTTTGACCTGAAGTGAATTCAGATGAAGATGTTAATGCTTTCTGTTTCTCGCTATACAGGGCTGAAAATCCGTGAAGTGGCGATCAATGTTACTAGGCAGCAGGTGGAGGATTTCCATGGTCCGGAGGACTACTGGTGCCTGTGTGTGGCCTGGAGTCACCTAGGAACCTCGAAGAGCCGTAAGGCCACAGTCAGGATAGCCTGTGAGTATACTATGGGGAAAATAATTAATGTTTTAAGGATGTCAAAACAAAATGAAGAATATTCATTGTCATCATTAGTCATCATTATTCATTATTTTTATTGTATTATGGTCCTTTTTGCAATTTTTATATTGACAGAGCTAGTTTTTAAATGAGAAATAAAACAATATATATATATATATATATTTATGCCTTTTGCATCTGAACAACTCTAATGTACACTCACCGGCCACTTTATTAGGTACCCCATGCTAGTAACGGGTTGGACCCCCTTTTGCCTTCAGAACTGCCTCAATTTTCGTGGCATAGATTCAACAAGGTGCTGGAAGCATTCCTCAGGGAGTTTGGTCCATGTTGACATGATGGCATCACACAGTTGCCGCATATTTGTCGGCTGCACATCCATGATGCGAATCTCCCGTTCCACCACATCCCAAAGATGCTCTATCTGGATTGAGATCTGGTGACTGTGGAGGCCATTTGAGTACAGCGAACTCATTGTCATGTTCAAGAAACCAGTCTGAGATGATTCCAGCTTTGACATGGTGCATTATCCTGCTGAAAGTAGCCATCAGAAGTTGGGTACATTGTGGTCATAAAGGGATGGACATGGTCAGCAACAATACTCAGGTAGGCTGTGGCGTTGCAACGATGCTCAATTGGTACCAAGGGGCCCAAAGAGTGCCAAGAAAATACAAGATACAAGGCAGGATGGATCCATGCTTTCATGTTGTAGACGCCAAATTCTGACCCTACCATCCGAATGTCGCAGCAGAAATTGAGACTCATCAGACCAGGCAACGTTTTTCCAATCTTCTATTGTCCAATTTCGATGAGCTTCTGCAAATTGTAGCCTCAGTTTCCTGTTCTTAGCTGAAAGGAGTGGCACCCGGTGTGGTCTTCTGCTGCTGTAGCCCATCTGCCTCAAAGTTCGACGTACTGTGCGTTCAGAGATGCTCTTCTGCCCACCTTGGTTGTAACGGGTGGTTATTTGAGTCACTGTTGCCCTTCTATCAGCTCGAACCAGTCTGGCCATTCTCCTCTGACCTCTGGCATCAACAAGGCATTTCCGCCCACAGAACTGCCGCTCACTGGATGTTTTTTTCTTTTCGGACCATTCTCTGTAAACCCTAGAGATGGTTGTGCGTGAAAATCCCAGTAGATTAGCAGTTTCTGAAATACTCAGACCAGCCCTTCTGGCACCAACAATCATGCCACGTTCAAAGTCACTCAAATCACCTTTCTTCCCCATACTGATGCTCGGTTTGAACTGCAGGAGATTGTCTTGACCATGTCTACATGCCTAAATGCACTGAGTTGCCGCCATGTGATTGGCTGCTTAGAAATTAAGTGTTAACGAGCAGTTGGACAGGTGTACCTAATAAAGTGGCCGGTGAGTGTATATAAGACATGTGAAGATATAATTTAATAAATTTGAGGGTGTTGGGTATCAAAAGGTTTGAAAATTGAAATTTTGTCCAACTTGAGACCGCGCCGATGCCATGTGACTGTGACGTTTGGCATCAAAGTACCGCGAGACAGATTCGAGAGCAGGCGACTGACTCAGCCAGCTTCTCAAGAACAGCTGCACGAGCTCTGATGGCGGCACAGCTGTTCCACGATTGGCCGCATGACAATGCTCTTGTGTGTTTCGTGTTTATTCTGACACCTTTAGTTCCACTAATGCTCACTAGGGATGCAGCGATTACCGGATTTCACAATTAACCGCGATTTAAAACGTCACAGTTAATTAATCGTAAAGACTTTGCTACACCGTGTATTCTGCACTGGCAACTAACACAAAACGAAAACAAAGTTACACCGGCAGTGCACCAGCTTAAAATGCTCATTAGTCACTATGGCAGAGGGACTAAGCAGCGACGCTCTATTTCCACAGAAAAAAAACCGCCTCAAGTCAGCAGTGTGGGAGCATTTTGCGTAACGTTACACAAAGAATAACAAGGGTGTAATTGAAGAAGATGGATTAGCTGTCTGCAAAACTTGCTGTAAAAAAGTTTCCGTTTATTATTTTCGTTAACAACATTCTTTTCACAGACAAAAACGAGACGAAAAACGAATAAAAACTAGATGCAAATGTTAGATAGTGACGATCTGGGGAGCGAATTCAGTCAGAACTGATATCCTGTGTGTGTGATGCGCACATTTGTACTGTTGGTCTACCCTGCGGTCCCATAACATGGGCTCTGTTCGGTACGGTTTGCTGTGGGCACAACCCGACCCAAAGCGTGCGGTGCAGCCATGCTCATAGACACATACAGCACGCAGGTACTCAACTGAGCTCTCTTTCGTGTCTGAATAGACAAATACACACAACATTATGTCTAAATGTCCGTTTTGGGCAGTATTCATGTAAACTATGTCGGTTATGTCTTAAACTGTTGCATCAGTGCAATTGGATCCGCATGTCTTTGGGCATGATCCGACTTCTTAAGCGACAGTGTAAACCTAATGTGGTCTTGTATCCTTAAAGGGTTAGTTCACCCAAAAATGAAAATTAAGTCATTAATTACTCACCCCCATGCTGTACCAACCCAGTAAGACCTTCGTTCGTCTTCGGAACACAAATAGGATATTTTTTGATTAAATCTGAGAGCTGGATCATCTCCATAGACTTCCTAAGGGACTGGCTCTTGACGGCCCATAAAGTCATTAAAGAAAATGTTTAAATATTCCATGTGCCTACAGTGGCTCAATTATAAGTTCATCAAGCGACGAGACTACTTTTTGTGTGAAAAAAACATAAATAATGACATTATTCGACTATTCTATTACTTCCTAATGGGCGCATGTGCGAGAACTGAGATCAGGATGTTCTTCTTCGAGTACTTCTTGTTACCGGCTGCTCACCGCTTGAGGAGTATTACCGCCACCTACCGTATAAATAATAAAAAAAAACAGATAAAAAAAAGAGACCCCACTGTTGGTACTTTATTCTTGTACAAACAGACGCTGTATTAAGCTGTACATGAAGGATTGAATGGAAATGTCGGTTAACGCTTCCTTTTACAGTACAGTACTTACAGTGTACTTACCTAGAAAGTACTGGCTATAAGGTAGGTATGTACATGAACAGGGGTAGGTTAAGGGTAGGTTCAGGGTTAGTACTAGTTATTACCCAGTAATTGTAGTTACTAAAATAAGTACATAGCATTTACGTGGGTAACTGTACTGTAAAATGAAGCGTTACCGAAATGTCTCGGAAACATCTGTATATTTGCACAAATATTGCATTTAAAGAATGCAAACACAGCGCAAGTGTCACTACAGGAGCTGAAAGTGCTCCGCCTTCACTTCAGCTCCTCCCCCGCCTGCAAGCGGCAACTTCTCGCAGATCGGGTTACATCCAGCCGCAGCTGAAGTTCGAACACACCCAACATGTCACCACATGTGATCACATGGATTTCACATGGGTTTTCACAATTCCCATATCACATGGATTTCACATGGATTTCACAATTCCCATAGCTTTTTTGGGTTAGAAATGGTCCATAAAAATTTTTTGAGCACGTACATAGCCAACCAGTGTTCAAAACTATCTGATTGCCGTAGCCCGATTCAAAGCGGGAAGCTTGTAATAATGTTTTTAATCCCAGTGGTACTGGTGGATTTCTGCGGGAGATTCGATCATGTCTTCGTCATTACGTCACATCTGTACACACAAAGAAGAGTCTCGGCTAGAAGGCTATATTGCGTATGAGGATGTTGGAGTTGAGATTTATAGCCTTTTCTCACAGCACTTGATATAATTAAACTTATCAATTGTTCGGACTTTGGAGTGGCTACAGAAAAAAAGAGAATGGAACCCGACCCCATACGAAAACAAGGATAAATATTGGAAGGGCATTACATGTAGCTCACGCAATGCTGAAGTTGTTAACATTACTATTTGAGAACAAAGTTTAATTTGCACGATTTTACGGTGATATGATATGATAAGCAATTGTTATATTTAATCTGTGCGATTTATTGCAATACAATCCCTAGTTGGTCAGAACAAACGTGGATGTTACTAGTTCAGATTACATTTTCCGGTAAAAAATCTAATTTTAGTCATACTTCCAATTCTGAATGACAGTACCCACATCGGCACGCGACTGACAGCCGGCATCACTGTCCTCATAACTGACGTAAAGTTGATAATTCCGTGAATGACTGCAATTGAAGATTTCAAATAGAGATAAAGCTGCAGATTAGTTTTGTTTTTATTCTTATCATCATTATCATCATTTATTATTGTTTTTAAGAATGATTATGTTGCATCATTATCAGTTGTTATCAATTCACAACTTTATTCCACTTGAATACAGGGAGCATTATTTTAATCCTAATTATTAAAAAATCTGATGTATAAGCACATAGTGAGAATAAGGCAGAACTGTCCAACTGAACTGAAACAACACCTGCAGACTCTAGCAGATGGCCGGAGCACCATTGAGAATGTCTGCTCTGCACTCTGCAGCTCTTTTGCCCTGCCTTTCTAAGGTTGCCAAAAGGAAAGGCAGGGGGCATGAGAGTGCAGCATGCTGAGCGGTGAAAGCGATTGGCATAGATAGGCCAAATTTGGGCTCGGACTCTGCCCGCTGTGACAGCTGCCTCTTATCTTTTCAAACAGACCTTCGCAAAAACTTTGAGCAGGATCCTCAAGGGAAGGAAGTGCCAATCAAGGGCATGATTGTGCTGCATTGCCGTCCCCAGAGGAGAGTGCCCATGGCAGAGGTAAGACCCTGTCCTCACAGCCTCCTGACATCATTCCCACAGGGAAGATATCTGGGAAGTACATGCTCTCTGCTGACTGGAAAAGAGTATCAGCGCTTTTTTTAAACATCTATACTAATGCCTCGTTTCCACTGAGGGGTACGGTACGGTACAGTACAGTACGGGTCGGGTCGGGTACACCATGATCAGGCTTGCGTTTCCACCGCCAACAGTACCCTTACTTGATAGGCGTGGTGTTTGCTGGAAAAGAGCGATCGACGTCATTTTCGCGCGAAGAAAGCGACATAGTAAACAACAATGGATGACAGACAGCACAGCAGATCTTGTTCTTGCTTCTCAGCATGTTTGTCACTAGAAACAAGCGCTGGCATTAGGCGTTTCTCAATACCAAGTAGCCATCGCAAAGTCCGACTCAGGAGAATGATCCCGAGGACGCGAGTCCAGTGATTCTGCTAATGGAACAGCGCGTTCTTGAACGCGGCACTCAGCTCGCTCTGGCTCTGCAACTCCGGTTATCTCTGTATGTACATTTTAGGCAATAATAAAACGAAATATGTTATAAACACCACTCTGCTTCTTTTCGATTTCATTTTAATACATTTTAAACATTATAAAGCACACAAATGTGGTTCAGGCAACGCATAGCCTATTGATTATTCACTGCATGTATGTCATTATATTTATAACAAAACTAAATATAAAACACAACCCTGCCTCTTTTCGTTTAAATGTAAAAATATTAAACATATTCCAGGCAATATGTAATGTATTGCATATCATATTGGTACAAATGTTGCAATAAACAACACATTATCTTGTAATAGAATTTTAAAAATGACAAAATTATCTCTTTTTGTTGCATTTCAGTTTTATCAATAATAGCCATTATAAAAGTATAAGTAAAAGGTACAAACAGATATACAGTACAGCTTAAATAACATAAAGAAACAATTCAGTCAGTCAACTACAAATTCAGCGCTCAAAGATATGAAACTTCACGTAGCCTTCTGCCAAAACTATTGGCCAGGGAAACGAATTATAGATTCACGAGACCAAAGGTCACCTGTTAGGTTTATACAAGACGAACTATATCTCATGTTTAACCACAACAGAGCCGTCCGAGTCAGCGGCAAACATCAGAGCGACTAGCCGAGGTAAGGCTGTTCCAGGCGGGGACACAAGCGCGAGTGTCCGGTGATCGCTTGAAATGGATCTCAGTCAAATTATCATAAATCTATAAATAAACCACAGATTTGAGCTTTAAAAAACTACTTTCTCGCCTGAAAAACTCTTAAAACTACATTTCGTGACACAATAACAGTAGAATAATATTTCAACTTTATGCTTCTAATGCCCTTAGCACGCGCGAGTGACGATACTCTGTCCACCAATCACCGTTCTGCAGTGAGTCTAGCTCCACCTTTTAGTACCCTTTCACTGTGCTAGGTACCCCAACGAAAGGGTACCCAAAATAGTGGTACGGTACAGTTCGCTTTTGGTACCATTCACAACTTTTGACAGTGGAAACGCAAATAAATGCGTGCCGAACCGAACCGTACCGTACCGTACCGCTCAGTGGAAACGAGGCATAAGTGATGCCTATTTCTGTGCTTGTTCATCCAGGTTATTGTAATTACTTATGTCTCATGCCATTACATACCTGAGACTTTCTTTCTTCTATGGAACACAAAAGAAGATAACTGCTTTGGCCGATTTATATTAAAATTTTAGTGGGGTCCAAAACAACAGCACCATTTTGACTTTCTTTGTTGGAACAAACACCGTGATCTTCATTTATGTTTCACGTGAAAAAGAAAGTCATGCAGATATTTTAAATAAACTATTTTAGTCCATATAAAAAAGTCAACGAGGTCTAAAACATATAGGACCATATTCACCTGAATGGACAAATACCCCCAAATTATTTTCAAAAATATTTCCTTTCCTGCTCCACACAAGGAAGTAAGTCATACAGGTTTGGAATGACGTAAGGGTGAGTACAGTAATTGATGGACAGATTTTATTTTTTGTGAACTATCCCGTTAAAGAGAACAGCAGCTTGCAGTGCGCCGACTGTTGTCAACAAATTTGATGGATTGATTTCAGTTTAATGCACGTTTGTGTGCAGTAAAGGGTCAAGTAAGGGACAAAAACGACAGGTCCACATATCATTGATTATGAGCAGGAAATATATCCATGTACATTTGTGTGTGTGGATTATAGTAGGATTTGGTTCTTGGCAGCCACCAATGTGAATGATTCAGTGATGAAATGGAAGAGCTCTGCTAGCGTCTGTCTATTCGAGTGCACGTTGGACAGAAACTGAGGAAAATCTGGGAAGTACTGGAAGACAAGAATCTCCCTTCAAGTACTTTGTCAACATAAATGAAGTCAGCTATAAGAGGGGCTAGTGAATAATGTAGAGTGCAGACCAGCGATTCAGTTCTATTCCAGCACACCTCTGCCATAAAAAATTTAAATCCAAGCTGTGAGGGGGAGTGCAAAGATTTATATGGCATCATTTTACCAGCATGCTGGATGCTAACTCTCTCTCTCTTTCTCTCTCACCTTCTCTTTCACTCTGTCCTCAGTGGACTGTTTGTGGTTTTAAACTGTCATAAACACCCCTCTGAGAAATGCTCGGTAGGATTTCTGTGGTCACAAAGCTAATGAGGCTCACATCTTTCTGGATAGAGTTAGTTTGTCATCACTGTTGGCTCTTAGCATAATTAACCAGCCTGGTCTCTGTTCTAATAAGTAAACAAATACCATTGTGTTTTGAAGTAATGCGGTCGCTGGTCATTGTTACTTTGCGTGCATTCTTGTAAGGCAGAATGTCAGAGCGAACTTTAGTTTATACTACAAAAGTGTGTGGTGTTTTATACAGCCCAGCTCCAAAAACAGACAAAAAGCATAATAAAAGTGATCAAGATGACTAAATTGTAAGTGTTCTGTACTATATCTTCTTCATATAATAGCTTTATGTGAGGAAGCTTATTCATTGATAATTAAAATGAATAAAAATAATCTTCCCTCTCTTCACACAAAGCTATCAGGCTTATAAAGACATATAGCAGTAGTAATATTTAGAAATTATAAAGCACACAAATCATATGGATCACTTTCATGAAACTTTAACCCTATAAAGCTTAACATGACAATTTTTTTTAAATGTTCAGTTAAAGGACAACTCCGGCAAAAAAGAACCTTTGGTCTAATTACACATTGTTACCTAGTCAACCGTTATCTGAGATTTGTTTTCATGATTGTCGAATGTAAATATTTTTATCTCTAAGAACAGTTTAGCTTATAATGCTAGTATAACGCTAGTATATTGGGCATAGAGTAATGACAAATAAAAATCGCTTGTTATTACCACTAACAAGGCTCAAAATAGCCCCACAGTAACACGGTAGCATAATAAGGGTCCCTACATTCAAACCTGAAGCATTGAGAACTTTGTCAGTGTCCATACAGTTTAATAAGAAGATATTTTATACACAGAGTCAACTTTCGCGAAATACAGGAAGAAGCCATCTTTGAAATATAGTCTCTACCAGTCGATCTACGAACGCTGATCCAAGTGCGCTGAACTGTGCAGAATCTCATATAGTCTGTTGTTTCCGGAAGAAACCACGAACCATTTTCTTGTCTTCAATATGTACATGTTGCCTACTGGTCGCGCTCACCTTATCACCTTACTCACATCTCACCAGCGCACTTGGATCGCGATCGTAGATCGACTGGTAGAGACTATATTTCAAAGATGGCTTCTTCCTGTATTCGTGAAGTTGACTGTGTGTATAAAATATCTTCTTATTAAACTGTATGGACACTGACAAAGTTCTCAATGCTTCGGTTTGAATGTAGGGACCCTTATTATGCTACCGTGTTACTGTGGGGCTATTTTGAGCCTTGTTAGTGGTAATAACAAGCGATTTTTATTTGTCATTACTCTATGCCCAATATACTAGCGTTATACTAGCATTATAGGCTAAACTGTATTTATAGATAAAACTATTTACATTCGGCAATCATGAAAACAAATCTCAGATAACGGTTGACTTGGTAACAATGTGTAATTAGACCAAAGGTTCATTTTGCGCCGGAGTTGTCCTTTAACTGTTTTATTTCCAAATATTTTATTCAACCTTTTAAAGCTACACTGTGTAACTCTTTTAGTTTATTCTTAGCTAAAAACACTTAGTTCTTTCAAAAAGATATGTGCTCATTAATGTATATTTACTTCGTTCAAGTTATGAAGTATTCTCGTGACTGTATAATATGCCATTGAAAATACATACAGGTAAGGGGTTCTAATGTCGGTTGCCATGTTGCCCCTCCATCTTGAAAGTACATTAGCCAAAGAGGGACAAAATCAGACAAAGGAAGGCATGTAATAGATTGTGTACAACAGGTTTTGCAGAAAATTTTTGCTCAAGTTATAAATTATAGGCCTTCAAATGTGATAAACCAAGCTTTTTATGGTCATTTGAGCTTTTTGTCATTTCTACAGTGACCATACACATTCAATGTATGGAACACAAAAGCTTGGACATTATGCTGCCTAATTTCTCCTTTTGTGAACAGCAAAAATAACACCGGGTTCGAATGAGTGTAAAATATGACATCTTTATTTTGGTGGTTATCTGTTTCTTTAAATGGGCGTGTTGTCCTTTTAAGAGTAGCAGTATTAATGTATTGAATCTGAGGGTGAATTAAACTGTGATATGATCCTCCTGTGTCCACGCAGGGGGGCTTCTTAGCACTGCGGTAATTACAACTTAAACATTAGAAGAAGAAAAAAAAATCTGAAATGACCTTTTAGAAAGAACAAGTTTTCTGTTTTACAGCTAGAGTGTAACTATAAATGGGTTTCCCCAGAGAGCCACTTAAACCTTTCTGCATAGTTGGTCTAGACTCTGTTATCATAAAAGTCTTCTTAATAAGATTATGCACTCTGAATTTGCTACTGAGGGATAGTGTTAATTTGGCCAAGAGAGATTTTGCTCCCAAAACTTTTTGTGAAATACACGTATTGACTAAGTTTAGACCTTCTCTTTTTACTGTGTTTTCTTTATGAGGATCCAGATAAAGAAAAACAGTTACATTTGTATAGGCTAGATAGATATTTTTAGATATTTTGCTTGTAAGAAAAGATCATGAAGCATGTTCCTCATATAGGGTTTAAAAAAATCTCTTCTAATCTCATCAAATTCTTCTAAGGCCAAATTATCTGAGCTTTTGCGATCCACATTTATAGCTTTATAACCTTTTCTGCGCTGATAATCATTGTCTCATTTGTGTCTTATTTTATTTCTCATAATGATTTTTAGGAAAAACATCTGGGACCAAGTTGATGCTTCAATGAAGCATAATTGAGATCACTATTAAGTGCTTCATTCCATTCAAAAAGCCATAGCTCAGTGTTCACGTCATGTGTTCCTACGGTTTCCTGTTTTTTTCTCTCTCCTGTCCATTTCCAGCCACCATGAAAGTGAGTGATGATCCCCATGATTGTAACAAGCCAATTACAGACGGGTTGGAGCTAGGTGGTATCCTGTCTCCTGTGTTTAGCTGTGATAAGGCTGATCTGAAAAGAATGGTAATGTGGTTGTGTGTTGAGGAGAGGATGAAAGGGACAACTCTTTACTTTATGCTTGTGGTTGCCTAATTTTACGAAGCGCTTAATTTCACGTAGCGCTTGTGAAAACAGACATAAGGCTGTACTGTATCTCTGCAACGCTTTATCGCATTCAGTCCAAACTTGGTATGTCATCACAAGCATGACCTGAGGCTACATGCTGTATATGTCATTTTTACGCCATTTTGCCTAAATTCATTTTTAAATGTCTTTAATTGCTTCTTGCTGCAGTTGGTCTGAAACTCCCAGCCATGTTGGCATGTCTTGTTGTCTGCTTTTGCGCTTGGACCCAGTAATGGCTACTTGCAGCTATATTTATTAGTATTATTGTATTATCATGTACTCCTTACTCCTCATTGGAAATTGTCTAAAACATTTAGGTTGATTACAATGAATTATAGGCATGCAAATAACTATTAACAGTCTATATTACTATTATTTTGTTTTATTGCTTTTATCCTTTTTTCTTTTTTGCCTGTAATTTGGACCATGTAAATATGGTCCAAATTACAGACAAATAAATAGAGATAAAAGGAATGCAATTATATCCTGTATAGGCTCATAAGTCAGTGGGACCAGATACTAGAAGAATATCGCACGAAGCTTAGTCCAGGGTTGGTCAGTGCAGTGATGATACTGTTCGCCAAGCTCGAAAGCCTGCACATGCACCTGTACATAAGATTTCGGAGTAGAGCAGTGCAGTTTGGCAAACCCACATTTACAAACATTTGGCTCGCACTACTCCATCGCAGTAAGCCTTAAAGAGTATGATTTTAACAGGTATTGAGCACATTCCAAACCTGCGATTTCAGCATATTAGCATGTCTATAAAGCATGCCACACTGTCTATAGATGTCTCTCTCATAGGACAAGTCTGCAGTCACATAGTGCCCCAAATATTTACATTCATTAGTGACCTTAAGTCTATTGCCTGCCAGAAAAAAAAATCAGGAAATGTCAGTGTGGAGTCCTCTCTGCTCCAGGCTATCTTTTCTTTGAGTTGTATGTTATATCAAAGTCTGTTCCATACTGACAGCGCATGCAACAGCTCTTGTGACCCGCGCTATATTGACAAAAAATAACAAGGTCATCAGCGTACATTAGGTGGATAATGGTACTGTTGCCAACCCCACAGCCTGTTCCACAGTCATTTAAAAACCTTGACAAGTCGTCGATATATACATTAAACATGAATGGAGATGAAATGCTCCGTTAATGCATTTTCTATAATATGACCGGACATTGCAATAATTAATCATCAAAGAAAATTTAAAACAGGTTTATTTCAAAAACAGTAGTTAACAAATTAATAAAAGAGGCATTATGGCAGGTGGCTTGGAAGACGTGGGCATTATATGGTTAACCCATTTTGCTACACGAACTGGAGGTAAGCAAAAGAAATTTGTAGCTGGTTTGAACTACAGAACTTAAAGATCTCCCTCTTTTCGTTTTTATTTTAATTTTATTTTTGATGCAGATAATATGGTTAAACTTCTGTTTTTGCGCAGGTGCTTTGAGTTTAGGGCAATCGGTTTGTAGCTTTGCTTCAACTGTGCGATATAGTCACGAGAAGCAACCAAAATTACTGACATGCCAGAAATGTATCCAACTGTCGATTGGGAGAAGTTAATCGCCTTCTCGTTTCTCCTTGTACATTGCACGAACACTGCACGACAAACGACCCACAACAAAGCTGAAAAAAGTCCGACCGACCCGGAAAAGAGTAGCATGAGTCAGAATTCAGCTCAAAATTGGACAAAAATCGCAGTGTATTGCTATTTAGCAAAAAATTATTTGCTGTAATATAGGCATGTGAAATGTCTATACAGTACAATGAAAAAGAAAATCACACATGTTCTTGGTGTTCATTTATTTAAACATTTGGAATTAAGTAAATTAATCACACTCTTCCAAAAAGTCAAATAAATCCTGCATGATAGAAAGCTAAACCATGTACTTGCTAGTGAATATTTTATGATAGCATACATGTCAATGGAAATTAAGGAACAAGGAATGATGTTACAGTAAGTTAATAGACCATCAGATCAGATCAATGATTTCAAAGCCCTGGCATTTATGCAGTTAAGCTTAATAGCACTAGTCAAAACTCACTGTAACATTACATCAGTTTACTCACCCTGAGAACTTGGCAGCCCGTGAATAACTTGGAAAAATGGGATAATTTTCAGAAACCGCAGACACTTTGTGTTGCCCACACTCTCGTGCTCATTGTCTGCTATTTCTCAAGACTGGAGTAAGCCCTTCCTGCCAAGTCCTTGCAAGGGTCCCCAAGACAGATTCTGCCATAAATAAACACTGGTAACTTGGTTAATTTTCATCTAATATAGATCTCATTTCACATGCAAAAACATTATCCAGTCACGGCAGATATTTCAGATGTGTATGTGGAAATCTTAAAGGTACCATGACAAAGAGCACCATGTTTAATTCAAAATGTTAGAAGGAAAGGTGGACCTGAAAATATAGGTTTTCTATATTTTTCAAAATATAGAAAAAATACTGTTTTTGGTGAAAGAAACATTGCCTAGTATATTGTGTACATTCTGACAGCTAGTCATCAAGAACTTTTATGTTGAGTCAACAAAAACTTCAAGAATGTAAATTAATATTAATTCTAAGTGAATGAATTTACACAATTATGTTTTATTGATGAAACGGCAGTAGTTTGTTTAAACTTAATACTTGTTTTAAAGTTTGTTGAATTGCATACTCATACCAAAGATGAAAACAAAATCATTTGCAGAAATTCAGATTTAGCTGTCTGCACTATCAAAGGTTGGTGTCAAAAGCAATTTAAAAAGTGATTATAGGTGTGTCTGCTTGTGTCAGTCTTGTCAATGTGTTGTGCTCGTGTGGGTTTCGATTGAAATTCACAGTGAGTGAGGCCGCGTTATATTTCTGCTCCCCTGAGGGCCGTCTATCAGAGCTGTTTAATCTTAGTAATTACACTGCTGAAATATGAACAGTTTCAACAGCCTCTTCTCCACATCGAACACACTTCACAGGTAAAAAAAAAAAAAAACACTAACACCACCTGCAAAAAATCGATCCAAATATTTCGGACATCTTGTTTTACTGAGATCAAAACCATTAAGCGGCTCTGACCTCCTGTCCCACTTTTATGGGCGACAGCAGAATAGCCCTTGTGTCTGTGATAATGGTAATATCTTCACTTCATCTGATCTCTTCCCGTCAACAGGACCTTAATCAGTAAGGATAGAGGCACTAATGAAATCACGAGATCCTCTTGAGACTGTGGAAACTCCTCCGTCAGCCCTGCCACTGTTAGCCACGCTGTAATTGAAACAAATGTGCCAATTAGGCCAATCATTTCTCACATCTTCTGCCACACATTCACCCAGCTAATTTGTATCTGTCCCCTACCTTTCCTCTTCTCATTGCTTCTTTTCCTCTATCCAGTCTTACCCCCTTTTTTCTCTCTCTTTCTTTGTTTCCTTCGTCTGCTCTTCATTTCTGTGCTCTGCACCTTTTCAAAAGGTAAGGGGAAGTGGTGCTCAAGAATGCAGAGCATGGAAAATGTCTCAACAGAGATCTCGGCGTTTCACTGTGTGCTAATTGCCTATTTCAACTCCCAAGTTTCCCTGAAAAGTTGAGTAAACATTAGACAAGTGCGCTCTCTGCTTCAATACACAAGTAGTATAACTCCCTGCTGAAAAACAGCTTAAACCAGGTGATTTGTTTGTCTTCGCTGGCTGGCCAGCTGTCTTCATTGTCTGACTAACCGAAAAGTGCCCCAAATCTCTCTTAAACTAGCAAGACATACCTGGATAATTGAGTTGTCCAGACTGGGAGACCAGCTAAGCTATTTTTTCCCAGCAATACGGTGTAAAAAAAAGAAAACAACAACAACAACTGGCAGCTGTAGTTGCCAGGGGCCTGTTTCAGAAAGGAGGTTAAGTGAAAACTCTGAGTATGTTAACCCTGAAATGAGGGTAACTCTGAGTTTTCTGTTTCAGAATGGGAGGTATGTTAAACCCGAGAAAGCAGAGTAAGTCAAGCCTGTTTCTGAAAGAGAGGTAACTTATACTCAGAGTCAGTTACCATGGTAACTTACTCTGTGAACCTAACCTGGTCAGGAGCAGGTTTTCTTCAGTAAACCCAGAGTTTCTTGCGGTCTCCTCCCCTTTTTAAAGAGGAAGTGCTGTTCAAACACCAACAATAATACTAAAATGTATTTACACATTCTTTAAGGAATATATATTGTTTGTCCATGGTTTAATTGACTAAATCTGTTTTGCAGCACTTTGCCAAAAAATAAAAGGATTAAAACATTTGCTAAACTTTTATTTGATTACCACCATTTTTGATAATATATTTCTATTAAATCATTAAAAAAATTGGAATAAAAAACATTTAATAGAACTCAATTATTCATTATACTTATACTCAATTATAAGTTATTAATGATAAAAAAATAAGATGTCAATCTTATTCATAATCAATTATGGAAGTTAGTTGATTAGATAGGCCTATGTTTTATTAAACAAATGTTTAATTTATTTAACTGTAATTTTAACTGATGATGATAATAATAACCGTAAATTTAATAATGCAGTTTATATATTTAATAATTGTTTAATACCATAAACCGTGATATTTTCTGAGACGTTATCATACTGTGAAAATCTCATACATTACAACCCTAGATGGGGGAGTCCCCCACCCCATCCCCACTGTTAATCAAGTTACTCAGCAACTTTAACTCATGTTTTAAATTAACTACTTTTTACTTGAGTAGATTTTTAGACTGGTATTTTTACTTTTACTTAAGTAAAAATGTATCAAAGTAATAGTAGCCTACTTTAGGTTGAATAACATTCTTCCAGTTTCACCTCTGATATTATAACAGTAAGTTACTCTAAAATAGTTATGAATTATTAACTACAAATGACATCTTCAACGGTGTAGTTAGATTAATGTAATAATTACTATCTCTGGAAAGTATTGGTCTACATATCAGTGATCACTAATTGCTAAATCCTATATCAACCTCAACCACTTGAACAATACAAGGAGGAGAGACAAGAAACTGCACTTTTAATTCTTTCAAATTAACAATATACAATTGCATGAATTATTCTTGAATTGATCAAAGTGTGTAGAGGGAGAAGGTTACATAAAAATATACATTTTAAAAATGTATGTTAAATCCACTATTGTTTTATACTGAATTGGTCTATAGTTTATGCAGTAGCCTATTTAATGTAATTGCATCATATTTTATTTTAAATTACAGAAGAATTAAGAGTAATCCCTTTAATTAAATTACAATATTTAGATTACTTAATTAATTATACCCAACACCTCTTTTTGTCTGGCGCTGTTGCCATGGTGACTCATAATATCTGCGCTCCATTGATAATGGCTTTTTATAGTTGTGGTGCACGCGCTTAACTCAGAGTCAGTCAACTCAGAGTTGATTGAACCAACTCATTTCAGCTGTTCTGTAACCGAAAACTCAGAGTTTCCCATCTCAGGGTAAGTCAACTCAGGAGTTCAAGCTTTAACTCAGAGTTGGTTGAACCTCCTTATTGAAACGGGCCCCTGGACTTATAAGAAAACGGTGTCCAAATATTTTTTTACTGCATCATATTTTTTTACCTTTTAAAAATTACAATGGTCTTTTAGAGTAAAGATGGGTAATTACCTCTCACCTGTGGTCTTCCACAGGGCTCTATTTTGGCTCCTTCTCTGTTTTCTCTATACATGCTACCTCTGGGCACTATTCTAAGGAGTCATGGCATATCCTTTCATTTTTACACGGACGACACATTTATATTTCAATCAAGTAGAGATTCTACCCTGCAGCGATGAGTTCTCTTCTGCGATGCTAGAGGAGGTTAAAGCATGGCTACCCCAAAATGTCCTCCTCCTAAATGAAGACAAGACTAAGGTCATTGTTTTCAGCCCAAATGAAAACTCTGTGTATAAGTCCAGACTTAGAGAATCGGCTTTTAAATCCTCATGGGTGCGGAACTTAGGTGTTCTTGTTGACCAGCCTTTAAAATTTGACAAACAGATCTCGTCTGTAATTAGTTCCAGTTTCTGCCAACTTCGTCTATTGGCTAAAGTCAAAGGCTTCCTCAACCTGAAAACTCTGCAAATGGGTGTTAATGCATTTATTACGTTTTGGCTGGATTACTGCAATTGCTTATTTTGCGGTATATCAAGGTTACAATCGCTAGTCTTCAGTTAGTCCAAAATCTTGTGGCCAGACATCTACATAAGTGTTGCAAATATGACCGCATCTCTCCGATTCTCAAATATCTACACTGGGCTGCCAGTTTTACAGAGAATAGATTTAAAAAATCTTCTCTTTGTTTTCATATCTCTTCATAACTTACCTCATGCCTATCTTTTCATTCTATATGAGTCTGGCACTGCTTTGCTACTCCTGTTTTACTATTTTATATTTCTGTCTGATACGGTTTTGTCACTCCAGTTTGTTTCGCTTAGCTTTGCTGCTTTTATTTGTGTTATATGTGTTGTTATGCAGGTCTTACTATATTTTTATCTGGTTGTTCTGTAAAGCACTTTGTTCAACCAACACTAATGTTCAAGGTCACATAATGTCATAAATAAATGAGGAGGGATCAATCAAGTCAAGTCAAGTCACCTTTATTTATATAGCGCTTTTTACAATACAGATTGTATCAAAGCAGCTTCACAGTGATAACATGAAAATTATACACATTTTTGATCATTCAAAATGTCTTCAAAATTCAAAATTTGGAAGCAAAACCTTATAAATGTGCACCCAATATCAAAGTCCAGAGTTACCACAATTGTCCTTGGTCCATCACACCATTGTAGGTGTTTAAGATGTTAGAAGAACATCATCCATGTTTGTTTGCCAAGGGTTAATCCAAGGTCTTTTCGTTCAGGAGTGCGGAATATACTTCCACATTGAAGATAATAACACAAAGAACTTGAACCAGTTGAGAATCCCTCAAATTCAAGCAGATACCAAAACCCTGTTAAGATGTTGAACACAAATGTTCCTCAACAGGGTTTTCCAAATGAAGCATGGTAAATACTGTAGTAAATGGTGATTGATTTCTCCTTATTTATTTACGTGACTCTTTGACGTTAGTGCTTGTAACAATTACGTCTGAGGGTCACACAAATAAATGAGGAGGGATCAATCACCATTTACCAACAGTGAAATTGAACCTTGCATTAGGAGACGGGTAACAGTTTACTAGAACTGTTACAAGTCTAGTGGCTGTTGTAAAAGTGCTATGCAAATAAAGTGAACTTGAACTTTTACCATTAAAATTACACATTTTTTCACTGTATTTTCAACTGTATTTGTACATCATAGTTGTGAACCTAATTATTGTAATCATGCATCTGGGTTAGTTATAAGATAATTAAAACATGATGTGAGCTATGAAACATGAGGGCAATGTGATTCTGAAAAAGGATCTGTGAATAGAATAAAGTTTAAAGTGCTGTGATGAGATGGAGGAAGAGAGGGCATCACTGCAGTTACTGCTCAGAACACAGCATTAAAGGGGTAGTTCACCTAAAATGAACATGTCAATGGTTTCGTTCCTCTTCGGAACACAAATTAAGATATTTTTAAAATCCAAAATTTTTCTGAACCACCCATAGGCAGCAATGTCATTGCAACTTTCAAGGCTCAGAAAGGTAGTAAAGACAATGTTAATATAGTTAATGTGACTACAGTGGTTCAACCATAATGTTAAAATGTTTACCCTCCATCTGTTTTTTTTTTTACTTTCCTGTCAGTGTCGCCAGGTCTCACTAGGAAAAAAGCACTGGCTAAAATAGGGCAAAAGGTTTTCATTGTGGTGTGACATAGGAACTATTTTTTCCTTAGAATAAAAGCAGTGTGCCATGCCGTGAAATGAGCAGTCATAATTATTTTAAATCCAATGTTTTACTATGCTTCCAATTACAGTTTACTATTCTTACTGAGTGAAGAAACTGGTATCTCTTTTACTAATTGCAGCTTTGGTTAATAAATGCTTTGCTTTTTGACAGGTGGAGTGGTTGAAAAATGAAGAATTGGTCAGTTCCCTTGGAGACGACAACATTGACACTCGTGCTGACCACAATCTGATAATCAATGAAGCCAGACTCTCTGACTCCGCCAACTACACCTGCCTCGCCAGTAACATTGTCGCAAAACGACGCAGTGCTACAGCTACTGTAGTTGTGTTTGGTAAGACAACACTGATATGCTTTATTGACTTATTGTCTCCTCAGCTTTGCTAAAAATACTACTGAACAGCTTTCTGCTTGCAACAGCACTGTAAGTCATTCATTATCACATTTTAACTGTCAACTCCTTAAATTGTACACCGCATTTAAGTGGTAGTTTATCCAAAAGTGAAATTTTCTTTACTCACCCCCATGACTGTCTATAGTGTGTGTGTGTGTATATGTATATATATATATACAGTACTGTGCAGAAGTCTTAGGCACACTAGTATTTTCGCCTCAAAGAAATGGTTTTAAGCCAGTTATTTATATATTTTGTTGTAGTGTCTCAGTAGGAAATATCAGTTTACATTTCCAGACATTAATTGTGCCATTAATTGTAATAATCCAGTGAAATTTTTGAATGCACAAGGATTCTGACAACAGCCAATGCTCCACACGGAGGTCGGATCTCACCATCATCGAGTGCATCTGAAATTATATGAAGAAACAGAAAAAACAGAGACTAAGACCAGAAGAACTGCGGCAACGTCTCAAGGTAGTGCCTGCCTGCCTGCAAAGCTACAGTACTGTGAAAGCACTTGTGTAAAAATGCTGTAAATGAGAATGTTTTCAAAAATAATGTCATAATCATAAATAGATTTTATTTATCAATTCACTTTTATTAGTTAACTATTATTAACTGTTATTAACTTTTAACAGTTAACTAAATCAAATCAATAGGTGTTTAGTACGTTTAAAACAGCTTTTGTCCAGGTATTGCATATAGTTTTTAGTTTTGCAGGTTTTTTCAAGCGTCTTTGGAACGTTGCCGCAGTTCTTCTGGTCTTAGTCTCTGTTTTTTCTGTTTCTTCATATAATTTCAGATGCACTCGATGATGGTGAGATCCAACCTCCGTGTGGAGCATTGGCTGTTGTCAGAATCCTTGTGCATTCAAAAACTACAAAATATATAAATAACTAGCTTAAAATCATTTCTTTGAGGCGAAAATACTAGTGTGCTTAAGACTTCTGTACAGTACTGAGATATATATATATATATGCTAGGGATATATCAGTGTCACTGGATATTGGTAGGGATATATAAATTATCATTATTGGCACTCAAAGTACAGAAGAACTGAAATGATACAATCTATAATCATATTTTCACATCATTAGCAATCATTAGCTATTAGCTTGCTGGTTTGATTTGTACTCTTCACAAAACGAGTCAAACTAATGAAGAACACTACCTCATTTGACAGGATTAAAAGGAGAAGCAGATGAATTATCATGTTGAAGCCAGCAGAAAGATCAAGCAGAATTTTGTGATTCTCACCAGTCATGCCATTTCAGGGGAATTTCCACACATATAAGCGAAGATTTTCCTTTAACCTTTTAGTTATCATGTCATCCGGGTCTTTCTTCTGGTAGGGTAAGAGAAAGGTAATCTCTTGAGTTGATTTGTTGTGTTGATCTCTGCAGTGAACGGTGGTTGGTCTCTGTGGACTGAGTGGTCTTCTTGCAGCGTGAACTGTGGGAGAGGAGTTCAGAAGCGATCTCGCACCTGCACTAACCCCGCTCCTCTGAACGGAGGAGCGTTCTGTGAGGGCATGTCTGTGCAGAAGATCACCTGCAATGCTCTCTGCCCAGGTCAGATTCTCTTTAAACCCAACACAACCCTGAGGTGCAGCCTGTCTTCCAGCATCAAAACTCACCGCAGTTTTTAGTGTCAGTATAACACTTAAGACATTCATAATATATCAGTCATTGTAATACACTCTACGTCCTGTAATAATTCAAAGTAAGGGTATTATGATGCAATTACTGAGGATCTAAAACATGCGTGTAAACAAGACCTCCTGTTCTCTGAGAATGAAGAAATAATTCCTAGTTATTGTAATTTTATTAGAAGAGTTATTGTTCATGTTGTATTCAGTTGATTACCGGGCTTTGTCATTTTGCCTTTATTATCAGATGCATGGTTACAGTTGGATTGCATAATACATTTCAATTTGTTCACAGTTAAGCTTCAAATGAGTGAAACATATTAAATTAGTTTTCTTAATCATTAAATGAGTTTATATATGGTATGCTATAACAATAAAGAAACAAATTAAATGAAAATCATTTGATTCTACCATAGTTGTCACTATTTTTGAAGAATGTATTGAATGATAATATTCAATATATTTTGTTGATTAATTGTTTATAATTAAATTCTTACTTTACCAAAACTCATCTGTCCAATTAGATAGATTAAAATATCACAGTATTTACTTTCTTCACCTGTTGTGAAAATACATCTTATAAGCAGCAAAACAAGTCATGTGCAACACAAGTACCTTTACTAAATGAAATAATAAAATATATATATTCTGAAATATTATTATTATTAAAAGTATTTTCTATTTTAGGATGTAATTTATTCCTGTGACGTTAAAGCTGAATTTTTAGCATCATTAGCCTACTCCAGTCTTTAGTGTCACATGATGCTTTTGAAATCCTTCTAATACTGACTATGCTGATTTGGTGCTTAAAGGGCGGATTTACTGCGATTTCACTTTTTTCATTTTAAATAGTGTGTAATGTTGCTGTTGGTGCATGAACAGTATCTGCAAAGTTGCAGCACTGAAAGTTTAGTGTAAGCAGAGAATATCGTCTTTTAAAAATCAGGAAGTAAAATTGGCTACAAAAACGACTCGTTTTGGACTACAGCTGGGTTATGGTACGTCACTAACCCACACATTTGCATCAACCACTCCCTCCGGAATATGCAGGAAAGGGCATGCGTCGAGTGAGTTGTGTTCACGCAGCTGTCAGGTCTTCTGTGTTTCGGGCTTCCCACGGACACTATACGTCGACAACAATGCATACAATTTGTGTTTGATTATATTCCTGAAGTGACGATCGTAATCTAGCTCTCTGTGCTGCGCATTTACGAGAGACAGCTTCCAGAATCTCCACGAGTTCAACACCGGATTAATCGTAAACAAGAAACTGTTTCTAAATCATGAAGCAGATCCAACTTTAAAACCAGCAGTTGTTGGGACACAACCTGTAAGTAGGCTAAGACTTCATCATTTTAAATGTATTTGCATGTATAATTCCCGACGTAGCGTTGTTTTTTTTTTTTCAAATGCTGGCTTTGTAGGCTTTATAGGCTTCTAGTTAGGCTATTTTGTGTCTACGGCAACGCGTACAAACATTATGGACCTGAATTTTGTATAAGTACTAATGTTGTAAATGTATTCTTCATATATATATGCTTTATGACTTTATTTTCGATTTGTTCAAGAACGTAAACCTGCAAACGCTGTTTGTGTTTAACATTAGTTAGCCAGTCAGTTGCTATCGTTGCCAGTCAGATGCTATTGTGTAAAACAAACGTGTATAAAGTTAAAAAATGAAGCAAATTATCATTCAGAAACCTTTATTAAGAGCCGTGTGTGGTGAGGTTCTGCTTGACTCTCTTCATCGCGGCTTCTCGGCCTAATTCTGCCTCACTGATACTGCTGTCTCGACATTATTATTTACGTGTATCCACCGTCTATGTTATCCACTTTTGGCATGCCCACCCGTTTTCGCCCGTAAAGGTCATGGGCGTTAATCTTCCGGACAACGTGAGCGACAGTTTAGCCAATCACAACACACCGGCCAAACGAAACCAATCTGAGAGCCCACTACGTGGTTCTGAGGGAGTGTTTTCATAGACTCAGGAAGTCAACCGGTCATTCAGGGGACAGGGGAGAGCGCGGCTGACAATAAAGGTGAAATTTATGAAAAATAAGACTTTAAAAAAAGAAAAACCACGAATACATGTTATATTGCACCCCATAAACACAATCATGCAAAGAAAAAGAGCAGTAAACCCGCCCTTTAACACATTTATTATTACCACAGTTGAAGTTTTTTTTTTTTGTGGAAACCTTGATGCATTTTTGTAACATTGTCTTTACTACCATCACTTTTGACCAGTTTAGTGCTTAGTAAAAATAGTAATTTCTTTCCAAAACGAAAATCTGATTGAAAACCAGTGTACTTATTTAGCTTTAGAACACAAACATTATTTAAGCTGTTTAAACAATAATTTGTGTTTATGTGCTTTGGAAAAACAGATGAAGGACCGATTAAAACTGTAACTGAGCTAAAGGTATCAAGAATTTGATCAACTGGCTGAAAATAGGCTGATGTAATGCATGTAACCCTGCCAGTGTGGTCAAGAATTGGACTATTAAAACACTTTTAATTAAGTTTATGAAGTCTCTAGAAATCTCACAAGTTCATTGCAAAGTGCAGTTAATGCACGGAGCAGCTGTTCACCGTCCTTAAACGGCAACCCTGTTGTGTTCTCTGCAGTGGATGGGGTCTGGGAGGAGTGGAGCGAGTGGACGATGTGTAGCACGCAGTGTGAGAGGCAGCGATGGAGGGAGTGCAATGCTCCCCCGCCCCGTCACAGAGGCAAGATGTGTGAGGGAGAAGGTCAAGGCGTGGAGAACTGCACAGGGGTCTGTGTACGCAGAGTGAGTGTGTGCTGATGTCGTAATGTGTCATAAACGCAGTCTGTTCATCAATGACATCCTCATCATCATATGTTGGTCATGCTGTAAATCTTGACATTCACTGCAAAGCTGAAGCTGAAAGTGTGAACTGTGATTTGTCTGCTAAAAACGGATTAAAATGTGATGACATCATCCCTCTCAATATCTCCCTCATAGCGATTATGATGAGAACCCTCTCTGATTTCACCTTCTTAATGAAGGATCGGAACATCATGCAGCCTAAGTGGTCCAAAACCATCTGCCAGTAGCTTCCCATGGCAACGATGCCAAGCAACACGATCCACAGCTGATGTTGGCATAGCCTGCAGTTGGACATCGACCCATGATGTGAATCAGAGCACATTTGTAATAAGTATAATGCCTGCTACAGACTGCGATTTCGGCAATCCCACAAGATCATTACAGATCACACTTTATGACATCGATCTAAGGAACTTGGGCAGGGCTTGACATTAACTTTTTGAGGCACTTGTCCTTCGGACAAGTAAATTTATGTTTCACTTGTCCATGCACAAAAGTCACTTGTCCAGGTAAAGATTTATAATTTTATCTAGGGCTGCACGATTTGGGAAAATATCATATTGCGATTATTGAGGTCAATATTGCGGTTGTGATATGCGATTGTCGATATAATAAACAAATGGTTTCATGAGTAAACTTGTTTGGTTCTAAACCAAATCCAGACACAGATTAGTGATAATTCTGAAATTAGCAATAACAACTAAATGATTGATAACACCCATAATGATCAATAAACCATTGATGTCTGAATAAAAATTAACGTTTTATTGGTAGCTGGCCCTTTAAGAGCTGCCGCTGGACAGAGACACGGATCTCACACGCGCCTCATTCTCTCACGAGTCACAACTCTTTATGTCCATCATAAGACTGCTCTTATGTTATGAAGATACTCGACAAATGACATTTTGGCTTAATTGTGTGTGTTGTTGATGTTCGTTCAAGCGCGAAAGAGAACTTCTGGCGCGCGGTCTGTGCATGCGCATTATACTGGCGTGCGTCTTTCTGTGAGTCACATTCAGGACATTCACAGGCAGCGCGAAAAATGTGTTCGTTTCAAATCGGTAAAATTAAATCTGTAAAATAGACGTAACGAGTGGCACATAACGTGAAGTAACATGGCATTTTATTTTGTTTTGAAATTTAACTTGTCCGGTTCGGACAACTAATTTTCTCTTCTACTTGTCCTACAAACAAACCACTTGTCCCGACAAGCGGACAAGCCTTAATGTCGAGCCCTGTTGGGTATGACGAAACGTACAGTATGTAGACTGTATGATATGAAATCTATTGAATCGTAGTCTACAACACAAGTTAGTAATGAGAACGAGATGAATCACACCTGCAATTGTGGTTTTATGTGCGCAAAAGTCGGAGAATAAGGATGCGAAAAAAAAGGCAAACTTGTCATGCCAATTTTGTAAATGGAGCTTGAAGTAAGTGGTTTTGAGTTTTAACGCACTGTCCCGTTTATTAATACACCATTTCATGTTGCATTTTTATTGGCTAGTGAGTAGAAGGTTGCAGCAGGCAGCAAACTGTGAGATGATCATGCTCAATTTCTAACACTTTTTTTGTTAGAAATTGTCACAGGCAATCTTTGTTCACAAGACAGTGACACTGACCATCCTTGAACCTCTCTTGAAATCCCACTATTGGTCATCTTGCGTCTGGGACAGCCCAAAATTGGACATTACAGAGAATGACTGTAATTCTCTCTCCCTCTTTCTTTCCATTTATTTCTTTCTTTTTGTTGTTGTGTCTCTTTTTTTCCCTGCAGACGGGAAGCTGATGCATGATGTCAAGCCTCAGAGTGAGTTCTCCTCCTGTGAATTCTTAAGTAAACTTTGGTTTGAATAATTTGATCTTAAATTTTCTTTTTTGAAGTAAGAGCTTGTGTGAAAGCTTTTTTTACTCGCTCCTTAATTAAGATAAACTCAATCTTCACAAATGTGTGTTCACTTCTACGCTTGGTTACCCTGTATCATTATGCTGACAACAGGTGTCATTCGCAACAAAGTGGGAAAAAAAGATTAATTGGCAAGAATACAATCTGTCTCTTAAAATGTATGGAAATTGCAAGCCAATTAAGGCACCCACAGCAAATAAACTCGAGAAATAAGAGTTTATGTACGGCGAAGGGTTGTTAGAGAATATGAAATCAAATAATATTTTTTTTATAGAAAAGTAAAAAAAAAAATTGGTTTATTCATAAAATAATTGGGGAAAAACTGTCAGTGGAACAATAAAATAAATTTGGTAAGTTTTGTATTATTTATGTTTTTGTATTATTTTTTGGATTATTGTTTGATAATAAGAATTTGAATATTTTCTCTGAAATGCTGTAGGGTCTTTTTGCCCTACAGCAATTTTCTTCTCAGCTGAATTTATCCCAAAACAAGGGATCCTGAATATTTTGCAGTTGTCCTTATCAACTTGTCCTGATTATCCATTTCACAGAATTTTATAGTCAATGTATTGTGTCCTTTCAGTTTAGAAGAGTGAGTGATTGGATGTGGCGTTTAAATGTGCTATATTTAGAGGAAGCAACGAGGTGTAATCATTGAATATTAACTCACCTTCGTCAAGCATATTATGTCTTCATTTCTCCCGTGTATTATTTTAACCATATTGAGGCACTTTGCACAACATCATTTTAAATATGTATTAGTACCAGGTGCTTCTGCATTTGTTACAGTGCTATCGCTGAGACTCTTCTGTGTGCATTGATGTGTGTGCTGGGCTAATTAAATTTATCAAATCTGTTGCATGATGGACTTGCAATTAATTCACCTTTACCCTTGGACAGAAACTTGTTTCCAGCTTGAAGCATGTAATCCTGTTCAACTTTATGTAGTGTGTTAGGATATTTGAAATGCAGTGCTGGAGTTTTAAAAACATATTCTTCCCTCACGGCATGATTAATGTCCTCTGTGTCCTTTGTGATCTGGCGAGTTTGGTCCGCCAAACCCTCCTGCTGCAGAGGTCACTTGGGCCAGTGGTATAGATGCCAGCTGAACAGATGTATCATTGCGTGGGGTGTTGGCACACCACCCTGCCAGTTATTAAAGTAGTAAGAGCCCTGGAATTCACACCTCCCAAACTGCCCTCACGTGCCAAGCATATCTTTATACACTGCTAAACATGTGCATATTGCACCTGTTCCATTTGCACAGGTGTCTGAAAGATTTGCAAGCCTAACCACAATGACCAGGCGTGACGGCTTTAAATATTTCTGTCACCAATTGTTTTTTTTTTGTTTGTTTTTTCGATGCCGATGAAAACATTTCACTTGCAAACATCTACAAAACTATTACACAAACTAGATCTTATATGAACATTTCATCATATCACAATAAAATAATCACAGAAATAATAATAATTGTATTATTTTTTCATATATTTTTATGGCACTATGAAATATTTTACATGCACAAATCTACAAAACTATTAAACCATTTCTTATTTTAATATTTCATAGCACCAAATATTAGTTGTAATATTACTTATTATTAAACTCTGTAATAAAAATTAAATTAAAATTAATAAGTAAATGAAAATGATGCAACCGTGTAAACACATAGCCACTGGTAATTTCTACTGCAAAATAATAATAATAATAATATATTTTAAAAATAAATAAAAGGAAAAAAAATTACAACAATGATGACATAAGAAAGGGGGAAAAAAATCTCTGTCACTTTATACCCTTAAGTGTATAAATCCAAACAGTCTCATGTTGGAGAAGACATTTCAGTCTTTTTCCAATCTATTTGTATGGTGCATGAACCATAAGGTTGCTATCATCATACTGTGACCCACCTCATTATAATGCCGTACCATAGTATACAAGTTATTATATACAAACAGCATATTTATATTTGGCCTCTCTCAATCAGCGTTAAAAGAATACTTGTCATTAAAGTTATTTTATATTTATATGATTATTATTAAATATTAACCTTTTTTTCAATCATTTATGTAAGGTAGCTCACATGTGTTGCACAGATATTTATTTAAAATGTTAAAGGACTTCCTGTTCAAATGTGCGCTATTTGGCATATTTTTATAAATTGTTTCCACAGTAAATAATAGTTTTCCCATTTCCTAAGTATGTGTTGTGTGTGTTCTGACTGTGTCCCAGGCATGGAGAACTCTATTGATGTTGCGTTGTACTCTGGTCTGGCTGCGGGGGTGATCGCTGTGGTCGTCCTCGTCGTGGCCATCACCCTGTACAGGAAGAGTCAAAGCGAGTATGGAGTGGATGTCATTGACTCATCTGCTCTTGCTGGGGGCTTCCAGTCCTTCAACTTCAAAACCACCAGACAGGGTAAGAGTTCATTGTAAATAAAGTGCTTCAGTTAGATTCACTGATTTCTGAAGTTCATGCGCGCTAGTCACAGTAATAGGCTAAACCATAATTAATATTTAATAAGTCCAAATAAAGTAATTGCTTGTAAAAGCATACAGACACACAAATACAGTGCATCCAGAAAGTATTCACAGTGCTTCACTTTTTCCACATTTGATACAGCCTTATTCCAAAATTGATTAAATTCATTACTTTCTTTAAAATTCTACAAACAGTACCCATAATGACGTAAGAGAAGTTTGTTTGAAATCTTTGCAAATTTATTAAAATAAAAAACGAAAATTATCATGTACATAATTATTATGGTGTATTGTTTGTAGAATTTAGAAGAAAACAATGAATTTAATCCATTTTGGAATAAGGCTGTAACGTAACAAAATGTGGAAAAAGTGAAGTGATGATACCTTCCAGATGCACTGTATATGCTCATGCTTTTATTTCACAGTAACCACTAGATGTTTTTTACTCACACAACCCGCTTCCCCTGACCAAACACATTCCCACCCAAAAAAAGTCATGCTAAGGCATGCTACATAAACTTAAATTCTGCCTTTTTGTCAGCTGTGCCGATAACTTTTGTAGATAAGACCACGTCTACAGTCGTTTGAACCACATTTGGTTCCGCTACACGCGTCCATGTTACCGCCGCTGATGCTTCTGGGTCAGAGAAAGTGATAGCCATCGCCCCACAGGGTAATCAATCCTGGCTGCTTGTGACAGCACTGTGAAAGCCCGCGACTAGAAGCTCGTGTTTATTGTGCTCAAGGCCTGGGATGGCAACACCCTCCTTTTCCATGCAACAGGAAAGAGGGGGATCAAGGCTCAGCTGAGCCGCATCTGTCAGGTCATCAATCCTATTTAAAAAGGCCAACTTTCTCCCAGCCTCCCGCTGTGCCCTATTCCAACAGCCAATCTGGTTCCCATCAGCGCTCGCAGGAAAGACCAAACCCCATGCAATATGAAAAAGAATATGTTGGATGTTCATTTAAGGATGTGGGATGTAGAATAGGAAATTATAACCTTCACTAAACATTTTAAACATTTAAAAGTTCCAAATTGATTTCATTTTGATTTTGTATTATTTCTTATAAGGTAGGTTATTCATTATGCGTTGCATTACTTTTCCTTTTAACTTGTTTCACTACATGATATCTGTTGCAGTGTAATTATAATAAAACTTCTGAAGTTTTCTAGCTGACTATCTCAATCAGAGGTAACAGTATGAGACTCCAGACCTTTGCCCGTCTGTCTGCTCTTGAAATCTCAGCCACTGAGTAATTTTAATCATGACTCTAATTCCAGATCTTTCTCTGCAAGGTGCCCACTACATGCCCGTTTCATTAACTCCTATCATCCTGCTTTCTCGTCCTTTCATTTCACTGCCATTTCAAAGATTTTCTGCCCTACAGTGATTATATTCTTTTTCTGAAGAGATAATAATGGGGGAGGGGGATTTGTTGTGGGTGAGAATTGAAGAATTTTAACCATTAAATATGTTGTAATCTCTTTATACCGTATGTCTGCTAAATCTGGGTCAGTTCTCTTCTATAGGTAGCGGTCAAAGAGAATAATTCGCCCCAAAAATAAAATGTACTCACCCTCATGTCATTCCACACCTGCATTAATTACTTTTTGGAGTGAAACATAAGATAATTTGATAAATGTCATTGAGGTCAATATTATTTTGGACAAGACCCATGACTTTATTTGTATGGTGGAAATATTCTTCAAAATATTTTCTACTGAAGAAAGAATGTCATAAAGGTTTGGAGTAACATGGGGTAGAGTAAATTATGAGACAATGTTCATTTTCAGGTGAATAAACCCTTTAAAAGGTCATTAATAAGTTTTCATAATCCCAAATGTGAGTATGCAGCAACATAATTCCTAAATTTCATCAGTTTTCCACCATAATTTCTCTCATCCTGTCATCTTAGAACTTTGCAAGACCAGTCAAATTTATTATACAAACCTTGTCAAAACCTTTGGCCTGCCCAAGCAAGGCGACTAGAAATATCCCAAACGCCTGACACCGATCAGCCCATACAGGGGTAATTAACGATTTTCCTAAAAATAAAGACCCATTAGCCTCCTGCCTCTCACCTCTCACTGTGCAGCAGCTGGCCAGCAAGGACTAAGTGACTCAAATGTTAGAGCTACTTTGGCACTGGGATGAATTGTGGGGGCTCTGTGATGGTGTGTGTCTTCCTCGGACTAGAAAAGGTGAGCGAGCAACAGCGAGAGATGAAGACCCCCTTCCAAGAGCTGTTCTGAGCCCAAGTTGGGAGGCGACAGATTTAAAAACTTGGAAAACAAAAAGGTCACTTAGGCATACTTAATATTTCTTTGTCTCAATTTAGTTGCTCTCTCACTCAATGAATTAATTTTATGCGAAAGCACATAATAATGCCACTGGGAAACCAATTCTAACTGTGGTAATGGTTGATGACAAGCCAATTAAGGACGTGACTGTTAACATCAATCAGTGCATGAAATCAACTGTTGTCACAAACAATCTACTCTGACTAGTAGTCAAATAACATAGAAGCAACTAAGCTGAATGCTAGCAAAAGGGTTTGCACTGCATCTTTAATGATAAAAACACAAGAACATAAGCGGTTCAGGTCAGTTTGCATAATCTAAAATTCAAAAGTAGTTCAGAAACATGCAACACAACAGGCTATTCTTTTTAAATTAAAGGTGCTGTATGTAATTTTCTTCGACTGTGCTAAAGCATAAAAATGCCATTTGTTTGTAGATATTTAGGAAACATGCTAAGTTCACACGTTTCTCTGAAAAAACAATGCTACACCCTCTGCTTTGAAATGTGCGTTCCATGTTGCAATGTCTGTTTTGGTCTGTGGAATCCTGACCACTGCTAACGTACCCATTAGTATTTCGACATCCTGGGTTGCCAGTTGTTGGAAAACACAGGCGATTGCAGCCATTTAAGCCAGAAAATGAACTGGGTCATAAAATGGACTAAAAATATTTGAAAAATATGGAATTAAAAAATCTATAGTCTTAATATTCTAACACATATTAGAATCACTTTCAGGTGGTGAGATTTTGAAGGACCAAGAATTTAACCGTAAAAAAAATAAATAAGAGTAAACTAACCTAACCTAACTAAATAATTTAGTAGCATTTACTTTTCTCACATACTTAAAATTGTCCTTTTCACTTTTTGTATTTTTCAAGATATTTTTTTTCCCTATTCCAGCACTCTTAGAATGAATATTTTAGCCAAAACAGTAAATTAAATATTAAATCCTTTTCTGTTGCACGCCTTGATTTTTAAGCCATGGTCTGCTGCACAGAAGTTGGCATGTCAGGACCCCATCTATCTGTATTCTTTTCTTTTTACTCGCAAAATATCAAAGACTGCCTTTTCATTTCCCCAGGCAATCCACTTCTGCTGAATTCCTCGATGCAGCCCGATATAACTGTCGGCCAGACGTACAGCGGTCCAATCTGCTTTCAGGACTCCATAGACAAAGAGCTCTTTGACCCCCTTCCAGACAAGGTCAAAGTTCAGAGCTCCTTCATGGTTTCACTAGGTGTAGCGGACCGGGCTGAGTACCATGTGAAAACCCACCTGGAGACCCTCCCTGCTAACCTTCACCCAAACTACAGCACAGTTGAAGGAAAGAAGACGACCCTGATTGCTCCTAATGGACTTCACACACCCGGGAAGACTCGGTTGAAAACAAGCGCAGTGTTTGGGCACCTGGGTGGCCGATTGGTCATTCCAAATGCAGGTGAGAGAGTGTTTTTGTGTTTTATCTTTATGCAATGATGACCAAGATAGGAGGTAATCTTAAGATACAGGAAAGCTACAGTCATTCATATTCTTTTAGAAATTGGTTTAGATTAGGGTGACCATATTTTGATTACCAAAAACCAGGACACTTGGCCTGGCAAACAGATAGGCCTACTCAAATGATACTCGAAGTTTACTGAAAGATACCTTATTAATATCAATGCATTTAAAGTAGGTTATGCCTCCTCTGTATGGATAGAAAATTGTTATATTGTTACATGAAAACAGGACATGTCCTGGGAAAACAGGACAGTTGGTCACCCTAGTTTAGATGGAGAGTTTTTACTAACACCAATTCTCTTCCAAGCCCTCAAAACAATGTCTTTGGTAACTGTGAACAGTGTGTGAAATATTTGTTTTCTCTAATCATTGTTTTGCATCTAATAAGTTCCCCACAAGCACATGTTCTCTTTGGCTAATGCTTGTAAAAGTCAACAATTCAATGAACCCACTCTCTGGGGTCCTTATGTTGAAGGGTTTTTAGGGCCAAAGAAAAACAGTGTCTCGCATTAAATTCCGGGAACTGCACAGACCAAGAGAGTAGTAGATTGTGACAGTTTAAATATTTTTAATAAAATTACAATTATTGTTATTTTTACTTGTACGTGTGCATAAGCAGACTACATAAAAATGACGTCTCGTTACGGATGTTAGGCTGAGTTACGACGAAATGGGGTTCGCTTAGAAGCCTCTCATCTTCGAAAAATTAAAACAACCAATGGCAAGGAGATGCCATGGGTTTGCGGAATTTGCATGGCGTAACTCCTCCCCACCGTGTGGGTATAAAAGGAAGGACGGCGCAATATGGAGATATGTTTCTTCGCTGAGGAGCCAAGACTGAATTAAAAGTGTAGTAAAAGTGTCAGGGAGACGTAACGTCTTCGCTCCATACTCCGTAACCGAGACGTTCCCTTTCGTTGTCACTTTGAGTTACGTCGAATGACGACGAAATGGGCTTCCCAGTCCAATCACGCCACCTCAGTTGTATTCCAGTGCCCTGCGTAAGTCTGAGTTCCCTGTCGTGAGACTAGCACAGATGAAGGACTCCTACTTAACACAGGAATTCCAAGGTACACTGGGAAGCATATCTCAGTGAAAATATGCAGTCAGTGCCTGTCCGAAGGGATGGGACTTACAGAATACACAAGACCCAGGAGGGGGGTTTATATGGGGAACACTGGGGTGTCGAGCCTGAAGGGTGGAATATTTCAAACCCAGGGATGGCAAGGTGGCATCCCAGGACAACTCGCTGGAATACGTCATCACACCAACACCGACTGGAAGCTGCTCGTCTAGAAGATTCTTGAAGATAGTCAGAGAATAGGCTGCAGGAGTGAAGAGAACTTCTTGGTTCCGAAGCGAAAAACATCTTCTGCATATTGTGGCGTCCTTCCTTATATATCGCGCGGTGGGGCGGAGTTACGCCAAGCTTATTCCGCAGACCCATGGTATTTTCTTGCCATTGGCTCGTTTTATTTGTTTCGAAGATGAGAGCTTAAAAGCGAACCCTATTTCGTCGTCATTTGACGTAAAATACAAAAAAATTTGTATTTTAAACATTAAAAATGCAGTTCTGCCGCTGAGAGAACTTTTACCTTTCACAAATCAAATTTACAAATTTAAATTTGTAAATATAAGGACATGGTATAATTTTTTTATATAAAAAGTTTAGTGTATTAATGAATCTCATATTAACAATAATTGAATGTAATATAGAAATAAATGTGGATTGTGTAGCTGCACTATAAATGGTATCTCAGTGTTGATGTTTACGGTGTTGGTTTTCTAGGAGTAAGCTTGCTGGTACCTCACGGGGCGATCGCTGATGACACCTCTTGGGAAATGTACATGTTCATAAATGAGGGGGAGTCTAGGTAAGACTGTAGACTGGCATATCTGTATCACTTTCACATTGTTTTGTGCAAGTATTAGCTTTCCTTCTTAACAGTTCAGACAAAATATCTGTATTTTTATTTATTTATTTATTTTAAATTCCAATTTCTGTTGTTGAAGAAGCTTTTAACAAGGCCCATCATTAAGAACAGTCAGTCTCGACACAGAAATTTTCAAATAAGAGATTTAGATAAATAAATAAATAAATAAAGAATAAAAAAAATAAAAAAAAGATTAGCAAAATAGTTTAGTTCAAAATAGTTTAGGCTATGTTCATAGAGTTTCTGAATACTTAGTTGAAAAACACATTCTTTTAATTCATGTAGGTAATTTGAAGAAATATTTCTGCGTTTGATTTCAGCTTCCATTGTGTTTCAAGGACATACCGTAATACAATTGTAAGATTCTTTTCTGTAGGAAAGACAAAAATCACTCTGCTACTTAGACCACTGATGGAAAAAAGTGCAGTTAGAATAGCTAAATATGTGGGAGAAAACTGCTAAAATGTTTGCTATGTTGTTAATGCATTGTGTATTATTAACCCCTTGACGGCTGAAATTATTTACAATTATATAAAAAAACAGGTATTGGGGGAATATACATGCTGTCTCACCTGCAGTCTGAATGGAAGGGGTTTGATGCGTATTTGCGACAGTCGGCATTAAGGGGCTAAATTATCATTAAGTCTAGTTTATGCAGTGGTTTATTGGGTTTTATTTTCAGTACTGCTTTGAATGGTAACATGCTTGAAGTCAGATGCTACTGCTTTAAATGGGAACGCTTTAGATGAATGGATAAACATTTAGTAGAACATTTCAATAACATTGACATACACACATTGCAAATGGCGTACTGGGATGGCATCTGAATTATAGGAAGAAATACCTTTGTACATTAAGACTCTCTTACCTTAAAGTGAGATCTGATTATGAATTTTAGAGATGTAGTCTGACTTCACATTGGAACGTGTCATGCCATAAAAGCTCTGTCAAACAAGCAGGATTCTGACTTCATGAGTTCATTTTCAGTGAAAAGCTGAAGTCTGATTATGACTTGATTTTCTTTTATCATGTAAAACATGAAGTTCACAGAAGTGAATCTTTTTTTTTATCCTGATCATTGAGTGATGATTTTATGGGAGATGTTTTGGCATATGGCATTTGAGTTATGGTTTACGCCCCCATCTGTCTGTTTCCTCATAAAACTTACTTGAGAGTTTCTGAAGGTCTTACATTTTGACACGTTGTTTATTATGTATTCTCAGCATGTAAAGGTAATGAGCCTGCGTGAGTCTTGATGTGTCTCTGGAGACAATATGTCTGTTGCACTCTGCCAAAACCTGAAGGAGATCTAACACAACTGGCAACTGTTATTGCTCTGAGTGAATACATCTTCATAACGGCACAGGATGATGGAGGAAACGGTTACAACTAAGGAGTGTAAAATGAGGACATTATGAGTCATTGTTCACCACATCTGTGGAAGATCACCGATTTAGACTGAAGCTTGAGTTCAAGGTGCACTCTAAGTTTATCCACACTAAAAAATAATTTTACTAAATGAATAGCATTTTTCACAAATATATGTAAAATTATGTACACATGAGGTGATTGCTCCATCATATTATGGAATGGGTTATGACTTCTCAAGATCACTTTCCAGGTGTGCAAAACTCCCATTTTTATACAATTCACTGCAATTTCCAGTTGAAATTAGCCCCAGAGACAATAAAATGGCAACAACTCGTATTCCTTTTTACACAAATTATGATTACGGCCAGGGTCAGATTATCGATTAATAAAGATTATCGATCCCCTATTCGATCCCCGAACGCCGTTCATACCGTTCAGAAGTTCGCTGAACTTAATACAGATCAGCTCACTCAGCACGACGTTCGTGGTTTGACTTGTTGTGACTGTTTTCCAAAGATGGCTCCTGTTTGTATACACGAAGTGAACTGTCTTTATAAAGTATATTCTTATTAAACGGTCTGTACACTTAGGCTCAATCCCAATTCACCCCTTGGCCCTACCCTTTAGCCCTACCCCTCCGTTTTACGCGTTCATGTCTAGGGGTAGGGTGTCCCGATTCTTGTTGAGATCGAGGGGTAGGGCGAAGGGGTAGGGCTACATAGCCCTCGAAACGAAGATTTTTCAGAAGCACACTCCAAACGGAGGGCTACGAGAAATTTCACGGAATGCATCGGAAATCACCTGCGAGATGGATCGCAAACGGTTAAACATTTAAATTTAGCGCCAGCTGATTCCACAACGCACTTTATTTACTCTTATAATAACACTATAGCCGTTTAAATTAAGAAACGGTATAATAAATTACTTTCTGATCAGAAAAGACATACATTTTGAGGAAGGGATGTTATAATCATCATATTTATTCAAAGTTAAGAGCAGCTGCGCTGATTGTCAGTTGCTGTCATGGAGAAATCCTGTAAAAACTCTGTAACGGCAGAGCCATCGCCGACGACTGATGACGTATCGGGTTCATGAAGGGTTGTTCCATTTCGTAGGGGTATATTTCAACCCCTTGGCCCTTATAACTCTGTTTTAAGGGCCAAGGGGTACACTTGAAAACAAGGGGTAGGGCCAAGGGGTGAATTGGGATTCAGCCTTACAAAGTTATCAATGCTTTGTTTTGCATGTATAGACCCTCATTATGTTACTGTGTTAGTGTGGGGATATTTTGAGCCTTGTTAGTGGTATAAACTAGCGATTTCTTTTTACTTAGTAAATGCCCCCAGTGCTAGCATTTTACGCTAAACAGTTTTTAGAGATAAAACTCTTTACATTTGATTATCATGAAAACAAAACTCAGAGAACGGTTGACTAGGTACCAATGTTTTATTAGACCAAAGGTTCATTTTGCGCCGGAGTTCTCCTTTAAGGTACCATGTAATCCTAAATTTCAAGACAAATTTAATTATCACTGAAATAGCATTGTAACATTTGCATTTTAGTTCAGTCTAAGATTACAAACCCCTTTTTCCAAATCCCTGACTTTCTCATGTGTCTTATCATGGAACCTTTCGTTTCCTTACAAAGCAAGAGGATGGGGATCACCAGGCTGCTGTATTTGAAGCCTTCCGAAGCAATATAACGTCATGTAAAAAACCTGGATCCTTATTCACAAATATTCTTGCTTTGAAATCTTTCATGCCTGATAGTCATGGTCATGATTTACTTTTATTGTATAGAAAAGAGCAGTTTGGACACATACTGATATAAAATAACTCTTTTTGTGTTCCACAGAAGGAAGGTCATTCAAGTTATAAAAGACTTTAGGATGAGTAAGGGATTATGGACTTTTCATTTTTGTGGAACTACTTCTTTAAATTAAGTTACTGATCAATTTGCCACACTGAACTAAAAGTCACAGTCAGCTGCTCAAATGAAAGAATGAATACATAATAGAAGCATTAAGTTTGCCTGTCGCCTCCTACAGTGTCCGTTAATGCTCCGGCACTCTGCTACTCGACCCCCTTGCAGTGACTCATCAGTCTTTTTGAATAATGCTTCTCAATACCTGGGATCTTGCAGGATAAGACCCTTGATGAGGAGGAGGAGAGTTGTAAAAAACATGACAAGACACGTAAGGTACAAGAGTGAAGACTCATTTAGAAGTGCCTCTATCCTTGACTCGCATGAAAATGCAAACTAGTGTTGTGCAGTGAAGAACTGTTTATGTAGAGAAATTCGGTTTTCTGTGATGTGAATACCAGAGAGGAATGAAATGCAGCTTTTAAATACTTTCCTGACATTACATTGCAGTTTTATCTGTTTTAATCTTTTAAAACTAGAAGGATATTATTTGAAAAATGTAAAGACAATAAACCTTTCTAATTAAGTCGTTACTTTCTTGCTTGTTGTTCAAATACACACTACTAAAGAAAGGTTAATTGAAGGACGATGTTTTCGCTTTGAATGCCAATGTCAAACAGATAAACCGAGGCATTTCAAACATTCAAAATGCATTGTTCTTTATACAGCCTCTTTTAGTTAAACCTGAATGTGGTTTAAATCACATTGAAGTTTCTACAGACCTGACATCCCTGAATAGTAATTAAATGTAAATAGAAGAACACTTGGAGAGAGGGACTGCCTGATTGGCTGTAAAGATTGGTTTAGTCCTTATTCCCTCTTCAGCAAAGCTGAATTAATATAGATTCAGATAAACTGAAAAAGCTTCTGGCATCCTTTGGGCATACTGTAAAACTCCTTAAAGGAAGTTATGTTGATGTGGTGCTCTTCAACTTTCAAAGTGTGTTGTGAATTTTATATTACAATGTGGTTAGAATAGATAGAATGAAACATTGGATATACATGGCACTTTGGTGTCCCATTACTTAATATTAAAGGGTTAGTTTACCCAAAAAAGAAAACTGTCATTAATGACTCACCCTCATGTCGTTCCAAGCCCGTAAGGTCTCGTTCATCTGCAGAACACAGTTTAAGATATTTTAGATTTAGTCCGAGAGCTTTTTGTCCCTCCACTGAAAATGCATACACGGTGCACTGTCCTTGTCCAGAAAGGAAATGAAGACATCATCAAAGTAGTCCATGTGATATCGGTGGGTTAGTTAGAAAGTTTTGAAGCATTGAAAAAAAATTTTGGTCCAAAAATTACAAAAACTACGACTTTTCAGCATTGTATTCTCTTCCAGTTCTGCGTTCATCGAGTTGCATTTCAGTGACACATTTCAATGTGTCACTGAAACGGAAAACTCTCGGACTAAACGGAAAACTCTCGGACTAAATCTAAAATATCCTTAAACTGTGTTCTGCAGATGAACGGAGGTCTTACAGGCTTGGAACAACATGAGAGTCATTAATGACATCATTTTCATTTTTGCATGAACTAACCCTTTAAAAGCACAAATCCCAATGTATTTTATTAGATGCTAAATTTTGGCTAAATTTACAACTAGGGTTTTATTTTATTTAAATTTTTTTACTCCGTTATTACATTTTGATGACTAGCTATTTTTTATTCATAGTCAACAAAATAAATAGTGCCACATTTTATAGATATATATTCTAAGGGTGCTCCGATTAATCGGTCGCGATCACGATCGGCCGATAATTGCTTTGGGATGTGTGATCGGCGGTCTCTATAAAGGCTGATCCAGAAAAGCCGATCAGATGAACAAAACTCCGTCGAGACAATTTTTTTTATGACCTGGTAAAAATGGCTTCAGCTGTCTGGCAATTGTACAAGGTGTGTGAAAAAGCATTTCACTAGCAATCCATCTGCAATGTGTGTACCACGCCGCTGTCTGCTCGTCAAACTGTGATCAACATGTAAAGAAAGATTAGAGTCTGTCCCGCAACGGAAGCGCGCGTCCGAGTGAAAACTGCGCGAGCTACAGAGAACACTGTGTCCACTGATGGCCGCGGCAACGTGCGCTCAGGTTGAGTTAAAAAACTCATAATAAATATGAAGCCATACTGTAGTATAATGTGAGATAGAAATTAATGTTTAAGTCATTAAATGCAAGTTCACGTAAACTTTTCCCTCCGCTGTCAGTCATTCTCCATTCACGTTCAAACAGCGCGTCGTCAGTCATTCTCCATTCAGCATTAAAACAGCACAGCGCGTCGCGTTCGGCAACGATGAAAACTCTCTCCAAGATGAATAAATGTTCATATTATTATACTTGATCTGTAGATAAAGCTCTGGTTTTGCATAAATTGACTCTCTTGCTGAACACTGACTCTATTGACTCAACACTGGAGAGCACTATCATTGTTCTTCACGCGCACAGTAACTGAAATGTTAAACTGTTAAAAGAAAAGGCTCAATAAACTATTGCATAGATAGATACTGTATAATACACTATGCATTGATGTATTTCCTTTGTGCTTAGAACTTTTCCAAACGGACTCGAAGAGCTGCGCGCTGTGACTCATGTTGCCTCAAGCGCATCATTCAGCGCTCGTGATGCGCATAAGCGCTGTGTGCCGCACTCTATTCACAATCTTTCATAAATCTTTTCATAAGAGTCTTTCATAATCATATCATAATAATTTTGCGCAATGAAAGATTATTAATTGCATTTTTTTGTTCTGTCCTATCTATCATAAGTTGCTGCCTCATTAAACAGCTGTGCTATACATTTGTGCTATATTTATTTTCTTAATTTTATAGTAGACTATAAAATAATTGGGCCCCCGGACCCCCCTAGAGGGGTAATATCCTTCTCACCTTTTTCACCCCTGACCCGTTTTCATGTCTGATAAATACACAGGTGTAAATTCATGATACATTGTCTTCTCTTAATTGTAATACTTAATGTACATTGTTGTTAAATATAGTTTAATAATAATGCTACATGATAAATAGAAGGCTTCAAATAGACTCTATAATCGGTGATCGGTATCGGGTGATACAGCTTCCAGTAATCGGTGATCGGTGATCGGCCCCAAAAATCCTGATCGGAGCACCCCTAATATATTCATATGCAATGAAAATATGCAGTGTTGTCAACCAGAAGGTTTCTCCATCCTTTCTTTTTTACCTTTAAATTAGCATGAAAGGCCAAAGCCTTCATTAACTCTCTAATTAATGGATTTTTCTGTTATGTTAAGGATTTTCTGTTGTTAAGGAAAAGATGGAAGGTAGCGATAATGGCCAGAAGATCATAAGCAATGACTAATGAATATGCAGGAGTTGGTAAAATGACTCCAGTGCCCTCAGAGAATCAGTAGCTTCCCCTAAATCAAGGTTCTCCAGTTACGTGTTTGTAAGTGATTCTGTAGACTGCCTACATGACAGCTTTTATCATTACGGTATTTATGCAGAATAATTGAGGGTTGTATTAGATTTCATTGTGTTTTATCACTTTATTTGATTTAGCTAAATGTGTTAACACTATTTTGATTATTGACTAAAGGGGTTTAGTGTAGTCAAAAAGTTGAGTAGCTCTAGACAAGGTCATGGGCTGATTCCCAAGAACTGCATGCACCGATCAAATGTACAGTATGCCTTTATAGGGGATTTTACAGATATGATAAATGAAGACCAGGAGTCAGAGATGCAGTAAATTCAAGAACATTTTACTCAAGTTTAGTTTGGAATTTCACCTTACGAATAGGTCACGCAACAATACACAGTGCTTTAGCTCTGACAAGGAAACTTTCTTTACAGAAAACTGCATGTTTCTACATCACAATGTAGAGAGTAATCTGTTATCATGGGTGACTATATCAGAACTAGAAATACAGTTCTAAGATGGTACAAATCATGCTGTTAGCTTATCCCATGTATTCATTTAGGCAGAAACAATGATCTCATTAAAGCAAGTATTACAAGTTGTGATCATAATAATTACAGTGTATAGAAAATTATTACAAGTTTTGATCATATTGATTACAATATATGGCCAATTTGGCAGTATTTTAAAATGTGTTTTAATTTTTGTAATGACCGCTTTTTAACAACTATTCCTCCAGTCTTCAGTGTCACATGATCCTTCAGAAATCATTCTAATTGCTGGTTTTGAGCTCAGGAAACATTTCATATTATTATCAGTTGTGCTGCTCAACTGATTCTTTGATTATTATAAAGTTTAAAATAACATTTATTTACTGTCATTTTTGATCAATCTAATGCATCCTTCATGATTAAAAGTAATAATATTTTTATTATTATTTTCAAACCAAAATCTTAAACCAAGCCCAAACTGTTTACTTATTCATTTTGAAATCATGAGGGGCTTTCTCTTGAAATTGTCAGTGATGTGTGATATCTTGTTATTTTTGTAGTGCCCAATCAGAGGAAAGGTGTGAGATTCTGTTAGGGCCAGAGATCACGTATGGACCCCGGGGCTAAACCTGTCCTATCCTGTTGCCATGACGATAGCTCATTGTGCTGAAGTCAGCGCTGAAAACTGGAACATTAAACTCAAGAGACAAACCAAGGACAACAAGTGGGAGGTAGGAACAAAGACATGACTTCTGTGTTTTTCACTGCAAATTCATTTTAAATTCCTTTTAGTGTGACTCATAAGAATGTTACATTTGAAAACATGTTCAATTATTATCATTGGGCCAGTATGGTACAATGCACTTGAAACCTTTGTCAACATACCATTTGAAAATGATTTATAACTTTTTTTTGTAGCAGTCCCTAACGATTAAACATATTTGTGCCTATTTAAATATATTTCTAAAAAGTTAACCTGCAAGCTGTGCCATGAACCAATTGTAAATTAAATGCATTTTAACCACATCCTTGTGGCAGCCTTCGGAGCTGTGGGTGTTTTAAAAATGTGTTGATTAGGCGATCCTGCGTTCTCGAAAACAGATCCAGGGACAGCAGCTCCTCAGAGGAGGCTACGGCAGTGAAGTGCTCAAGGAAAAAAACAATTACAGCCTGTAATAGCTGAGAAGACACGCAGTTCATGGCAGTCAAACAGCGGGAGCATCAGGGCAAGCCGTCCCATCAGACCCAGGATATATCGATCTGGCTGTACTAGAGGACCACCTGAAATAGGAGCTGACACGAGGCAATCAGGACAGGAGTCATGGATGGGACCTCCTTCCTGACCCTACTACAATAACTTATATTTGTCCTATTCCCATGTGCTTTACTCTGGCGTCAGCCTCTGAATAGCTAAAACTGTCATCATGATCTGAAAGTTGATGTATTAATACATTTTTACCATGGCGGCACAGAGTTTGTTTATTGTAAGCGACTAGCGTTATTGAAGACGATTAGATAATAACCATACTTTTGTGTCTGACCACTAGCGCAAGTCATTATTTAGATGAATTTCAGATTGTTCCAATGCACGGTACTTATCCTTGAGATTGCTACCAGCAGTCTTCACGAAAACCCATTTGCTGTCAGAGTTTTTCCCTCGCTTTTAACGGTTTTATTTGAGAAAGTGACAGCTCCAGTGTTGGTGATGGCTGAAATAATTACATAAAAACTGCTGGCTAAATCACTGACTAGTCAGAAAAAACTGCAGTAGTAAAAATTTCACATCTACTTTTTATCAGTTTTACAAAGGGTGGGTTCGCAAGGAGTTCATTTTGTTTGGTAATTACGTTGCTTTGAAAAGCTGCAGTCACATTTATAAATGGTTGTCTGTCAAAAATTTGAAAGGAGCCTGTTGAATGAATGTCTGTGCTTGACTTGATCTTAGCCGAACCTTGCTAGAGAAATACAGAAGTGACCTTGCAGATTTGCATTTGTGTGCGATTCTGTGTCAGTGTGGTGGAGTGAATTTAGCTTTTTCTTTCATCGGCTGATCACACAGTTACTCTGGCAAAAAAATTAAAAGATTTGTTTACTCTGAGGTGACAAAAACATATTTCAGCAGCTGTAAGTCTGAATGAAAGTGGTTCCTTTGAAGTCTTCCATACCAATGAGAAACCTTGGAGCTTTTTACATATTGAGGGCATCATACAATAGGAATATCCTGTATGTTTCAGAACTGAAAACTTCATTTTTAGTCCAAGAACAGCTTTTATTAAAACCAAACCTAGAGAACGACTCTTGGATAGGTGAAAGACCGCCTCTGCTGAAGAAGAGCAGCACCTACTTCTATGGCCCTGTCCCAAATGGTACACTTCTAATCCACCTTCTGTCTTGTGGACTTACAATGGCTGCCGTGTGCTCATGCACATGAAGTTCATGAAACTGGAAGGTGTCTCTTTTGTCATTTTTAGGTTTCAGAAGGGTGCTCACGAGAGCAATATGAGCCCACGATGCATACTTTTGCTGAGCCCGCACTGATGCGAGTTCCACAGCAGACTTCTTCCCAGTCAAAGTGGCGTTATGTCATGGAAGTGGCATAAATTCGTCATGAAAGTGCACTCGTAGAAAGATCGCAAGTGCTTAGGGTGCCTACATCGTTGCCACCGTAGCCCCTGTTACCACAATCCTCATCCTCCTCATCCACCTCATCCACCTCATCCAATTTTTCATGATTAGTTGAGAGCTGTAACTGTAAAAATGTTTTCAGAGAGTTCCAAGTGTAACTATTTCAAATGCAAAGATGTTAGCCAATCACAGCAGTGGGCATTTACACTGAAGCCCCTTCATACAGATGGGCTAAAGTCAACGTAGGAAAAAAAACCTGTTTAAAGGGTACATAACATGCTTTTAAATCATACATTTTTACTTATAAATCATACATTTGTGGTCTATATAAAGCATAACTGCAATGCTTGGGTCTAAATTCCTCATTATTATAGCTCCACAGGCCCCTTTTCTACTCCTTTTCTGATGTGCTTCTGTGAGCAAGTCGTTTCAATGCGGCCCCTTTAAATAAAAAGGCGTACCGTCTTACCCCGCCTGCTTTTCAGGTTGCTGAGTTCACGGTCAGTTCAACTCAGGTTCAACTCTCCGCGTTCTGCCATTATTGTAGTTTTATAAGAGATACGATTACTATAGCTTCAAAGAACATTTTTATTCACACGTTAACAAAATGTCAACATTGGAAGACTTGTCCACCAAGCCTTACATATTCGAGCCAGAGCGAGCGATTTGAAAAAGACGAACAGCAGAACAACGTCTTCATATGGAGGCAGTGGTATGCAAGTTAACTATGTTGTGTTATTAGTGAAAGTCGACTATTTCTCTTGTTAAAACAAGCACACTGACAAGATAAATGACTGCAGTCTGATCTTACCACTAAAAATCTGTATTGATAATAAAATGATAACTTACGTTTAGAAAGCATCAGGAAACACAGCAGCTAAATGATAGAAGGAATTTACCCGATCGGCAAACCCTTCTGGATACTGGCGGAGGTTGTTGAAGTGGGGATCCTTGAAGTGCTTCAGGTCACTACATTCAACAACCGAACATTTTGACTAGCCCTCTCGGTAACTTCTGCATGATTGAGCTTGGACTACAAAATCGGAGCGAGAAATAATAATGGCGGATTGCTGGAAGTGTTGGACCGGTAGTCGATGTCCTTATTTGGCAGTTCCGCTGCAAATACGGTGACGTACTTGATCAAAAAATGTCATAGACAACAGAAAAATCTGAACAGGTTGAAAAATATGACCAAAACAGTATATAAAGATATAAACGAAGCACATGAAGAGAATAATTTCATCTTTTCTGTACTTATAAACACTCCAAATCTACAACAAAATGCATTTAAGGGCTAAAAAAGTGGATTTTGCTTGATATGTCCCCTTTAATACTAAATGATCAAATTATCAATTTTAATGTAAAAATCATCCTAACATTTTATGGGCACCCCAAGAAACAAAATAAAATATATAAAATAAATATTTGTAGCTCCAACGCATTCTCATCCTGAGGGCGTCATATAGGTGACAGTTTTGACATTGCTTCTAAATCCGACGCACATGGCACCCTTTAGCATCAATATAACATGCTTCGGTTATGGGTAGGTTTAGGTCTGGGGTAGTGTTAGGTTTAGACCACTAGGCTAAACTAGATGGTGAAGGCCCCATTTTTTTCTCCCAGAAGGTTATTATGATTGAGGTGAAGGTGAAGCGTACTCAAGTTTGGCTGTACTCGTTGCCCTGACTCCCTCATAGTCATACCATGGACAAAAAACATGGGCAAATAGAGTGGCACTGCTTGTCTCTTTGGCCTTACCCTTCCCCTTTCAACTTCCTCCTCTCTCACTACAGTGTCCTCAACCTCTTCCTTCATGTCTTTCTGGATCCATTTTTCTGATTCGGGCACTTTTATCTACCTATTGAAGGTTCTGATTGGTGTGTGATCAATTTAGACTCTTGGTGTTTCCACTTGGGTAATCGTGTGCTAACTGAGCTGAAGCTGTGCTTACTTGAGTGAACAATATTGAATGCTAGTGCTTTCTAAATGACAACGTGGTGTAGGAAATGAGAAATAAAGGGATTTGAGTCGCAGTTTTGCAGTGACAGTTCAACAAATCTGACTTATGTGTCAAAACAGGGGAGTAGCGTTTATAGTTTAGGGAAATGGTTATGCTTTTTTTGATGAATGGCATTATGGTTTTGGAATTTTAGTACAAAAGCCTGGTTTATAGTGTTATAGTGGAGCAATAAAAAAACTAACTCTAATTGCTAATGTTCTTCAGTTTTATTGTGACAGTACGACTGCTCCATTAAAGGGATAGTTCAGAAAATTCTGTCATCATCATACACCATCAAGCTGTTCCAAACCTCTATGATTTTCCCCTTTATGGAACACAAAAGGATATTTGTTTAAAAATATACTGGTGGTTCTATTCCATTCATCTACGATGAATCAGGACTGAGGCTTCAAGCTTCAAAAAGGGTACAAAAGCCCTGTCATTTACTCACCCTCATGAACCTGTATGACTCTCTGCATGGAGGTGAGAAAATTGATTTTGGGTGAATTATGCATTTTAAAGTTCATATGTTCATGCACTTTAAACCAAGTTTGTATACACTATCCAAAAAAAAAACAACTGAAGTGACTATTTCTGTTATGACAACTTTCTGAGTGTTTGGCATGGTAATAGGTGTGACAGTGTTGATATGTTTGGTCTTGGCTGAATAGATCGGGTAATCTCATTAATTACCCGTGGCAGATCTATTCAGGTGGAGCTGGGGAAGATGGAGGGTTTCTGAAACTTCGCTGCAAATGCTGACCAAGTATTTGAAGGTTGATCAGCGAGCTCATTGGCTACTGATACAGCAGGAAACAATCAGCTGTGCCCTATATATAACAATGTGATTAAAATCAGGTTGAGTTAATGGCCTTTTAGCCTGTGCCATCTAGAGTTTCATGACAGAACTTTGTATGCCTGATTTCATGAGCATGTCATGTTATCATGATTTGATCTCTTTTTTGGGTTCACAGGAAATAATGTCAGTAGATGACGAGTCAACCTCCTGCTATTGCTTGATGGACTCGCATAGCTGTCACTTGATGCTGGATCAGCCGGGCTGTTATGCACTGGTGGGGGAACCAGTCACTGATTCCGCCATAAAGAGACTAAGGATTGCTGTGTTCGGCAGCATGGACGCCTCGCTCCATGGACTACAACCTTCGAGTGCACTGTGTAGATGACACACCACATGCCTTTCAGGTGAGAGCTGCACAGTCAACATATGCTCACATTACTCAAATAGAGAGCCACTTTTGGATTCCGGACATACAAATCCCATTTCATTTTCTCGTAGTGGAATTGATTTTTAACAATTTTGAACTTATAAACTGATAAATATCAGGGTTCCGATGGATCATTGAAAAGTCTTAAAGGAGTAGTTCACTTTTTAAAAAACTTTTGCTGATTATTTACTCACCCCCATGTCATCCAAGATATTAAGGTTTTTGAATGAAAACATTCAGGATTTTTCTCCATGTAATGCACTTAGCTGTGTAAACTAAAAATCGGTTCAAGTTCCAAAAGACTGCCTCAGTGGAAAGGCTGTTGAAAGGGCTTTAAAGGGTAGCTTAAACCCCTGGTCAGAGCCTGACTCCCACCCACTGGCACATATTTGAAAATGCTGAAGAGTGGGCAGACCCCAGCGGAGATAGAGGGGACGAAAATAGACGCTAAACATACTTATCCCTGTTTCGTATTCAAGACTCACATTCCATTCTGATTTCCCACTCGCTTCTAGTGACTCTGACGATGAATAAGGGTTTTATCAAGCGAAACGATCGCTCGTTTAAAAAAAATATAAAAAAGTTTACGTTTATAAGCTCAAATGGTCGCCTTGCTCTGTTCTGTGATGTGCATTCATGACTCTCCTGTTTGAACTCGTTTATCAAAATGAACAAATCTTTTTTCGTGTCATTTGGTTCATTCAATGAACGAAATTAACGATTAACTTTCGTTCATTTCATCGTTCAAATAGATTTGTTCATTTTGATGAACAACTTCGAACAGGAGAGTCACGAACGAGCATCACAGCTGAGCAAGGCGACCATTTGAGCATATTAAACTTAAACTTTGTTAGTTCTTTTTTTTTTTAAATGAGCGATCATTTAGCTTGATAAGACCCTTATTCATCTGATCTGGAATAGTTCAAAGCCCTTTGAACAGTTTGCAGTTTGCACTGAAACGGTCTTTTGGACCTTGAACCGTCTGGTTACCAGTAAAGTCCATTATATGGAGAAAATCCTGAAATGTTTTCATCAAAAACATTAAATTTCTTTTCAACTGAAGAAAGAATGACATGAACATCTTGGATGACATAGGGGAGAGTAAATTATCAGCTAACGTTTTTCTTTTTTTTTAAAGTGAACTACTGCTTTAATAGTCTAAATTTTGATTCTCCTGATTTTAAGGCCATTGAAATATGTGTTGTTAAATATGTGTATTTCTTGTTCATATTTGTGACTTTAAATTAATAGTTTAACCATAATTTTAATTTGTCATTCGCAATGCATCTTGGGATTGTAGTTCTTTACCTTATTAAAGAATAATAAACTACTTTAAATATGTTAAAAATACACAGTCTCGTACATTTGTATTTTGTATTTTTGTTTCAAATCAAAGTTTAAATGTAAATCTGTGGTGCATCACGATATTATAGCAAAAGTAGACAGCATGTGTAGTGGGGTTCAAAAGCTTGATTAAACTAGTAATAATGTGAGTTTGGAGTTATAATATTTCATTTGTGTAATCAGATTGACCGAAATGGTCAGTGCTATTTTTAAACAAGCACGCAGAGAGGATACAAAAGTCAAAGTCAATTACTGTTGTCTTGCACGAGTGCGCAGACTTCTCTGTGCTCAACACACACATACACACAAACAAAGAGAACAATCATCTTTGCAATGCAATGACACACAAAGCAGTTTCGACAGATGAACACTGCCATGCTTGAAATCAAAGAAGCCAGTAATCAATTTAAATTATTTTCTCTTCAAAGCTTTAACCAACACTTTGTTTGAACGCACTTTTTTATATTTCTGAATGTTTATTAGCTGTGGAGCTTTTGTTCCTTCCAGACATTTTCCTTTTTTTAGCTACTCGAAATCAACTTCAGATAATATTTGTTATATTGAATTTTAACCACAATGTGTTGAGTGTTTGAGCCTTTTTAGCCACTATAAGTTCTCTTCTGAACTGGATGAATACAATATTAAACCACAATACTGTGGTTATAGATTGTCAAATCTATCCACATTTCCTTTCTATACCTTTCTGCCCCTCCCTGTATGTTCTCACTTTGTTTCTTGTACCTATATTTTTCCAAAGGGAGTGGTCACTGCTGAAACCAGCAGAGGAGGTCAACTTCTAGAGGAGCCCAAGACGCTGTTCTTCAAAGGAAACTGTCTCAGTCTACAGGTGTCCATCCAGGATATCCCTCAGTTTCTGTGGAGCATCAAACCCTTCACCACCTGTCAGGTAACATATTAATATTAGTAAGTAAGCTACTAGGAACAGTGCTGTAATGTGCCAGAGGCAGCTGCCTACCCGATTGCATTGCAGACATCCCCAGAAGGGCAAAGGGCTCCTGCAAAGAAACCAGCGTGGATGTCATTGACTAAAGCTATCTTTTCAAGAATATTTTATTTAATGTTTGTCAAATCTTATGCAGAATGAAATAACGGCTATTACTAAAACATAAAATAAATTATACAATCAAACACAGACCTATGGTAATTATATGTAGCTAATGAATTATACAAGATACTATATGCAGTTCTTTTAACCCTGAAGAATGAAACTGTCCTACCTTGCATACAAATACGCAGTGATAAGACAGTATCTGGTTCTAGGTTCATGCAATTGATCAGTTCAGGAGTGCTTCTGTCTCCTGGAACATGCTTTAGTACGCCTGCTCGAGGGAGATATTAATCCCGGCATTAAGGCATCCCATCAAGCATCTCTTCTGCTCAGGGTTCCTATCACTGTTGACATTAGAGCATCTCGCAGGTCATTTCAATATGCAAGGCTAGAGAAACGGCGCAGGAGAGGTCAAGGACGCTCCCTGCAGACGTGCTGCTATCTACGGAAATTAATAATACATCAAAGGCAATTGCTTTCTCTTCGCCTGCCCTGCTCCCAGATTCTGTGTGTTGTACATACCCCAGCTGTGACCCCTACCGTCGGAATTAACAGGGATTAGAGTTTGTGTCTCTTTTGTACTGATGGTCTCATGGACGAGTCTTTTAACATGCATGCTTCCACATTTTTAACGGATCAGGTGCTTTTCCTGACTCAGCTCTCTGATCTTTCTCTCTCTCTCCTTCTCTTCATTCCTGGTGTCCTCATCCCCGCTCTGTTGCAGGAATTCTCCTTCACCCAAGTGTGGTATAGTAACCAGCAGCCTGTGCACTGTGCCTTCTCGCTGCAGAGACATAGCGCCTCAACCACCCAGCTCTCCTGCAAGATCAGTGTGCGGCAGGTCAAAGGTCATGAGCAGCTCCTGCAGGTCTACTCATCAGTGGGAGAGGTCAGATTCACTCAGATGACACCTCTGTCACTATTTACTCAGCTTCATGTTTATTTTTTTCCTGTTGATCATAAAAGTCTCTTCCAAACAATGACACAGCTTACTGTAACAGGCTGTCATGCTCCCAAAAAATATTTACTGATTTTTCACCTTCACTGCATGCAGCTCACAAATCAAATATGCTGCTTATTATACACTCTTAAAATTAAAGGTTGTTTATTGGCATCTATTAGCCTGGATGCCAGCCCAAACTCCGCCCACAACATTTTTTGGACGGGAAGTTCGATCTGGACCAGAGATGTATAAAGTACTAGAAACCCGGACTTGAGTAAAAGTACAAGTGCTCTGTCAAAAAAGTGACTTGAGTAGAAGTTGAAGTGCTCTTTAAGCACCACACTTAAGTAGAAGTACTAAAGTATTCAACATTTTTTCTACTTAAGTATTGCAAGTAGTTTATTTAAAAATTCACTACTTAAGTACTAAAAGTAAAAGTACAAGTATTGTGTCATGTAATTATTAAAGAAAGCAGTCAAAAGTTTGAACTACACTGTAAAAAAATTGGAGTAGGATTTACTTGAAAAATGCTTGCTAAACTATCTCACTCAGAAAATGCTAGTAAATTTACAAAGATTTGCCAAGTAAAAACCTAAACATATTCATCAGTAGCTTTAATTAGAAATCTTTAAGGTAAATTTACTTGGAATATGGAATTAAGTAAACTTTACAAAAAATAAGTAATTTTAACTCGGCTAGTAAAAGGTTGATTAATATCGATTTCCTTTGCCTTTGTATTACATTTCACAAAAACAATAATCTTAAATTTTATTAGTTTTTTAGAGTATGTGCTTTACTTAGATCATCTAAGTAATCATGTCAGATGTTAAACATCATGTGAATGCAAACACCTCAATACTTGGTAGACAATACACAATGGCGGTAACATTTGATGGATCGTTTTGTGTTTGAATGTCATTTTGAGCAAAAAATTTACCCGAAATGTCACAAAATGGCAAGTTACTAATACTGACAACAAAAATCAATGATAAAACAGTGTAAATACAGCTGGAAACCAGTGGAAAAAAAGGTCCAGTCTATGATGGGAACCCCAGTATCAGAAAAGTTGAGTAAATTTTTACTTAATTTTTTTTGAGTTGATAGTTACACTTTCATTTCTACTCGCTTGAATTAAGTACTGATATGGAATTTACGTAGTTTTTTAAATTCTTGCCTGAACTAACTTTTTCAAGTAAATTACATTGTTTTTTTTCACTAGTATTTACTTTTTTTATTTATTTTTTACTATTTATTTTTTACAGTGTAGCAATCAAATAAGGCGCTTTGGCGGGATACAAATTTGCTTTGGCGGGCGCCAAAAAAATGTCATTGCAGGACAACCCCTGCATTAGTTGTCAATGTGTGTGTCAATCAATACCATTACCCTATAAAACTGGCATGTGATTGCCACGAATGATTCGTAAACATTTTATAATTGTAACGAGTAACTAGCAGAACATTAAAAAAATATCGAAGTAAAAGTATTAAATTCATCGAAAATATCTACTGAAGTAAAAGTAGAAGTATGAGAAAAAAACAATACTCTAGTAGAGTACAGATCCAGCATTTTAGTACTTAAGTACAGTGCTTAAGTAGTTCTACTTCGTTACTATACATCTCTGGTCTGGACTCGATCCATTGAAGAGTAATTATGATCAGGCAAGAAATTAACGGGTCAATCAAATTGCCAGGGCGGGCTTTAAACGATGATGGACAGGTGATATGCAAGGGCGTAATCATCACGTTATCGAAAGAGCGCTTACTGGTCTCCCTCAGAGATGACTGCAGCTGGAGAATTGAGATGTATAGATTTCGCTGTCGCGTCTGATTGTAAAATGATTTGACCGCGCGTTAATTTTAATAGAAAAACAGAAAACTGCAATCAAGGCATTTGTCGATCGGAAAGATATTTTTGGCGTCCTTCCAACATGATTCGGGAAAAGTGTAACTTATTGGCTGGCTCTGACGGTCGCTAAGAAGATGGGACGTAATGAAAAGCCTGTGGTCATTGTGGTTTCTCCTTTGGTCGCACTCATGGAGAAGTAAGTAAAAGAAGCAACGATCGTTATTTAACTTCTAAAATAAGTAAGTTCTGTAGTTGAAAACTGCGCTATGCAAAGGAGTTGACTTACTGCGTTGCTCTGATTGGTTGTAGGTCTACCCACTATCCAATTGAGTGCAGAGGTTGTTTTTTTCCTGGTTCGGTTAAGACCCGCCTCATAATCAAAGCCCAACGGAGCGGTATCAGACTCATTTTCTTTATTAGAAAATGAGTATGAGTCAGAAGTCAGGCTAGGCATCTATGGTTCAATGAAGAAATTATCATCGATGGAAACTTTCCACTGTGCAAAAAATGGAAAAAGGTTCTAAAAGATTATTAAAATGAAGAAAAGAAAATGGTTATTTATTTATTAATGGTTATTTTAAGAACTGTTTTTGGGGAACCCAATATAGTACTTTTACGGCATTGCTGCTAAAACTCAAGTTTTGGAATCTTTGTGTATTTGATTTTCACAGCAGAGGTAAAGATCACTGGTGAATAATGACTTACATTTCAGTTTAAATTCACTCAGAGCTATCATACAACTTCAGAAGACTTGGGATATAGTGCACATAAGTCATCTGGACCTCTGCTTTTTTGACCTTTTTAGAGGTTTAAAGCCCATATTGAACGATGTTGCACTTTCTTTTTTTTTTTACAGGTTTGATACGACTAAAATAGTTAATATAAATAATAAAAGAAAGAAATAATGAAAGATTTTTCACTTTAAAGAGTAACTAAACCCTGAACCAACTTTTTTTAGTTCATGATCTGCAAGAATGGATCTTTATTAATACCAGTCATTGATTCGAGTAACTTTTTTGACATTTGTGTATAAAGTGATTTATTTCTACAAAATATGGTGTAAAAACGTCTTACACCATGTCCTAACTACACGCCGCGACAACAGCGATAAAAGGTATCTTTTCCATGTTAATCAGAGTTTTTGTCCTAACCAGACGCGACGGCGACACGCAAAATTTCTAATTTAGAAACGGTTCCTATTTCTGCGGCGTCACGGCTGACAGAATGAAGAAATTAAACTGGTTATGAGTACACATTATTTATTTTTAGTTAAAAATAGGTCATTGTGCCACAAGATAATGGATAATTTACCACAGATTTTAAAGCATATAATATAGCGTTCAAAATGAATTCTGTGCAAACATACAACTTTACTTCATAACAGAATTAGTCAGATGAGTATATTTTGTTAATGTTTTGATTTTTAATAATGTTATTTCTTGATTTGATTATGTCCTTACCCATTTCCAATGCGAGTGCTCGCCAGCAGTGCACTTTCACCCACACGCTGTTCTGCATGGCTGTGATTTTTGAGTGTGGCGTCTCACAGTCGCGTCTAGTGTCGAACAGACGCTGGAACTTTGTCGCGACGTGTGTAGTTCAGGACACAGTGTTAATGCTGCCCTCTTCAGGTTGAACGGTGGCTACTGCAGTTGAATTTTCCTATTGGATGTTCTGGACTTTGTGACGTACGTAGGTTTCAGCTCACCACGCTCTTGGCACGAGCTACGCCCTTGGCAGTATAAAAACCAGCTTGTTTGGTCAAAACCACTGTAGCGAGTCAGGAATTGGAATTCGAGTCTGAAAACGATCAGGATAGAGTGTTTTAGCATATTTTTCGTCCCCTCTATCTGCGCTGGGGTCTGCCCACTTTTTCAGCATTTTTCAAATATTGCCAGTGGGTGGAGTCAGGCTCTGACCAGGGGTTTAGTTACCCTTTAATTAACTATTCTTTTAAAAAATGTGGGTGTTTTACTACATGGGGAAAATATATTATAAAACCTTTCTAGTGGGTCAGTGGTTTTTCAAGCCCTTTGTAGATGAACACAAATGCATGCTAAAAAATGTTTTTTATTTATTTATTTCAGAGTGAGAAAGAGACGGTCCCATTTTTTATGCAGGCAGATTGCACGGTGACGTCACAGACAGGGGCCAAAGCCTTCAAAATCCCCTAGTCCATACGTCAGCGGATATGCACCACCTTCGATACTGCCAACGCCAAGGGCAAGGACTGGCAGCTCTTAGCTCAGAAACTCCACATTCAAAGGTGAGCGCCGGAGAGATGTAGCCAAGGCAACAGGACTGATTGAAACTTATTGCGGCAATGCTCACTTCGTTAACAATGCCCTTGAATAATAAGCTGAGACTGCGCTCCACTTTGCTCGATCATTTCACTCAGAACTCATACTCTTCAGGCTTTTCATCTTTATTGAATTCAGTTTCTGCAAAGGTTAAAAGTTAAAGAACCGCTATAGATTGGAGAGATCAGAGCCACCTTCCCTTTATTTATAAAGCGATTGTATGACAAATTAATAGTTTATGCTGAAATGTATTTCTGAGTAGAAAATGTCCTTTTAAATCTGAATGATTTATTTGTCAGTTGGTTCTTTTTTAACAAGACTTGCAACCAAGTAACTCCACAAAAGGAAACCATGCGAATAAAGAGACAGAGCAATTGAAGATGTTTTCATTCTCCCTGGTACTATTAATACTTTAATGCGTCATTTATGAGAACTGTTCTGAAGATATGATCTGGTATTACTGCTCTGTAAAATGCGGCATTTAAAATAATCAAATGGCAATTCAAATTTATTTTTTTCTTTCTCCAAAGCATTGTGTTACTGTTTCTTGAACCTATTGTGATATATGACCATTTGAGTTTGGAATTATATTTACAACACTGCCATCTACTGGCACTTTGCATTGTGACTTTACATTCATTTAAACTGTTGTCCCTAATAAAACAATAGAAGAAGAGTAGGTTGACACTCAAAATACGCTCTTGCTAGGTACTAACATTTTCTTCTATTGTGAAACCTCCATTTCCTTCCTGCACAGGAACCTGTCCTACTTTACCAAGCAGAAGAGTCCCTCTGCTGTCATTCTCAGTCTCTGGGAGGCCAGGCATCAGGACAGTGGAGATCTTGACTCACTTGCATGTGCTTTAGAGGAGATTGGAAAGATCCACTGTAAAAGTCTGCCTCAGAGTCCAGATGAGAATGAAACGGACTTTACGTTTTGAGGGACTATTGAAGACTATACTTATTCCACCAGGTGCAATTCGCCAGCATCTGCAACCAGTTAAGGTATCCAAGCTGAGAGAAGTCTGGGACAGGAGGCGACCAATCAGTTTCACGTATCTGACCATGTGCAGAGTTGCCACATGTGCAAGTGGCATGAATTTGGCACAGATTCAACAGCTTCAAAATGCTTTTCTTGAAAGAAAACATCACAGTGCCAAGTCCATCACATCTTACATGATATTCCGCCTTAGCCTTTATTTGGCGTTTATGATTTTCTTTAATTATTGTGAGGGAATTGATTGGTGGCCAGGCTGGGATTTCCTTGAGCATTTCCTTTTTTCCTTCATCTTTTCCTATTTCTCCAACAGTGTTCCGGAGTTCCGCAGTATTTATATTCCTTCTGCATGTTACTACTGATGTGTGCTTTGTTTGCACTATGATGTTTGAGAAGGGAAGAGAAGGGAAATGCACTCCTGAAAATACATTGATAATCGTGGCTCACTCTGTTCTTTTATTTCTATTGTTGTTTTATTGTCATTTTGCCAACTTAAAGTAGTTCACTTTGAAAAAGAAAAAAAAAAAACAACTTTTTGCTGATAATTTACTCACCCCCATGTCATCCAAGATATCCATGTCATTCTTTCTTCAGTCGAAATGAAATTAAGGTTTTTGATGAAAACATTCCAGGATTTTTCTCCATATAATGGACTTTACTGGTAACCAAACGGTTCAAGGTCCAAAAGACAGTTTCAGTGCAAACTGTTCAAACTGTTCGAAGGGCTTTAAACGATTCCAGACGATGAATAAGGGTCTTTTCAAGCGAAAGCGATTCGTAAAAAAAAAAAACAAAGTTTAAGTTTTATAAGCTTAAATGGTCGCCTTGCTCTGCTCTGTGATGCGTGTTCGTGACTCTCCTGTTCGAAACTCAAGCTTTTTTTATGAGTTAAAGCTCCAATATGTAAGGATTTTGTAATAAAATATCCAAAAATCACTTGCACAGTGTGATATATTTCCTGCAGTTGTGTACTTAAAATATCCCAAAAGTCTCCAAAGTTCTTTTATTTCAGAGAAATTACAATTTTAAATAAGTGGCCGTCCCGGAAAAAAATGTCGCCTGTAAATGACGCAATATCCGCGCTATCCCTCGGCTATCCTCGTTTCTGCTCGTATTGCCATAGCCATGACGTAACCATGGCGACAGACGCGGACAACTGCATAGTGAGTAACGTTTAGCGGCACCCAGTTCTTGTTTCGTTCAATCATAGACCATGGCAAGCAAGCAAACTTTGGGAAAAACAAGGAGAACTAGAATGAGGATCAATATCAGCGTGATGTTTCTGAGATGCCGAGAGCTAGCGTCCGAGACTGACTTCCACTCGACAGAGAGCTAGCGTCCATGACTAATTTGGACTTGACAGAACTTCACGAGTCACGACTTCACAGCTTTATTAGACAGGTGAGCAAAAGTATATAAAACAAATCAATGTTATAACGTTAGCTTGACATGATGAAATGTTAGAATATGGTCAGTATGTTATTCTTATGTTGATCTAGCTGCTAGTTTCGTATAGCAGACGAACTACAGTAACACGTAGAATAACATTATAACTTTCAACACACATTTAAATGCCGTTTAGTGTGATAGTGTAACGTTATACCAAGTGGAACAGCGCTGCGTTTCCCTCACAAGATTAATTCATCTAATAAACTGACCTGTGTGAGTAATCCAGCACTTGCGTGTAGTTCAATAGGATGAAATTTCCTTATTCCTTTATATCCGCGGGCTTCGCGTGTGATATATGTATCTTATTAGCAATCGCGACCTGCTTCATAGCACTGTAATGTTAAAAAACATGAGTGTTTTCACTAATCCTTAAACATTATTAGATCCATCAGCTTGACAGCAAGTCCCATCATTCAGCTCGTTAATGCGTCACACACATTCGCCTTTGTTATTGTTGGAAACGGCGCCCTCTTGTGCCCACTAAAGTTACATATTGGAGCTTTAAGTCAGTAAAGTGCATTATATGGAGAAAAATCCTGGAAAGTTTTCATCAAAAACCTTAGTTTCTTTTGACTGAAGAAAGAATGATATGGATATCTTGGATGACAAGGGGGTGAGTAAATTATCAGCAAAAGTTTTTTTTTTTAAAGTGAACTACTCCTTTAATGAGATCAGTTGAGGAATAATTATGAATAATTTATCATGATATAGCCTAAAGATTCTAACTTTTTTTTAGCTATAAAAGTAATGCAGGTTCTGGGGTAAAAATCAATTGCGTTTTTCCCTTCAGAGACTTTAAAGCATAACCCCATCACACACACTTACTGACATTACACACACTTAGCGTGTGCTACTAGTCATCAGGAGCGGCATCATGCCTTTTGTAGAAAGCGTCAGGACTGAGACTATTGACCTGAAGAAGCGTTTACTCACGCCATGCAACAGCAGCACATACCTTTTGTTAACATTTAGCGCTTTCTTTTGAAATGCAGCTGAAAAGGAAGAACTTCCAAGAGACCTCTGTATAATAGCCTCTCTTATCTCCTCTGACCAAATTCCACCATGGAGTGAGAAACACAATGGGGGAACATGGGGCCGGTGAGTAGAGAGAGATATAATTAAGGTCTAATAAAAGAAAAGGAGCTATGTGGAAAAATGCTGTCAGAATTGCAGGGAAAAAAGTTATGTCCTCCTTTTCCAAGTCATCTACTTCATTAACCTTCTGTCTCAAACAGAAAAGCATCCCAGAGCTCATTTTATTTGGTTTTTAGTTTTAGACACTACAATACTTGCCACTGCTTATACTGGATATTCTTTTTTATATTTTAATTGTAGTTTTAACATAAGTTTTTCGAAGCATTTAACAAATCGGATCAGCAGACGCTGCTAAACCACCAGTTGTCCACATAACCATCTTATTTTAATGTATTACCAAATTAGCTGTCCCGCTAAAATCGAATTAAAACACATTGTCATCATTATTATGAATTTGAAAGAAAATTGCTTTCAAGTTCATATTTATGTCTAAATGATGGTACATGACAATAAGCTTCAAGTAAAGAAATAATTCTAGCAACAAAAAAAAATCTAGAAATGGCTATCAAACCAAACTTCAGCAAAAACTCAGCAACAACGAAAAAAAAAAACGCAAAACAGATTTGGCCCTATTGTTGTAGACTGCAGTCATAGTAGTACTATTTGATAAACTAGTCCAAACCTTCAAACGGTACAGTTGATCATAATCCGTCCCACGTTCATGTTATATTTAGGCCTTTGCTAAAAATTATGATTCTTGTGCCTTGTATAACTTCTGTAAATGGTGAATGTTGTACAGGTTCTGAAGATGGTTCTGAATCATGCAAATGTACTGTAAAATATCAGTTAAAAAAAAACACTGTATTACACTGATATGCAGGGGTCAAGAGCTTTTCTAGTGCTAAATATACTTGTTTGGTATCGCCAGGCCAGCTTTGTGGTATATTGTATCTATGATTATGAACATTTTGGATGTTTTCTGTACAGTAGAGTTTGCAGATGTATATGCAGTCTTTTGGAAGTAAATGTACAGCTAAAGAGAGCTGCAACTCTAGCAAACATGCGCCATGTCTTTATTCTCTTTCCATGTGCATATGATGTTCAATTAGTGTCAAGCAGGCAGATAATGTAATATGTCTGTCCATTTCTGTGCCTTACAGAAACGGCACATGACGTTTGCATTGTTCTGCAACTCATTCCTCTTCATCAAAGCAATATATTTCTTAAAAATTAAACTAGTATACAGATGAATCTCTACAAAACAAAAGGATTAACACATTTGCCCAATATCCTCAGAACTAGTTCGACAGACAACTAAAAGATGAAAACGTTCATTTCACCTAATTTTATGTCTTTTTTTTTTAGACATGCTGTGTAATTTAGTTTTATAAATGGCTGATACAAAGTCCACTGCTGGTAGTCTTATCTCAACCCCTCCTCTTTCAGTAACTTCTTATCAAAGGACACATAAGGGACTGAAGATTCAGCCCTCATATCCATGGTAACTTCAAGTTTGTTTGTTCTTGTTAAAGTTCTCACTTCTTTGAGCAACATTAAGAAATAAGCAAACACATCTTCATAAAACTTAGATTTGAAGATGATACAATAGCAGGGTGTACATAGTTATAGCCTGCAATTCCATTAAATAAAAAAGTCACTTAATGTTAACGTAATTGGTTGTTTGGCATCTCTGTCTGAAGAAAGTCAGAGGGAATAAAACTAAATCATTTTTGAGGAAGCAACAAAACAATAGAGGCTAGTGACTTGTCGAAATGAAAGAAAGCTGCTTTCAGTGGACCAAACAGTAATGCCTTACAACCGACCATACCAATATTGTAGTGTATCCGGAAAACTAGTCATCACTAATAAAATAAATACTTGGTTGAAAAATCCCAGTGTAGGCTAATCTAATATGGCTAATGAGTGGATCACGTGGTTGACTGAGTAAGGAGCGACCTTTGTCTGCATTCTGAAGCATCAGTATGAAATTCCCCTTAGACTTGATAAATGAATAAACAAACAGAAGTCCCACCTTCCTCCTTACTCTGCACTGCTAGTATCCTTCAGTTATTTCCTGTGCTTTACACAGTGTCGCTCAACAGTCGTAGTATCGCACTGTCACAGTCAACTGTCTGCTAGATAGCGCCAAACTGACAGAGATGCCCTTGCATTGCGGAAATTGATAATAATGTTATGTGCGTTTAGATAGGCTAGAGAATATACGGTTGTTGGTGATTCACTCACATGAATAAACACGTAGAATAAAATTATCTGTCTTGTCCCTATATTTTCCTAAGACAATTTAAAATATTGAAATACATAAAGTAGTAATTCAACACGATGTGAAGTTTCTAAGCGACCTGGGTGCAAGCCAGGTTTTCTGTACTGTGAATTTATGAATCCCACTATAGCGAAGGCTTGGTTCATGAAAATAATTAGATCACGTGACTAGCGCTCAGACACTTGTTAGGGTAACGTCACAAGAAACCAAATAAACATTCATAAGAAAAGCCTCGGCCATAGTAGGATTCGTAGGATTCGTCCCTTCTCATTCAGCGTGTTCGGGTTTGAAGAAGACCGGAAGTTTTCTCGACAGCTAGATACTTGAAGTGTGTTATCAGTAGGATGGTATTGGGACTTATCTTCTAGTTTATACGGAGAAAGTGACGCAATGATTTAATTACTATGAGATACATTATTTTCTTGGTAAGTGAATTTAACATTTATTTAATTTGTTTTTAGATACTGTATATTTGAATGTTGTTACAGAGAAACTTTGAAAGTTTAGTTTGCTTCATGACGCGTTAAATTGAGACATGCTTGGACTGGTCCGTCCGCGGCGGCGATAAACCACCTGGCACAACATGTCTTTGTCAATTAAAAAATACAAAAACTTTAAAATAATTCGAAACCATGGTGTAATCAATATTTGATCTATCTCTATACAAAATAACTTAGTCTCTTTTAATAGTTTTAACGTGGAAATTAGAAGGACAATGACTTAGAAAATAACCCGAAAAATGAAAAGGCATGGAAATAAATGGCTTTTATAAATAGTTTTTTTTTAATGTGTGTGTGTGGCATATAGCCTAATATAATACACTCAAACACACCCTATTTCCATGCCTATACATTTTTAAGGTTAATAATAAATATGAATACAAATTTCTTTTGTTTATGTAGAATATAAAAGACATAATATGATATAAGATGAAAATAGATGAATGTGAAAATAGAATGGGGCACCAATAACCTCTATAGCATGTTTTCATACTATACAAGTCATTGGTGCCCCACAAATATCTGGTTACCGACATTCTTCAAAATATCTTCTTTTGTCTTACATAACAAATAAATTCATATATGTTAGGAACAACTTGAGGGTAAGGAAAGTATGACAGAATTGTCATTTTTGGGTGAACTATCCCTTTAAGTTTCCACCGCAAACAAACTCAAGTGTTCTGAGACATAAAATGAAAGGTGCGATAAGATGTACACCACTAGGTGTCAGTATAAGATACAACACCACTTGATCACAGGCTATCTATAATTTTTTTTACCAGAAAGTCAGTCTTTATTGAAGCATATGTCATCTATCTTACTGTTTCTTCTGTGTGTAGGTTTTGTTGCTAAATATCCGTCAATTAGACCTGTCCTGGGCTCAAGGGTCCATCAAGAACAGATCAAGTCGGGATGTTTCCTGCAGAGAGAGCCTGGAGTATAAACATGATAACATCTGCTGCCTGAACTGCCCTGCTGGTGCATGAGAATTTTTGATAATCACTTTAAGTTCTGGTTAGACAATGTCTTGTACATGCACTTACATTCCACCAACTCATCTTTTTGCAGGAACCTATGTGAAAACGGCCTGCCTTACTGCTTCAAAAGGAGAGTGTAAAACCTGCGAGTTTGACACATACACCGAGCATGAAAATGGACTGCAGAAGTGTTTATCGTGCAGCATGTGCCGTATAGGTAGTTCTGTTATTTGACAATATTGTCCCATACTGCCAAGTCTGTCGGATTTATGCAAATTATTTTAACATAAACTTTTGAGGTCATGCAAGCCAAATCAATTCTGTGCTCCCATGATAGACTTCCTTCAGATATATTTAATTGTAAATTGCCTGCTGTTTGTGCTCCTTCTGTAGATCAGGAAACCACTGAGAAATGCACAATAACCCAGAACACAAAGTGCAAGTGCAAACAGGGGTCATTTTGCTTACCTGACCAAGCATGTGAGGTGTGCAAGAAATGCAGCAGGTAAGTTTTTAACGGAACATTTGATCAAAACTTAGATTTTGGACAAAGAAGTCTCATGTTAGTCAAACTGATTAGCATGAACGCCACGAATAGCACACCCAAAAATGAAAATGTGCACAAACAAACTTCATTGGTTCTGGTATGACAAGCAAGCACTTTGAGCTTCTGTGTACCACATGTTTGTGAATAAAATTAGATCTGTTCATTATATAAATCTCTTTAGAATAAATGGCTTGATTCACAGGGATTTCTGTCTTTTTGAAACATCAAAGTTTTGGCTTTCAATGGTTTCATAAAAAAATATATCTTAATTTGTGTTTCAAAGATGAATGGAGGCCTTACAGGTTTGGAACGACATGAAGGTGAGTAACGAATGACAGTAGTTTATATTTTTTGTTAACTCAAAATCATTTCATTTGTTAAACCCAGATGCAAAGAGGATGAGGAGACTGTAAAAGGCTGTACACACATTTCCAACACAGTTTGTAGAAAGAGAAGTTCTTCAGGAAGCTCCATCTCAGGTAGCCCAATGATTTCAGCTCCATACACACTGTGCATGACTACAGCTGATCAAATTATAATATTCGGTCTAACATTTGTCTTTTGCAAAGGCTTTGTTTCCATAGTGTTTCTCATAGCGATTTCAACCCATTTGTCCTACAGTGACTTTCATTGTTGTGCCACTAATTGCAATGCTGGCATGCCTTTTGTGTATCGTCTACTGGACAAAGTCAAAACCAAGTAAAGGAGCGGGTAGGGCACACATCTTTCCTCGGTTCTTTCAATATTTCTTCCTTGTTTCTTTTTTGCTTATCGTACAAAATCTTTTTTAATTCCAGTAACATCAAGGAGTCCAAGGGAAATGATTAAGATCTGTATGGTAGGTCAACGAGACATTTCTCAGTTTTAACCACAGAAACTCATGCATTTTGATGTAACTCCGCACTGATTTGAACTCTGTAAATATGACGACCAGATGACGTCTTTCTTGCCCTGCAGGGTGACAGTGAAGAGGTGATAGAGGAGAGGCAAAATGCCCAGAATTCCAAGATCAATGACTCCTCTCAGCTCCAGCCATTTCTTGAGCAAAACTATACGGTGTGTACACATGTACCTGCTTCATCAGAGATGGAAAAAGACAGGGGCCTAGGGGACAGCCTCCCAAACACCGCCAACTCTTCACAAATTAGCCTGGCCATGTCTGCTGTGCCCATTGGCCTCCAGCCCCTCCACACTAACCAGCCTCCAAGCTCTGCCATTGCCTGGCAGCCTCACACTTTGGTGAGAGTTGCTGCTTTCTTTGTATTAACAACACTTCTATCGTCATAATCAATGCTTAAGTCTCTGCTTTTAATATTTCCTAAGCTTGAATGCATTGGAGACTAGATGAAGTTGCAACTTTACTAGGCCTATCTGTTGGTGTCTGCATTGTCATAGCTTTCTTTCAGGATAAAGACTTTCCATGTTTTGTAATATTTTGTAAAATCAGGTTTTCTTAAACTAATATTAACGTGGAGAGGTCAAGTTTCGCAATATTTTTGCACTTTTTGTGTTACTCAGACACTGGTGACAGCTTATGCCTTTGTTCTGAATTTTTGGACCTGACGTTTCCTGTGAGCAATCTGTGTGTTGTTTTGCGAATAGGTGTTATTACATTAAATAATGAGGTGGATATTGATATGATTTTTGTATTAACAAAGCTGCCCTCTTACAGACACGACATATATGCATTAAACTTTTCTCCCTCTAATTGAATGTGAACTGGAAACCCAGACTGTATGGTAAGAAAATCTAGAATATGCAGTTTATACTGTATAAAAATGTCTGTCTGTCTGTCTCTCTCAGTGAGACAAGTTTGATTGACTAAAACTAAGTTATTTAAACCTCTGTACTGTAATAAGCCTCATACATAATTTGGATTTGTCGAACTTTGGTTGTCGTCTTGTTAAAAAATAAGTACCCCCAGTAACCACCATTGTAACTGTCATACGAGTCACATTAATTCGCTATACAAATGAATGTGAATTGAACTGAATTACCATGAAATTATATTCCATCTTTTTTTAGGAACGAGAGTGGTCAAGAAGACTTGTTCCTTTGAATGGTAGGGTCATACCTTTTTTCCTTGCATAATTTCAGCATTCGTGAAAAAAAGGGTTATGCTACAGTGTTTGTACTTCATCTCACCTTTTCAGGAGAGGAATCGTTGAAGAAAACGTTTGATTTCTTTGAAGAAATGGATGTCCACTATCATAACAGATTCTTCAGGTTCATTGGACTAAGTGATAATTCAATCAAAAGTACAGATTCTCTTTTTCCAGAAGACAGAGTTTATGAACTTTTAAAAATCTGGATGGAAAGGGAGGGACTGAAGGCAGATTTCAACAGTCTTATTGAAGCATTAATCTATTTAGACCAAAGGCTGTCGGCAGAAAATATTGTTACAAAGGCAATTAGTAATGGTTACTTTAAATATGAAGATGAGTGACTGAAACAAACAAATATTGTCACCCTTTTAGTGACCTCAGGTAGCAAAGATATGCCTTTTTTTTTTTTGCATGGCTTAGCATATGTAGTGTTATTTCCTAGCTATCTCAAAATGGAACATGTTTCAATATTTATTATGTTGGCCAATAATGTTCAAATGTTCAGAAAAGACAAATGCTATGCTGCTGTTTATATTAGTTACATTTGGGGGGAAGGTGATATTTAAGACTTCTAATATTATGAAATGTTGAGTTACTATTATTGTGGTCACATTCTTTCCAATGGCAATTTGTAGACAAAATTGTGGTACAAAATGATCTTGAATATGTTCGTATGCCATGTGAATTATTTTGTTGTGAACTAATAAAAGCAATTTATTTGTACATTTTTTCCCCTAAATGATTGTGACAATGACGTTTTAAATAATGTTAAGGTTCTGAATATAATGTCTGCGTACAACTCTTTTGGTGGACGTTACTTGAAAGTTTTAGTATATGAAAACTCTATTTCAGCCTGCTCGCCACTAGAGGTCACCAGATCTATGTAAAGATTTCAACACCAAAATAGTTTTTATTTATTTTTTATTTTATTTTTTATATTTTTTTGTGGACATTTGCCTTACCTAGCTTATTGGTTATAGAAAATGAGCTTCAGTGTGTAAAAAATGTGTGTAGTAATTTCCACTTAGGCATTGTATGTTACTATTTGTATTTCACTTACGTCATTATCAGTGTTTATTAGATTAATAATCAAATGTTAAGTTTATATATTTTATGTCAAATGATAATTCAAATAAATTCTTTGATCATATTTTATTGCGAAATAGGTCGTGTTCACTACACTTCCCATGTACCCTTGCAGTTAAACAGGAAATGCAATTTTGGGTTCTGCTTTTTACAAAACCATGATCATTGTGAGCTTGGTCGTTAAAGTTTGTGCACGCTTATTTTCTCTCTTGCATTACATCTGATAAAATCACATTATCCTTAATTAACAGTCAGTTCTGTTATATTTAATAGGCAATAACTAAAATAGTTTGCGTTCTTGCGTGTGTAACTCGTCTGTTTTCGAGTGTCCTCAGACTGGCATTACGTCACAACCAAAAACAACCTGCAAGACACAAACAACAATGTAAGACTACAAAAGAAAAGAATAAACCGCTCTGTAAGTTTGTGGACCTTTCCTGCGATAGGTCTTTTTTATGTTTTGTTGCATAATGTCATTGCATCACGGAAGCAGTTTGAATAGTTCTCTCTTTGTACAGCATTTGTATACTGTTGAGTGACATAATTTCCATTTCATCCTTACTATTGCTAGTTTTTTCCCTTTCTGCTGTTCCTCATTTCTTCTAATGGTTGTTGTTTGCCATCTGGTCTGTTTGCAGAAGAAATCGAAAATCATAATGGGGAATTATGGAAAGAGGAACTGAGATCGAGTCAGAAAAAATACCCGTCACGAGTTTGTTTGATATTTGTGAGAGACCAGATAAAGGTACAGTACAATCACATGTTCTGCACTACTCTATTTATTTGAGTTTGATACATCTTGTTTTTATAAAGCATGTTAAAATATTTTGAAATGCTTATTAATGTTGTTGTTTGTCTTTGTGAACACTTGTATGATTCAGTCTACATTTAATACATGTGCAAGTCTACTTAAACCGCATTCTCTGTTTCTGCAGCACTCACAGGATGAGAGGAATTGTAGCATTTTACGTTACCTACCTGCTGTGCTTGGTACTGGGGATTGTCTGTGTGGTATTAGTAGCTTACTGGAATTACACCTACCGAGGTGGATTTGCATGGGACGGTTCAGCCAAGCAGTTCAACTGGCACCCGGTCTTCATGGTCACTGGAATGGTGGTTCTTTTTGGGAATGGTAGGTTTGATTGGGTAATATTTTGGCTTTTGTTTCATGCTACTGTAGCTGTAATATAACACGTGACACTGCACAAGCAATGGTTTCAGCCGTGTGGTAGAAAGTTTGTGTATGTTTTAGTTTGTGTGTTACATTATTTGTATTTCTAGCATTTATTTATTTATTTTGTCAATGAAGAGACTTTCAGTCAGTTGTCATTAATGTCATTTTCTCTTGTAACCAGCGGCTGTAGTGTACCGTATTCCTCTGACATGGGGTCACAATAAGCTCCCGTGGAAGCTGTTACACGCTGGGCTTCTGCTCCTTTCTCTCATTCTGTCTGTTCTCGGGCTTTGCGCTGTGTTCGACTTCCACAACAAAAGCCAAACACCCAACCTCTATTCCCTCCATAGCTGGGTGGGGATTTGTACCACTGCACTTTTCACTGCACAGGTGTGTATCGTGTTGAAACTGCTTATGTCTTCATTTGTTGTTGTAAACAACAGTTTAACAGTGAATAAACAAATAGTTTCCATGGTGAAACAATCAATTAAAAAGGTAAGTGCAAACTTATTATCTTGTTATTCTGACTTTTATCTTATAACTCGAAATTGTGGGTCTGTATTTCACAATTCTAACTTTATTTCAGGCTTGACTTGTTTGACTAGTTTTCTCAGAATTGTGAGCTATGAACTCATAATTGCACCTAAAAAAGTCTGAATTGTGAGATAAAAGTCGCTATTACCTTTTTTAGTTGAATGCCGTGGCGGACACATGCTTCCATAGAGGATGTAAATTAAAAATATGAATCTTCCCACAGTAACTAAAAAAATGTCCCCTTCTTTATTCCCCAGTGGGTCATGGGTTTTACCGCGTTCCTCTTACCTTGCACCCCAATGGCTGCACGTGCCTTTATAAAGCCAGCTCATGTATGGATGGGAGGAATCATCTTGGTACTGAGCATTGTATCTTGCATCTCAGGGATCAACGAAAAGCTATTTCTTGCACTGTAAGTGACATGCAGGTGAAGAACCTATGGATATATGACTGCTAATGTTTGAGAGATCTTCATGGATTATCTGTGCTGTTTGATGATTTGATTATTATGCTGTAATCGATATATTTTAAGATTTGCAGTATGATGTAGAAAGAAAAAGTTAAAAAAGAACATGTATTCATAAATGTAGAGCTCTCAATACATTCCGTGTGGTGCCATAGCAAACGCGTTCTTCTATTGGTTCTTTCCTCAGAAAATCAAAAACCAATCAGACGCTGGCTTATTCTTCATTACCACCAGAGGCAATCGCTGCAAATTCTTTGGGAGTCGTCATTGTGGCGTTTGGATTGGTTGTTTTGAAAATCTTGTCCAATCAGATATGGCAGCGTCCCGAGCCTGGTTATGATGAGGGAGTTTTCAGGGTAAGAGACGAAGGATTTTAAGAAAAGAAAGAAATGGCCTGATAATATTGTGACAAAAGTCATGTTTAATTACCCTGCCTTAGTACAAACCTCTCTATATTCATAAATTATTAACTAAGAAAGTATTCATAGGAGTATTTTTTTTCTGACAGAAGTGTTTTTTTATATTGTCCCTTTCTTTCATTTTCAGCCCCTGGCATATGATGGAAGCTGATGTCTCAAAGCTGAATGTCTGAAAATGTTGTATTTATTTGCATTCTGACTGATCAGCTCTCTTCAGTCGAATCAAAGTTATTTTTATGTGTTTTTGCTTAGATTTGATTGTGTTGCTGCTGCTGTTAGAAATTGTGTAGAGCAAAGGCAAAATATCATAAACAACCACTGCTTATTTGTCAGTGTTTTGTGCTAATTTATTAGTAAGGAAGGCCCCTGTATATAACAAATGATTAAAATAATTTTATGAAACATCAATGTTTGTGGCTGTGAAGGAAAACCAGAAGAAGGTATTTCCTCTTTGTTTGTCAAGCTGGTTCAAACCGGCTGGGAAGGGCATTCAAAACAGGCAGGGACAAACCACCACGCGTCATCATCAGCAAATAACCAATAGGAAACCAAGACAGTCTTGTACCAATCAAAGCGCTAGGCAAAGTTGTATAAAATTTACATATTTCGTTAAAAATACAATTAGTTAGTGTTTGATAGTTTGAAATATACGCAATAAAATACAAATGTAATGCATATCCATACCAAATTAGGTCCCAAAAGCAATGTAATTAAAGAACTCTGAAAAAAAAATATTAAAAGGATATAGGATCATAAGGAGGTCTGTCCTAATAACTGAAAGCACGTTTTATACTTATTTATATTCGTTTATACAGTCTATGGTTTATTTGTTATTCAAATTCTTCCATTCCATGGTCTGTACTAAAAAATAAAATAAAAAACGGAGGCTCAATAGACCATTTTCTATTTCCCTTCTTGTTTGACTGTTACACTCAATGGTTACACGCCATGAGCTCCGCCCGCAGTGACGTTCTGACAAGCATGGTTTCAACAAGGTCCGCTTTAAATATACTTACCAGTCTTCTCTCAGTTCGCCGCCCATTCCTATTCCATTCGTGCTTTTGGAAATCTCAGTGAGCTACCATGTCTGGTCGTGGAAAAGGCGGGAAGGGGCTTGGGAAAGGTGGTGCAAAACGTCACCGCAAAGTCCTGAGAGACAACATTCAAGGAATCACAAAGCCAGCTATTCGCCGCCTCGCTCGTCGTGGTGGCGTGAAGCGTATTTCTGGTCTGATCTATGAAGAGACGCGTGGTGTGCTGAAAGTGTTTCTTGAAAATGTTATTCGCGACGCTGTAACCTACACCGAACATGCTAAGCGCAAGACTGTGACTGCTATGGACGTAGTGTATGCCCTGAAGCGTCAAGGCCGTACTCTGTATGGGTTTGGCGGTTAAACTTCACCCGGACCGTATTTCAATAAAAGGCTCTTTTAAGAGCCGCCCAAATATCTTCAATCAAAAAGAGCAAATGAACCCGTTTTAATGTATTCTGATATATATATATATATATATATATATATATATATATATATATATATATATATATATATATGAAGAATTTATATGTAAAAGCCTCTAAAGGCCATTTGAAATTTTCTTCTAAAATGACCATTGTTTTTATTAAGCTTGTATATATTTAAGTTCAGTAATTTCACTTAAATGGCAATGATGATTACCTATTAATTGTCATTTAAGTGAAATTTACTGAACTTATATATACAAGCTTGATAAAAATGGTCATTTTAGAAGAAAATTTCAAATGGCATTTAGAGGCTTTTGCTCTTCATATATATATATAAAATACATTAAATTATATGGATATAATTAAATATATCAAAAGAGCAAATGAATCTGTTTTAATGTATTCTGAATATACGTATATACATATATTCAGAATACATTAAAACGGATTAATTTGCCCTTTTGATTGAATATTTGGGCAGCTCTTAAAAGAGCCTTTTATTGAAATACGGTCCAAGTGAAAATTGTGTGTGTGTGTGTGTGTGTGTGTGTATACATATATATATATATATATATATATATATACATACATGCATGCATGCATGCATGCATACATGCATACATACATACATACATAAAATTATACGGTATATATATATAAATATATATATAAATTAGTTTATATTGTTTTCCTCCATTTAAAATGGTTCATACATATAATTATGTGAATTAACAGTACTTTTAACAACATAAACATGACTTCAAAGTTGATTAATTAATGGGTGCTCGTGACAGAAATTAGGATATTTTTCATTTACTCTTATATGTATATAAACTACTAATTATAATAACATTTATTGGATATAATTTTGATTTTAGTTAATAAATAATTAATGCATGAATATGGGCGCATAAAAAGACATCAAAAGTTGTGCCCCTTTTTTATTATTGCTTCCATGATAAACATTAGGGACACAATTTAAAACGAGCCAACCACCAATATTTATTCAATAATATAGTCCCTAGACATCATAAAGTGTTCTTATTCAGTGCTGATTGGTAAATAGTAGTAGCTACATATGTTAGATTACACAATGATGGTTAGTTGAATAGTTTTGTAATGTCTTTATCTTCAAGCGGCAGAATGGCACTGGACGAATTTAAAATAAGAGAAAAAAATCATTTTAATGAAATTTTCACTTTTAACAACAAACTCGAGTAGGCACAAAATCCATGGCCTATAATTGTTTTTATATATATATATATATATATATATATATATATATATATATATATATATATATATATATATATATATATATATATATATATATATAGCATAAGATTAACATAAGAGGTGTGCACATAGCATATATTAACATAAGAGGTGTGCACATTTTAATTAATATATGCCCAAGAGGTTGTTGGGCACTGCCACACAAGCAGGGTGACCTTATTCCACAAACAACACCAAGAAAACACATTTTTATTCAACCATACTTTTTGTTACAATATGCCTAGCAGTTTTCATGTGGTCTATGAATGACAATTAATGTATTTTGCTATAATATTTTGAAGAAATATTCACTATTAAGCACATTTTCATTAAGCAACTTCATTAAGTTTTATTCTTCCGCTTAACACAAAGCTGCTGCTTATTAACAGGTCAAAGCCATTATAGAAAAGAGCTTTTGGTGTTTAGTAGTATTGCTGCTTAATGAATTTAAGCTTGAGTCCACATGCTTTGAGTTTAGCCAAATTTTTAAGTAGCCTACTAAACTCAAATTACGTATAAAATTGAACTTGACTCTGTCACATACATTTATGAAATATTTCATGTGACAAATAAATTGTTTTATTTTATTTTTTTAAAGTGGATCAACTTCGTAGTGCAAAGTGCAGTATTTTATTACCCTGCTGGCCAATGAAGCAACGTGTTCCTCGCTTTATTATGCCTCTTCGTAGAATAAGGGTTAAATTACCTTTTTACAACGACTAAATATAATTAGAATAACAGTAACGTGTTTAATAGTATTTGTGTATAAGTATTTAAAATGTTGCAAAATGGTAATAAATACTTCAATACAACATATACTCCACGATTCCTTCCTGCTGTTGTCGCACACCTCGACACTTTCTCCTCAGACAAACAATATAGCCTACTCCCGTTTTATTAATGACGGAAAACATCTTTAAATGTGTGTAATGTTGGGAATCTTGCTTGTAAATAAGTTACTTGAATCGTGTAAAGGATGTATAGATATGATCATTGATAGATCGTTGTAGAAAGAATGTCCGAGAGATTAGGGGAGGTTGAAATGGCGACAGTGCTGATCTGTGTTACCTCCACTAAAGAAAACCGCTTAATTGTTTCATTCCGTGAGTATTCTTTGACTAAAACCACCACAAATGTGTACATTAGGGTCTTCTTTATGCAAAGCATCTATCGTTTTAGTAATGATTTTCGAATTTTAATATATAATCTACAAAAGAACAGAGGAAGTGCGATGTTTACCGCTGAGACTCGCACTAAATTTGGGCGCGTTTTTATTTTTGTACAATAAACTGACCGATGTTTTACACGAAACATGAGCTGTCCTTAAAGAGGAAAGACTCAGGTATCTGGACGTGGCTTGAAGTCTGCAATCCATCATTCTGTATCTCGGGAAACCTTGTGTTTTTCAAGATCAGAAAGCACATCTCACAAACGACTCCGTCCTGTTGAGAGCGTCGGTTGAGGCGGTTGAGTCTATATGGTTCTCATCTCCCGTTTAAATCCCGCCCTCAGCTGTTGGATGTAAACATTGTTTGTTTGACAGCTCTGTACTACGAGACAACGGCTCTAAGTTAACTGAAACTATGACAGAAACTGCTCCTGCTCCCGCGGCTGCTCCGGCCAAAGCCCCAAAGAAGAAGGCAGCAAAGGCGAAAAAGCCTGGAGCAAGCGTGTCAGACCTTATCGTGAAGGCGGTTGCCGCTTCCAACGAGCGCAAAGGAGTTTCCCTGGCGGCTCTTAAGAAGGCTTTGGCAGGTGGTGGATATGACGTTGAGAAAAACAACTCTCGCGTCAAGATTGCGTTGAAATCTTTGGTGAAAAAGGGGGCGCTTGTTCAAACTAAAGGCACCGGGGCATCCGGATCTTTCAAGGTGAGCAAGAAACCAGCCGCCAAGAAACCCGTCAAGAAAGTTGTGGCGAAACCGAAGAAGCCAGCCGCGAAGAAGGCGCCGGCCAAGGCAGCTAAGCCCAAGAAGGCAGCAGTAAAGAAACCTGCCCCGAAGAAATCTCCCAAGAAAGTGAAAGAAACCGGCAGCGCCCAAGAAAGCCACCAAAAGCCCGAAGAAAGTGAAGAAACCGGCTGTGAAGAAAGTTGCAAAGAGTCCTAAAAAGGTCAAAGCAGTAAAGCCTAAAGCCGCAAAGCCCAAGGCTGCCAAGGGGAAGAAGACATCCGCCGGGAAGAAGACATCCGCCAAGAAGAAGTAGACTGACAGACTTCACTCCATAAACCAAAGGCTCTTGTAAGAGCCACCCCATCTTCACAGAAGTGCAAATGTTCCTGATGCGTAAGAAGGCTACTGCCTTTTTAAAAGACTGAGAAAAGATTTTTTTAGGTTGGACACTGTTTTGAGTAACTTAGTCTTGTTTTAGAGTCTCATTGCTTCCAAAAAAATATCACCAGCGCGATCGAGCAGCGAGATGCTGTGGAAGACTTTTATCAAGATCGGTTTATTTTGTATAACGTTAAACACATGACGGTTTCTACCTCTGTACCTGATACACAAAGCCGATTACTTGGTGTAGATTTTCAACCCTTCAGAGATTATACAGAAGAGTCCGCTGGTTGGAAAGTGTCCAAAATGTGCATACAGTAACATATAGCGTGAGTGCACGTGCGTATGTGACTAAAATGAGGAGTGTGTTTTATCACTACGATTCGTTATATTTATATTTTTTATTGGATTATACGAGACTTTCCTGTAAATACAGCAATACAGAACAAACACTTAATTTATTCATAGTTAAGCGATGGTTAAAGGTACAATACATTCCATCAGTGAAAGGACTTGTTTGTGGGTTGTTGTTGTTGTTGTTGTTGTTTTTTTGTATACTTTTGTTCTTAACATTTATCCATACATAAACTTATATTTTGTTCAACATTTGTTATAAAACTCCTAATAAAAAAAATGATATCAGAATTAATATGAGTGCTCAGAATCTTTTGGGGGCCCTAAGCAGAATTTGATTTGGGGCCCCTCCCAGTATGCAGTGTCACCTTTGCTTGACGATTTTACATAAGTATCACGCAATAATGATACATTATAATTAATACAGTGAGGTTACGTATAAATACAAAATAATTAGTTAATAAAAAAATAGATAGCCTACTTTTTACTTTACTCTTTTTACTAACTCTTTAACTTCTTTAATAATAATGATAAGAATTCAATGTAATTAATAATGCGTCTTTCTGGACACTCAAAGCGCTTCACATAGAGGGGGAATCTCTTAATCACCACCAGTGTGCAGCATCCACCTGGATGATGCGACGGCCGCCATATTGCGCCAGAACGCACACCACACACCAGCTTACTGGTGGAGAGGAGACAGAGTGATGAAGCCAATTGGTATATATGGGGATGATTAGGAGGCCATGATGGACAGAGGCCACTGGGTAAATTGGGCCAGGATGAAACTTCCTTAAAACATATCAAATAAATTATTTACAATTATTCATTTAGCTGATGCTTTTATCCAAAGTGACTTACAATTGCTATATGTCAGTGGTCACACACCTCTGGAGCAACTAGGGGTTAAGTGTCTTACTCAGGGACACATTGGTGTCTCACAGTGGATTTGAACCACAGTGGTATCTCGCACCAAAGGGATGTGTCTTATTCACTGCACCACCACCACCCCTAATTCAAATTTATTTGCTAAAATAATGACAACTGAGAAATCAAAAACAAATTATAAAACGGTCAGTCCGAATCCTTGATTCTGATTGGAGAGCTGTGCTTTATTCACGATAAAACACGGCTAGAACACTGCAAACACTGCAGTTCTATGTTGTTTTTATTTGAGCTTTCATGCATTTTACACATTGGAACGTTGTTGCTGTTCACGCGGATGGACTATTTTTTCCAGCAGAAGGTAGGCTTTTAATGATTTTTACTTCAAGAAAGTTGCACTAATATTGTTTTTTACTTTAATATTGTGTGGCAACCGTTTTATAAAAACAATAAGACACTCGAGGCAAGTGCTGTATCGAAGTGCTTCACGTTCGTGCCTAAACAACGCCCTTCAGCCGTTAGGCCCATGGTTAGGCCTACTTATTCACAGCACAGCCTCAGGCGCTCGTTGTGTGTGTTTGCAATGTATTTATCCCCTCTAGGCTTGCCGTAGATAGCATAGGGTTAATTGTTGCTCAAAACGTACCATAAATAATCATGCAAATATAGCTACTTTTATCTTGCTCTTTTTCTCCTTCTCTGTCATTTTCTTCGTTCTACTTTCAGCACCAGAGGGATAGGCCTACGTCGTTTTCTGTGACATGGTTTAACGAGTCCGCTAAGTTACTACGAATTGTCTATCCACGCCCGAGGTGAGATGACTTGACGCTGACAGACACAGCAGCAGTTTTGAGGTATATTGATCATGAAATCAGAATGTTCTTGTCTTTAATTATTCATTCATTCATAATAATTCATTCATTTATGTCACTTGTTTAAGTGACATAAGTCATCTAAAAAAAACTTTTCGATTTTTCGAGTCGATTCGGGTGCCCCCTGGTGGCCAAGCAGCAAGTTCGCTAATACCTGACCGGCACTGTCTGCAATGTACACGCTTGTTTAATTATTATTTTTTTTATAATAAGTTTTTTTTTAATTAAGGAGAATGTTTTCTTATTACAAGTCATTTGTGAACATATTTTTGGTAGACCTTGTTTTAATCAATAGGCTATATTTAATTATTTATTTTGTAAAAGAAAGGGATAAACAAATAAATAAATTGAGGTTAAACTTCATATATGAATGTATTTTTGACAAAAATCTTGTTACTGAATGATTTCAAAGTTTGACCATAGACCTTATTCACAGCTGTGCCATCTTTGATTTTTAACGGAAGTGAAAGGGAGGCTGCGTCAATAGACATACATCTCTTCAGTGTGTTGTAATAATTTAATGTGTTTTTTTTTATTGTTGTGCTCACAGAACACTGCAAAAACATTACAGTAAAAAAAAAAAACAAAGACAGCATGAGCTGTGGAAAATTATAAGGAGCATAGACAGTAAAAGAGCCATATAAAGATTTTTTACAGTAGATTTCATTAAACGCATGCAGACTCTATTTCATACCTCATGGTGCTGCTCTGAATAAGGTCTTGTGGTTGTTGTTTTTTTTTGTTAATTTGCTTTTTTTTTTTTTTTTTAAATGGTCCTGCAGAGTGGCAAGTGTTAATTTTGCAAGTAGGCAATCAAATAATATAATTGTATTATTACTAAGGTAAACCAGAAGATATTATAAAATAATGAAATATTTAAGTTTATATTGCAAATCACACTGCAGGACAACAACTTCCTTAAAACATTGTATATAAACCTTTTATACATAATATCTTTAAAGTTTCAATTGTATTATCTTAAAACAAAATCCCAGCCTCCAACAGGTTGGATGTGAACAAATAGATTCAATGAACAGAAGCTTTGTTTGGACAACAGATTTGCCAGACGGATTATAATTCTCAAGATAGTTGCATGAATAGGATTTTTCGCCACCAGGGGTCGCTAAACTCTTACAATAACAAAGGTATCGATTACGCAAAGCATTAAGCGGAATTATGGATCTTGTCGTCAAGCTGATAGATGTTTTATGGATGAGTGAATACGTTGATGTTTTTAACATGACTGTGGTATGGAGCATGGCGCGATTGATACTGAGAGACTTTCCGGTGCCACAAGCAACTCGAGTCCCGTGTATATAAAGGAATAGCAGCACTAAGGACATTTCATTGTAGCGAACTACACGCAGTGCTGAATTAATACTCACACAGGTCAGTTTATTTGACGAATGAAACTTGAGGTAACACGGCGCTGTTTCACTTGCTCTAACTGTTACACTTTCACTAAATGTCATTTGAGAGTGTTGAATGTTGTTAGTTAGATTGAGACTAGCAGTAAGCTAGATTAACATTAGAAAAACATACAGATCATATTCTAAGATTTCATAATGTTGAACTAAATAACATTGATTAGATTTATGTACATTTGCTCACCGGTCTAATAAAGTACTTGCAACACTCTGTCAAATCGAAGTTAGTAGTGGATGTGGAGCTCTCGGCATCTCGAAAGATTTAGAATTTCGTTTTAGTCCTCTTTTTGTCTAAAAAAATCTGCTTGCCATGGTCCATAATCTTTGAACAAAACAGCAGCGAATGCGTCTTGCTAGGCACCCAGTTGTCACGTCTGTCGCCATGGTTACTATGGCAGTACTTACGCGGTTATGACGCCATTGACTGGCGACTCCTCATCCCTGCTCACACGTCCCGTTTCCTTGGTTAAAATCGCAATTTCTCACAGTTAACAAATACTTGGAAACATTTGGGATATTGTAAGGAATCAACTAAACAAAATATATAATATTGGCCTAGTGGTTTTGGGATATTTTACTGCAAAAATCCTTCCTTTTTTCCATTGATCTCATATGCCATGCTCAAACAAACAAACAAACAAAAATATGTCAGTGCTTTTCCCTTTAAGAGAGAATAGAGGACATTTCAAAGTCAGGGGTTATTCATTTTTAGCAAAGTGAACAAAAAAAATTCATCATAATAGAATATGACTATTATTTCATCCACTAAGTTAACAGAAAATGATTGGGCATTTTCAAGTAGAAATAACAGTTGATAATGTATTATGAGCTTTAGAAATGAGCTGTGGAAAATTATAAGTGAAATTATAAGGAGCATAGACAGTAAAAGAGCCATATAAAGATTTTTTTACAGCAGATTTCATTGAACGCACGCAGGCTCTATTTCATACCTCATGGCGCTGCTCTGAATAAGGTTTTGTGATTGTTTTTTGTTTTGTTTTTTAAATGGTCCTGCGGAGTGGCACATTAATAAGATTTAATTGTATTATTACTAAGGTAAACCAGAAGATATTATAAAATAATGAAATATTTAAGATTATATTGCAAATCACACTGCAGGACAACAACTTCCTTAAAACATTTTATATAAACCTTTTATACATAACATCTTTTAAGTTTCAATTGTATTATCTTAAAAACAAACTCCCAGCCTCCAACAGGTTGGATGTGAACAAAATAGATTCAATGAACAGAAGCTTTGTTTGGACAAAAGAGTTGCCAGACAGATTATAATTCTCAAGAATTAGAGTTGCATGAAAAGGATTTTTCGCCACCAGGGGTCGCTAACCTCTTACAATAACAAAGGTATCCATGACGCAAAGCGGAATTATGGATCTTGTCATATAGTGACTCTCTCAAATCGAAGTTAGTAGTGGACGTGGAGCTCTCGGCATCTCGAAATATTTAGAATTTCGTTTTAGTCCTCCTTTTGTCTAAAAAAATCTGCTTGCCATGGACCATAATGTTTGAACAAAACAGCAGCGTATGCATCTTGCTAGGCACCCAGTTGTCCACGTCTGTCGCCATGGTTACTATGGCAGTACTAACGCGGATATGACGCCATTGACTGGCGACTCCTCATCCCTGCTCACACGTCTCGTTTCCTTGGTTAAAATCGCAATTTTCTTACAATTAACAAATACTTGAAAACATTTGGGATATTGTAAGGAATCAACTAAACAAAATATATAATATTGGCCTAGTGGTTTTTGGATATTTTACTGCAAAAATCCTACATTTTGTTCCTTTAATATTTTCCATTGATCTCATATGCCATGCTTAAACAAACAAACAAATAAATAAACAAAAATATGTCAGTGCTTTTCCCTTTAAGAGAGAATAGAGGACATTTCAAAGTCAGGGCTTATTCATTTTTAGCAAAATGAACAAAAAATTTCAACATGATAGAATATGATTGTTATTTAAACCAAAAATGATTGGGCATTTTCAAGTAGAAATAACAGTTGATAATGTATTATGAGCTTTGGTTAAACGTATGGTTCTATAGGATATATAATTATATCTCATAGTGAGAGTGACCTTTTAAAAGATTCATGAGCAGCAGAGTATGTAGAAACAGCATTCAAAATCAGTTCTCTAGAGAGAATATCGGCTCATAAGCCAATACAATTAATCATCTCACTCAGTTTGTCTAATACATACAAAACAATTACTCTCAGCCAAAGTACGCCTACAAATATCTACAGATCACAGTACTCCAGATATAGGAGATTCGCCTTCATTATGAGCCACATGTTCAAGAGACACTAACTCGTCTTCTTTTGAAAATGATATGATTTTATCCAAGGATAATTCTGTTTCTCCATGATCAACCATAGGAGGCCTTTCCCCATAAACAAAGTTACATTCAGTCTCAAAAGGGACTTCAGCCATCTGTGACACTGTATCAAAGCACATGTCTTCGTCACTTATCTCCCTGACAGCATGCGGATGCAGACAGTGGTGACCGAAGAGGTGAACATCTCGAAGATTCGTGGAGTTCGCGATGATACGACACCAGCTCGTTGCTGAAGTCAACCGCTTGAACGGTATTCCGAGAACACAGCTTCCCACATCCCAAGAGACTGGAGAACGCTTTGCGGAATTCTGCGTTAAAGGCATACACTACAGGATTCAAGGTAGAGTTCGCCCACCCACACCACACAAACACGTCGAAGGTTGTCTTATTGACGCATGGGATCTGCCCGGCATTGTGGAGGCCAGGGTCACAAAATGGCACCATGCAGTTGAGGATGAAGAAAGGAAGCCAACAGCAGACAAACACACCCATGATCATCGACAGAGTTTTCAGGACTTTGGTTTCCCTCCTAAATGAGCTTTTTAACTTCTCTTCAGGTGCTTTATTGCAGCTTTGGCAGGACTGAACATGTTTAATGTTGCACTCTTGCATTGATATCCTTCGGATCTGCCTTTGCGCTATGAGGAAGATGCGTGTGTAAGTGACAATCATTATGGAAACAGGGATGTAGAAGCTGATCAGAGATGAAGTGATGGCGTAAGTGCGGTTTAAACTGGCATCACATTTATCAGATATTTCTACCAGGTCTTCTGTATGTCCGGGAGTCTTATGCCAACTCAGCTGCACGGGAATGAATGAGATCAGAACAGAGAGAGTCCATGCCACTCCATCATGACAAATGCCACTGTTCTTGTCATTTTCTGCTCGTAGCTCAACGGGATGGCAATAGCCCAGTAACGATCCACACTTATGATGCACAGGTTAAGAATGGAGGCAGTGGAGCACATGATGTCAAAGGCTATCCATACTTCACAGAAACTGCCGAACGGCCAGAAACCCATAATCTCAGCTGCTGCCTTCCATGGCATCACAAGCGAGGCAACTAAGAGATCTGAGACAGCCAAAGACACTACAAACACATATGCCACTTTGGAGCGCAGATGACGAAACCGTACCACCGCCGTGCAGACCAGAGCATTCCCTAGAAAGGTGGATAGCACAAAAATAAAAAGCAGACAAGCAGTCGTGGAGCGAGTTATTAGCTCTGACACATAACCTTCAGTCTGGTTTACCATCTTCTGGGATGTCCCTATTACCCTGGCTGCAACCTGTCAAGCATCCATCCTCTGGGGAACATTTGCCGATAGTTTAATATCCAAAGACTTCAGGAATTTGTCCATTAATGAGAGTTGCCTGTAATAATTGAACATTTCTGAAATAACCTTCCTCCTTCCTTCAACCAGAGAAGTGAGTGAGAATACAGTGCAGAGGGTGAGACTAATGATCTTGGAAGTAGGACTAGGGGGAGGAGCCTAAGAAACAACCGGAGAGGGGGAGAATGTGACTCATGTCATGTAAATTATGGGCTATGTATTAGCCTATTTATTTATTTTTTATATTTTTTTATGTTTTCAATTGGGTATTAGGCTTTATAGAAATAATTTGAATGTATATAATTAACGAAATTAAGCAAAATCATCTTTCTTTGAACACGGCTGTTGTCTGACTTGGGAGTTTAATTAGTGTTTATGGATTAATTTTCTGAATTTAATAAATTCAGCTCCCGTATGTGCACCATTATCCACAAGATGGCAGTATACGTACATTAATGTCCCACAAGAAAAAGTCACATTTATTTATATAGCACTTTTTGTATCAAAGCAGCTTCACAGTGATAACATGAAAACATTACAACAAGTTTGTTTCTAGAAGAAAATTGTGTCATCGTCCACCTGAAGTCAGGAAGATCAATAATTTTGTTGAATATTAAATGTCCCCAACTGAAGCAAGCCAAAAACCAAGGCAACAGTGGCAAGGAACCAAAACTCATCAGGTGACAGAATGGAGAAAAAAACCTTGGGAGAAACCAGGCTCAGTCAGTGGCCAGGTCTCCTCTGGCCAACAAACGAGCAGTGTATGATTATGATTTAGACAACATTACAGGTCAGAAGTTAGATTGGATCAGAACATTCACAATATTTATCCAGTTCCATCTGGTTGGAGGTCGGAGTCATCACGCCGATATGGAGACGAGTTCACAGGGCTGATGAGGCTGGCACTTCAGAAATGTGTTGTGGTCGTGTCTAGGCGCAGGTTCACCGTCTGATCTGGATACGGCCCGGATTCGAACTGACTTCAGTAAACCTCGGAATAAATGGAAAGACTAACATTAGCGTAGATGCCATTCTTCTTAATGTAATGAGTACATCGGGTGTTGTAGAACTTGTCCCGGTTCTGGCTGACCTTATCTATGCCGCCTAATATGGATTACAGGTCTCTGTCTAATAAATTCAAGCGAAACGAGATAAACCAGGATTCAGCTATAATTTTAGGTCTTTGCATCAACTGTCACCAAGGTCTCTGACATTGCAACTAGGAATATTACATCCTCAAATAATTTGCATTGCAATAAATCAATAAAAAGTAAATAATAATTGGCATTGGAATACACAAGTTCACTGTTTATTTAGCACATAATATATATATATATATATATATATATATATATATATATATATATATATATATATATATATATAAACACACACACATATATATTATTGTTTTAAAAAAGGTGTTTATTTCCAACATTTCGTTCACCAGATCAGCCAAAACGGCCAAATCTTAACTTTAGCTGTTTCCATTATATTTTATTAGTTTAATGTTTATTTGTTAAATGGCTGTATTCAGAATACCATGTTATAATAATAAGATGAAATAATCAGATGTATGTATGTGTGCTCGGAAAGACAAGCATTGCGCTGAAGGCAATTCTGCATGCTTTGTTCGGTCAGAATGCTGTGCCGTTTGACTCGTGAACTGCTCGGACCGATTTAGTTAAATCTGATGCGTGAATGAATCATTCAATCTGATTTTGACAACCCGAAAAGATCTGTCGACCGTCATTCGTCTTACTGGAACACACTCGCCACAACCACTCGTTAAACAACAAAACCAAGCTACACAAGAAGCCTACACTATCACATTAGGGAAGTTTTGTTTTCCTCCCCTCGTAAACTTCCCACCCGCACGTCAACCAAGTGCTCGCGTCGTGCTATGGGATTATTTAATAGGTCATAATAATAATTATTATTCTTTTTTTTGGTTTAAATTAAAACAACCCTTGGGCACTTAATGTCTGTTTCTAAAAAAAAAAAAAAAATCCAGTTATGTGCACGTGCAACTGGAGGTCACCAGCTCACACTGGTGGGCGTGAGGGGGCAGTTCAACAAGGCGTAACTTTGTTTCGACTTTCCTGAAATTGCAGGAGACCAACCAGTGAAAGTTTTGGGGATGTGCAACAGCTGAGAGAAGCAGAGATTCACATTTCGGAGGAGTATTCTACTGTGAAATTTACACTCGGAGCAAAAGTAAGCTAACAACTGCATCTGCTTTGAGTTGTTAAACTGTATTTTATAACATACCGTGTTTGCTTCTTTAAAAGAAAAAGCATGAGATTTGTACTTGCATATTTCGTTTTTAAACATCTTACATTCTTGCTTCATTCTGTTTTACCGTACAACACGTTTACTGGTAAGATATTTGAAAAACCAACAGTTTCTAATGGTTACGTATGACGTCATGCTTGAGTCAGTGGGACATGATGCAAGTACAAGCATTTTGTTTTTAAACGTGTGATGTAAGCTATGCATTGGGTTTATGTGACTGCATAAGATCAACTTTTTCTTTATCAACACATTTTATATAATTAGATATTAATATATGAGGCAGAACACTGTGTTATTGTGTTTAGGTTGTATTACACATAATTGTGACCCTTTGGCTTGTGAACCCTTAAATTCTGGTCTGAATCCTAATCATGGTGATCTAGGGACTTGCTGTCTGGAAGTGCAGAATGCCAACAGACAAAAAACAGGTCTTTAGGGCAGGAATGTGAGTCACTTCCAAATCTGTAGAAGACACAAAGCTAAAACCAAATGAAAAAAAAAAAACAAATACATCTGTACTGAAATGTTGGATTTACAGAGATTCACTTCAGACCAAACACATCTTTAAAGAAATGTAATGTTAGGTTGCTGTAGAGCAGAGGATGGAAATGTTGGATTATTTTGAAGATGCATTGTTTTAATAATCCGGAAATATATATTTAAGTTTGTGGGATTTGGTTTTCACATTTAGTTTTAGTTTAGGTTGCAAGCTTCACCATTTTTATTGTGATGATTAAATGTGTCTGTCTGTCTGTCTGTGTGTCTGTCTATCTGTGTGTCTATCTGTGTGTCTGTCTGTGTGTGTGTGTGCACGTGCGTGTGTCAGTGTGAAAGTGAGTGGAAGTCTTTAAAAAGTACTTTTGAAGAAGTGCCTCTTTTATCTTGGAGTGGCAATCTTAAGGGAGCCCTTTGAAGCAGGTTACATGACTATTTTTCTCGCCTTTGAAAAAAAAAAGCTTACATGCTAGACTGGAGAACAGAAAAGTCATGAAAGCTCGTCCTATTAATCACATTATATTTTTTTGCTCCGAGGATGTAATTTATTTATGTCTGAGAACCCTAAGTTGTATTTTGCTTTTTTCTAATTTTCTATCTATAATTCTTATAGTCAAATTATATTATCACCACATGAATTTGAGTAAACTGGATTAGATAAATAGCAGCATTGCACGTTAGTAAAAAAATAACAGCATTGTTTGAGTGACATTTTGCATGAAATATTTCTCAATATCAAAAGTACTTAGTCTAGAATCCTAAATATTTATTATTCATTTTACTTCCTAACATTTATTTGTTTTGCATGTTTCAAAAGCCTGCAATTCTATGTGTTTTGACTGCCAGATGTTCAATATCGACTTTTGTACTCCATCTATATAAATTGTTTTTTCAGCCCGAAAAGCAGTTACCTCATCTACTCATGCTTACCATATTTCCATCAGCACATTATCTTGTGTATGTCATTGAAAGAGAATATCTACCATCCTGAATCAAAGTGTTTAATCATCTGTCAAACTGCTACGCTCAATTTAACTGTATTTTCTTTTAAGAACATGATTCTTTTCCATGGCATTCAAAATAATTTTTTGCTTAGGTCATGGGTAATGTAGATGAATGGTCTGCCACAGTGGGATCTAAACAAGCCTCTGCATTCTCATTATTGTTCGCTTTGATGTGGGTCGGTTTGGTGATGAACAGAATTCATATGCTATTCTCCCTCAGCTTATGGCTTTAATAAAAGTTCTTTTGATTAAAAAGTACAGAGAAATGGGTGGCGTGAAATCTTAAAATGCATGAATTCTGTCTGTTATCATCAAACATGTCCTTCTGTGCTGTCTTTTAAATAATAACAAAAACATCAATTTCTTCACTTTCACTTTTTCTTTTTTGCAGGCCATAAAAACCGTCTGAGCCTATATCATTATGCTGGCCCTCTGGTCTGTATCATTTGTACTGTTGTGTGCATGGAGTCAGAGCTACGCACAGTATGAGCACTTGGGTTACCCTCCGGGCTACCAGGACTCTTCCCAGGATCTTTACAGTCCTCCAGAGCTTCCTGCAGATACACCCAGGATACAGCTACGTCTGGCAGGAGAGAAACGGAAGCACAATGAAGGGCGCGTTGAGGTCTTCTATGAAGGGGAATGGGGACTGTGTGTGATGATGATTTCACCATTCACGCAGCTCAAGTTGTATGCAGAGAATTGGGTTATGTTGAAGCAGTCTCTGGTTTCCATCATCTAAATACGGGAAGGGAGAAGGTAAGCTTGTTGTGTTCAGAATGTATTTGATATAATCTGAAACTGATGCATTTTTCTTAACTAAAATGACACCACAGTAAATAGTATTATAACATGTATATAAGTGAATTGCAGTTTACATCCTATACTGTTAAACGTAGTCATTCTAAATAAAATTCTTCCATGGAGACTTGATGACTAATCAGAATATATATGCATTGACTTCCTGTGTTTTTAGGCCGTATCTGGTTTGACAATGTCCACTGCACGGGGAAGGAGAGAGAGTTTGGCTCAGTGTGAGTCTAATGGCATAGGTGTGTCTGATTGCAAGCATACTGAGGATGTTGGGTGGTTTGCAGTGACAAGAGAATCCCAGGATTCAAGTTTGTTAACACCCTGACCAACAACATCAATGTAAGTAATTTCAGCACACATGTGTTTCCACAGTTAATGTTGTTGATAATTTATTGATCCTTTACAGGGAATTTGCATTGTCACAGCAGCTTTAAAACACAAAAACACAGCATCACACACAACAAACAAGTCATTTCTACAATATAAAAAATAGAAAGAAATAATATATATATAATGAACAATAATTAAAGAAATTAGAGAGAAAATTAGTGAAAAAAATAAAAGAAATTAGTGCTAACATACTAAGATAACAAAGCGCAAATGATTATACTGTATGAGTGCAAAACTAGACCGTAATAGGTCTCAACTATACACTGACAGTGTTGATTCATGTTATCATCATATACGATACAATATTTATTTATAAAGCACATTTAAAAATAACCAAGGCTGACCAAAGTGCTGTACATATAATAAAAATAAAATATAGCACATTAAACAATTTTACAAAACTATTCAGAGGTGTCATGTCAATTCAAGTTTTTGAGCCTAATCGATTCTGAATGCAACTTCCAATAGACACATTTTCTTTTAATTATTATTATTATTTTGTACAAAAGGAATGGTCCCCCAAACTGATCTTCTTTCAGTGAATTTTGCCATTTTGAAGCCAAAAGATGTGGTTTATGCAAAGACGTGTTTGTGTGCAAGTGGATGGGGGAATCTTTCCAAACTTTTGTCAACATAACGAAGAGTTTTAATATTTAATGAGATATTTATTATATATCCATTTAAAGGTGCTATATGGAACTTATCGTCTAAAATGAATCCTTTGTTTATTGCCTGTGTGTGAAGGGGTTGTAATCACATGTTATAATGATCCGCTTGTCGGGTTTTGCTATAACCTCTGAAGTCCAGTATTTCTATTTTTATGTGAAGTCTCCGGGTCGGATTTTCTGCGAAATCCATAGGATGTGACGTGCATGCACGCTTCCGAACCTCTTTCCTTTTTACAGTCTCATGCGGCGGCACTGCAGCTGACGACTTTAGATGTAACTTTTATTTTTTGTACTAGATCTACTGTCTAACGTCTAGGGCTGTGTATCACCAACAATGTCACGTTACGAATACGCATCATCAGATACTAAAGCCACTGATACAATACGTATCACGATACAGATCAATTTGGAATTTATTTTGAGCTGAGTTTAGTAACAGTGCTACAACAGTTGTGATAACTGAAAAACATTTTTTTTTTGTCATAAAAAAAATTTGTTAAATAAAAATGCTGAGAATGGCTCTTCCTTAAAGTCTGCCTCAAAATCTGAAATGACAATTATAGTGACACTGAAGCATGTCTACACTGCCCAATGACTAAACAACTTTAATCATTCCATAAAAGCAAAAACGGTAACAACTTAAATTTAACATAGTTTTCTCAACAGCTAGTATTCAGCAATTTGGTATTAAGTGTTCAAATGTGCAACAAACAGTAATTTCTTCTATGTTGAAATCATTTTAAATGATTACATTTTCAGATTTTTATGTAGAAACAACAATTGATTGACATGCTCAAGGTAAAGATAAGAGAGTGACAGCAGAATATCTCAAAACGCTAATGCTTATAACCAAAATAACCAACTGTGTTTAGAGGATACTTACCAAGACCGAAATTTAACATAATTTTGCGTGTTTTAGTCCGTTAAAGCAATATAATCACGCGAGCTGTGTGTGAGGCGGCTGACTCTAGTCTAAATGCACGCAGCGAAAACCCAACTCTCAGAGAGCGCGCAAGTACTGAACAGTTTAAAGTCATTTGAATATTTAAACCGGTAAGACTTAAAGACGCACAAATGGTAAACTTTAGTCACGATGCAATGCTGACCCGATTAAGCAAGTGAATATTCCCTCATGTCCCGACTCCTGAAACGCGAGCGTGTAGTTTCACTCGGCTGCTGCAGCGCTGGATGCTTGCCTTGAGCAGCCGTTCGAGAGACGAGAGAGCAGACGCAGCACCATTGAACTCGCGCTCTTCTTGAAATTGCGTCTCACGTTTTCAAACTACTGATTTGATTTTATAATACAAAATAAAAGCTTAAGTGAATCAGTGTTTGCAATGTATGTAAATAATAATAATAATTATGCGCAATACCCGCGACGAAATTCAAGCCCTGCCTGAATTGGCTTCATTCGAAAGCACAACAGTATTCGATACGCGATACGGCAGCTGCTGTATTCGAGACGCGCATCGCCAGGAGTTCATGACGATATATCGCTGTATCGATATTTTGAGCAAAGCCCTACTGAACGTCACTCATCCCACTACTATCATATTGTTTATAATACACATTTCCAGACACGTTCAGTACAGTTATTTTACTTACTACAATCTTACTGTTACACTGAAATTGTTTAGTCTCAGTTCACTAACCGTTTTCGTTATCAAATTATTAGGGCTGTCAACTTTAGTCGTTTAGTCGACTAATCAGCTCGATGCCGTCTTGGTTCAACTGAAATTCTTATTGGTTGACCAGTCGCATTATTTTTTTTATTTTTTTTTGCCAATAGAAATACATTTTCAATGATTTACTCCTTGATATTTATTCCTTTATAAAGCAGTTATTTATTACTGTATTTTAAATATAATTAGCCTATGTTTTATCCCCATCTTTAAATGCTTTAATTTAGGCTATTTCTTGTACCTGCGCCACAGTTTAGCGCACACACATAACACACTTCGGGAACCGCATGGCTGGCTGCGCTGCTGCTCGCGCTCAGTAAGGGATGTACCGGTAGGTAGTTTTGCTGTATTCATTCAGTTCACGCTACTTTAGTCGACAGAATGTCCAAGAAATCTAAATCTTTTGTCTGGCTACATTTTTGTGGAGGTAGGCGACGGTGGCGACCGCGTTGCTCCATTATGAGCGCGCACTTCGCGTGCCTATTCGAAATCGAACTTGAGCGCGCAAAAGACGTGAGCAGCTCTTTTAACGGCTTTATCATACTGACTCAATCGATTGTTTTCTTAATAGGTTTTTATTTGTACACTTGACTCATTTGAAAGTAGCCTAAATAATGTAACAAAACGAAATTAAACGTATATGCTATCTTACAACAGAGCCTAGATTTCAGATAGTTTTTTAGGCTATTTTGTCTGTTGTTTTAAAACGCCTAACAGATCGGCTGGACAAAAGTTAACCCATAGCTTTGTAAGTAAAGAAGAATACAGCATGTATAAACGAGAGCTTTTTTAGATTTTTCATTATGTGGCAGCTATAGCAGTTATATTATTTTGTAGCGTGTGGTGTGATCAGGTGCGCGATTGTGACCGTCAATAGACCAAGGACAGAGCTCCTCACTTGCAGTTAAAAAAATCACTTAATTTTCAAAGAATTGTATAATTATTATAGTTTTATTTATTTTCGATGTTTTTTCGTTGTTGTTTTATAAATGCTCTATGACAATTGTTTAAATCATGTTCAATCAAAACATCCGTTTTTTTTTTTTGTTTTTTTTTTTTGTCGACTAATCGTCGCGCAGGACAAGACCTTGGTCGACTAAGGATTTATTTGGTTGATTACAGCCCTACAAATTATACATTCACATATGCTGACATTGCTGATTGTGAAAGATACACAAATAGTTAGTGAAATGCCTTATGCTAGATAGCTCCACAAATGTATAGTCTCAGTGTGACCGTGTACCGTGAGTGCTCGCTCTTGTGTTCCAGCATGCGCAAGAGCACGAGCGCTCTTGTAAAAATTGGTTGCAATCTGAAACATCACCGATAGAGGCCGCAAAAGATACATATAGCACCTTTAAATGTCCGCTTTAAAAAAATAAATAAACAAAAAACTTCTGCTGATTGGCTGAACTGCGTGGGCAATCTGTCGTATATAGAGGAAATGCAGCCTCTGATTCATAAACGCAGAGATAAGGTGCATTTTGGCCTTGTGGTGTCCAGTGCTCATTGTTCAATTCATTTGTTTCTGTAAGCTACAGAATATGTGGAAGACTGAATTGATGCAGGACTTATAGGCCTAATATTTGTAACTTTTTCCCTGCCAGCATGTTTTTAAAATGTTATCAGCCACCACCAGCATTTTTGATCAGATTTTTGATCTTTTGATTTTCACTAAAATGTCATGGCCCATTCATGCATTCTTTATTTATCAACACTTGAATGGTAAGTTTAATAAAAAAAGCAACAAAAAGCATTTTTGGCAAAGACTACAACATCTGCAAAGGGAAAAAAAGTTTTCTGCTTCCTTTTCGCCTGTGTTTTGATATAGAGATTCTGTCCTCTTCAGGATATGCATAATAGCACCTCCTACCATATAATAATAAAACCATGGATTCCCGGAAAATTCAGTCAATGGCGGGTACAAAGTTAATGTCCTGGAATAGCAACAGTAAAGGTGTTGATAACTTGTGTTCTCAATTTGGTTCATAATTCAAAAGCATATAATTGGGTCTCACTGGCAGTTGAGTTCAGGGTCCTAGGACCAGGTGCCTGTTGTTTCTGTAGCCCCCCATAAAATTGCATTCCAGGCTGGGAAAACAAGGTGCATAAGACCTCTGAAACTATTGTTGCTTTTTTTTCCCTGATGATCACTTTTCCAATCGCTCAATGCATTCTTTTCCATTTACTTTTCCACTCAGAGCAAAGTGGCTTTGGTTGCAAGGAATATGGCAATGGAATGTTCAAACACCTTCTTGACATTTTTTTCACGCTACCCATATTTAGGTTGCTTGGCTTTGTCCAGTTAGAGTAATAACAGGATTTGTCCCCATCCTCCGTCTCTTTTCGTACACAAGCTGCTTTGAGCCGACAGTGTCATCTAAAAAGAATGCATTAAGCAATCAAATAATATGTCATGATATGCGCTCCTGTAAACAAAGGGAAGTGTAATTTGAGCCTTATGATTAAACACAGACTTTTGAATATATGACAAATAAGATTTTGGAAACCCTGATTGTGATTCTCAATGAACCCCCATCTGAGCAATCAGAATTCACCACTATAATATGCAGTAAGAAAACATTTGAATAAAATATGCATAGTTTTCAAAAAGATGCCAATTCTGTCTCAATTTCATTTCATAGTATCATTGCCATTTCTAATTTAATATGGAATATATGAGTCAAGCAAGGGCTAGGGGGAAGTCTAGACATCTTAGATCAGCTTCTACTAGTCTCCAGCTGAGAACCCTGGAGAGAAAGCCATAGTCAGCTTTTCCATCTACTGATAGCCTGCACGGGCTCCATATTAAGGCAGTTAAATCACAGGGAGGTTCACCATAATGCTGGCCACATTCAAGTCATCTGGGAATGTTCATATTCAACCCACTGTTGCCTTCCTTGGGTTAAAATGGGAAAAAATGAAGTAATGTAAGCGTGGTGCAGAGATATGGAAGAGAGGTCAAAGATGAGACTCTAAAACAAGATGTCCAGGTTGCGATATGGATAACAGTTGTCATAAAACAAGAACTGAAATGTTTTGAATTATTTTTGGACTCAACCAGATCAAAGACACTATGTACTTTTCTGAGCCCATCTAACAATTTATAATCATGGCTTTGCATGATTTGTCTACAGCAAGAATTTTTTTTTTTTTGTTTGTGTTTTTAACAACCTAATTTTTGTGAACAAGATGTTCTCCCTGCTTGGAAAAAAATGACTGGTTGGTTAACCAGTCATAAGTTTTTGTTATCATCTCCATGCCTTTTAGTCCATTTATTTAGAGTTATACCTGAACGCTGAATAAACCCAAATTTCTTTATTCTGATAAATCTAGACAGTCCAAGTCCTGGATAAAATTAGCATAATTTGCTCGTCCACCATTATCATGGGAGAGTGGGACACATAGAAGCACCTGGAAGCCTGTATCATACAGACACATGTTATGCAATACCTTAATTACAATCACAGGGGGTTTGTGCCTGTATGAAGAAACTACAGAGTTCAGAGGAAGTTATTTTAAGTTAAGGGGGGTGACTCATTATTTATTTGTTGAAGAGTTGATGACTGTGTTTCTTTCAGCTCTATAGGGGACTCTGAAACATTCACAGTGTTACAACAAAAATGGCTCAAAATGACTTAGATGTGTTTTTTATACTAAGGAATTTCATAGAAATTCTTGTTAGAAGTAATTTGGTTTTGTTAACACTTTTACAACAGCGGAAGTTAAACATGATCACTGCCAGAACTTCATCCCAGACAGATGCTGTTGATCAGCTCAGAAACAGCCATTATTGTTCTAGTGACTAATATGTTATGTGGCCTCAGCTCTGGAGTCTGGCCAAGTATGTTTACATTTATTCTTACTCTACAGATTCCAAGCCCATTTAAATAAAACAAAATTCAACCTCTAATTTTCAGAAATTCTTAATAATATTCTTATTAAGCATTCATAAAATGTAAATGTTATGCAACCATGCGTTCCTGTAAAGACAAAGGTCAAATTGTGACTTGCTTATATCTTATAATACTTTATTATAAGATTATAGGATTTCTAAATGTTTATTTCCCTTGCTTTTAAAAACTGAGGAATGAGTCAAAATTACAGTCTGTGGTAATGAATAGCAAGCCACAGATGTTTGATGGATGTTAGATTAAAACAACCCATAATATTCCTTAAACTATATTTCGATCTGTTATTTGCTTAGTAAGAAGGCATTTACTTGTAATGCAGGGATTTTACTTACATTGCTTTCTCTCTGTCTTTTAGACAAATTTCATCTTGTTTATTTATCTGTCTTCCCTTCCTTTCAAGTTACATACTTTTGGGTGGTGACAGTCCCTACATTTAACAGGATGTTTATCTCTATGAAAATGGCAATCAAACCACAGCTAATGTGACTTGCAGTATTATTTACTGGGGAAGAAGTTATTCTATGTTCCTCAGTCTTAGCTAGGCCTTTAATGCTTTGTTGTCCACATTCAGCATATTATGCGATCATTGCTTGTGGTATTCATTGTACATTTTGCTTTTTACCCAAGTGGAAAAACACATATTTCACATTCCTAAGGATTCAAAGATTTCTGTAGATGTAAAAGTTTTCCTTGAAAACTCTACATTTAGATGTTCAATGTTTTTTTTTCCCTCTGTGTTCTTGTTGGAGACTGTTTGGTCAGAAATAACTGGTCAAAGAGTTTCAGTCAGAAAAAGAAATAAGGCCAAATAAACATGGGCACTAGATAAGTGGAATGGACCACCCTACTCTAATCCTGCTATTTTAAGAATCAGATAATCATCAGTTTGTGCACTGGCTCAGGACAAGACAGGGCTTGGACTGCTGTCCAGCAATGGTCTGTGTTCTTTGTTAACTGTTGTCGATCTAGACAAATTGGAAAAAGCTCAGTAACAGACCTGCATTCAAAAACTATGAGCTAACTGCTAAAACACTGTTCTATAATGAGCTGGGGAGGGAACTGGGTAGTTGGAAATGGGCTCCATCTGAAGAGGAGACATTCTTTAACATGTCTTTGCAAAGAGAGAGTTAAAAACACACAAAAAAAATAACAACAAGAGTCACTAGAGTTTTTAAAAGAGGGCACCATTTTAGTTACTTTAGTTACTTCTGGGGTAGTTGACACATAACAGAAACATATTTTGAATCAGAAAGATGATTGTTATATTCGATTATTTAAAAATGTTACCACAATGTCTTTGTTGTCTTTGTTTCCATCCAGTTTTCTTTTGATAATAATATCTGTCATTTGTACCAATTTTAGTTCCCTTTCAAGGGAACTCTGAACTGCATCGATGACGACACTATGGGAACGTCACTTCATCTGCTGGGGCGATGCGGCAATGTAGATTGTGGGGCTCGCAAGAGAGCTTTCAGAGGGGATCGGGACTGCCGAGGCACTTTCCCAATCCTCATCTGAAAGCTCAGATTCCCCTATCCCCCGTTCGGAAGCACGCCCTGCGGCTTCTCCCGATCGAAGATGTAGACCCGGTGCTGCAGCTGTCTGATTCCGATCAATTAGACATGCTCAGCATTCTAGAGGGGATCAAGTGAGACATCATCCCAGTCAATCTGCGCCCTGTTATGATGAGCTTTTGGAGGTTGTAACTGAATATTAGTTGGCCACAAGAGAGGCAGGAAGAGCGAGTCAAAAGCACTGCGCACAGCCTCCACTCCAGTCTCTACCATTCTTTTTTACAGGCCTCTCAGTCGAGCCTGTATAACCCCCCAATGTTAAACTATAGTAACATTATGGGGGTTAGAGAAAAACGATATGGATGATGCCTCGGATTGAGGAAGCTTTGGCCAGTTACTCTACCTATCAGCTGACCTTGCATCATCCCTTAAGACACCAGCACTGCCCTCCAAGCCATGGTGTACTACATCTGCTTTGGTCGGCAGAGCTTATATGGCGGCGGGTCGAGCTGGAGTGATACGATGGCCATCTTACAGGTGTACCAGGCCGACCAGGCCATGTCTGATGCCTCGGGACACGTTAGCTTCCAGCGAGCACACGCTGTCCTGTCTGTCCCAAGGGCCTGCAGTCAGACAGTGTTTGGGTTTTATATTTCCCCATGGGTCCTGCGCACTGTAGAAATTGGGTACAGACTGCAGTTCCAGGTCCACCCACCAAAATTCAATGGGGTGGTCTAGACTTCAGTGCACCCAGTCAGGGATTCCGGGTTTCTATTCATTTTTCTACATTTATTCATTTTAGCTGAAGCTTTTATCCAAAGCGACTTACAATTGCGATATATGTCAGAGGTCGCACGCCTCTAGTGTCTTGCTCAGGGACACATTGGTGTCTCACAGTGGATTCAAACCTATGTCTCTCACACAAGGCATGTGTCTTATCCACAATGCCATCACCACCCCCTACCGGGTTCAACAGCCGGTACTTCATAGTTCCCAAGAAGGATGAAGGGTTGTGTCCAATTTTAGATCTAATGCACTTGAACCAGTCTCTGATGAGGTTCAGGTTCAAGATGCTCATTTGTTCACTTGTTGACTCACGATGATGCTCCAAATGTTGGTGGTGTTCCGAGGAGTTTTCTGGCAGGGGGTTTTCTACATATGTGGTGTCCATTTAAACCACCAGGGGGGTCTGAGGTCGCGCCTCTGTGCAGACTGGCGTATCAGATCCTCCTGTGGTCCCAGTGAACATGTCGTCTCTCATGGTGATGGGTGATGAACCAGGGAGCAGACATGCTGTTGAGGCAGGGGCTGAGGCCCAGGGAATGGAGACTCCACCTCGACATGGTGGAGTTGAAATGCGAGAGGTTCGGACTCACTGGATGTGGACCTGTTTGCGCCACTGTCCACTGTGGTCTCCTTCACTTTCTCCCCAATCCGCTCTGCTCCCAGGAGTGCTGAAAGGGTCAGACAAGTACGGGGTCAGTCTGATCATCAGTAGCCCCATTGTGGCTGGCCCGAGCACTGGTTCTTGGATATCATATCACTCTTGGCATGCCCGCCATGGCAGATCCTCTGAGGAGGGAGAGGGCTCAGTTTCAGGCAGAGGGCTGGTTTTCACCCCTTCGGGCCGAAGCTTTGGAAACTGCTGGGTCTGGCCCCTGAGGGGGCACAGTATCTAGTAAGCTCGGCCTGCCAGCATGAGTGGTTGAGACTAAACTCACTTACAGGGCTCCTCCACGAGGACATTTACAGAAACACGATGGAGGCCACCTTTGTAATTGTTATGCTTGAAGTTGGTTTTAAAAGGTTTTGAAAACAAACAGGTTTTGAAAGGGTTTGCAAGTTGAACCAACTCTGAACCAACTTTGAACCAGCACCATTTCTGAATCAGTCCTTTTTGAACCCCTGAGTGTTGCCCAAGGCTTCAGAACCTGACTCACAAGATGGCCTTTCTCCTCGCCATCACCTCTCCTAGAGGGTAGAAGATCTTCAGGCACCCTCAGTATCTCCTCAGTGTCTGGAGTTTACTCCTGGGAGAGTCAAGGCCATGCTGCACCCTAGTTTGGGCTACGTACCTACCGATGCCGGCCATTATGGCGAGGTCTGCGGTTCTGCAGGTGTTTCATCCCCCACCTCATGTGACAGCTGAAGATGGAAGACTTCATCTGCTCTGCCCTATCAGAGCACTGAGCATTTACGTTTTGGAAAGCGGACCAGTTGCTGGTGTGTTTCGGATCCCCAAAAAAGAGCTCCCTGCCTCTAAGCAAACCATCAGCAACTGGATCTTTCAGACTATTTTTCTGGCCTATCAGGTCCGCAATTTGCCTTCACCTATGGCTGTGAGGGCTCAGTCTACTAGAGGCACGGCGTCCTTCAAAGCCGGGCACCTATCCATGATATATGTGAAACGTCTGGCTGGGCCACTCATTCATGAGATTTTACAGTCTAGACCTTCCCTGACCTAGATTCTACAGTCTTCCCGCACAAGCACTCTCATCCTCAGTCGTGCCTGGAGACCGCTTCACACTTGGACAGGCGGGTTCCGCTGTGGCATAGTGGGTATCCCGTTTCTCATAGAGTCGTCATCGAGCAGCAGTTCGAGTTCCTCATATGTAACCCTTGTCGCTGAGAAAGGGAATGAGACACTGCGTCGGTTCGCCATGCCTCACCCCGCCTCGCTCGACTTGCTTCATAGCAAAGCTGACTTTTCTGTGTGCGGTGTGCTTTTGCATACATCCGTATATGCCGTCACACGTGACGTCATTACGCAATGCCAATAGGATTTGGATTAGTTTTCATTCATAAATGCAGATGTGCCACGCTGAAGGGCGTTCCCATAGTGTTGTCATCGACGCAAGTGTCTCGTTCCCTTTCTCAGGGAACAAGGGTTACTGCATGTAACCTGAGACGTTTTCTGAGATTTATTTCAAATTCCTTTGTGAGTAAAGTCATTAAAAGTGGGCAAAAGAATAATAAAATCATTACTTTCAATTTTCAGTGTTAAAGTTTTTAGGTAGACAATTTTAACAGACATTTGAGCTTCATGTTGCTTCATTATATTTTTGAATGACAACTGTGGAAAAATGTATGTTATTTGTATTCTTTAATGTAATTATTCCTTTGACAGAAAACACTCATAAGTTGCGTTTTGCCTTTTTTGTGGACAGAAAGCCTTGGTTTATCTGTGTAGTGGAAGAGAACATGCTTGTTTAAGGGAAAAACAATGTGGGCTGTGTGACATTTTCCTTTGCAGAGTCTGTGTACCGGCCAGAGAAGAATGCCTGTTAGTTCACCACATGTGCCTCTGACTCCTTCTGTATGAGCAGTAGAAGGGGGCTCACTTTTTTTCTCTTTTAAAAGACAGACTAATCTCCTGAGATGCTTACTTACATCTACAGAAGGACAAGCCCTCACAAATCACTATCCCAGCTGCTCTATTTCTCTTTCCTATAGCTGCAGAATCCCCTCATCTTCCAGTTACCTTAGAAGCCAGCCACACATGTGTAGGAAATCTTTTTCTTCCTCTTTTGTGCTTATAAATCTCACCTCAGTTTTAGTTTTCTTCCAACTTGTTTTAAAACCTTGCATATTGCCTGTTTAGTAAAAGAGTTAATGGAAATACTGTGTAGCTGCAGATATGTGCACCTGGTCATTAAACTCTGCTGATCCAGTCACAAAGTAAATGGTGACTTCACTTACTTATTGGAAAAACCCATTTACCAAGACTACAAGTTACTTTTTTAGAGTGCATAGGAAATTACTTTTATAATCCATCATACAATGTTTTATGTACTTATTTTAAAATCATTAAGCTGTTTGTTGAGATGCTGTGTAAGGATAGTTTTGTTGTTTGTATATGCCGTTTTAGTTGGTGTATTCCTGTATTCCTTTGATGGGAATGCTTTGTTGCATCACAGAGTAGCTTGGATAACAAGAACTGTTTGTGAAAAGTTTACTTGGTTTTGCGCATGTACACTGAAACCAATTCTATATTTTGAAGTCTGTTGTTGACCACACTGTCCAATTTAGATTTTGGAAACACACAGTTCTTCATTAAATCCGTTCAACCTGCAGCTGTAACAGCTTGGTCAGAGACATTGGAAAATGACTGACATTCACAAAAAAAAAAAAACCTTTTGATTTACAAAAATGACTATTTTGTGTTTGAGTGTTCGGTAGTTCATCTGTTTAGTTTTACCTTGTGAAAATGCTTGACATTTTAAAATACATAATAGCCCTTAGGTCATATTAATAAACATCTATCATTCTAGAACTCTATCCAAAGTGTATCCATGTAGGAATAAACCCACATAATTGCAATGCTTTCATTTCCAGTGTGGTACAGTAAGGATACCCTTTTACCAAGTGTTTATCCACAACCACATTCTCATTCCTGAGTTTGAAATCCCTGACTTCAGCTTATATTAGTTGCTTGACTTTTCAATGAAAGACACCTTTCTTTTGGTTTATGCAGTCACGGGAATCAGAAGGAAAAGTCTCCCAGTGATGACCACTTCATTTTCTCTTACTCATTTCATGGAAAATTTATGTTCTACCGAAGGGTCGTCAACTTTTTTCAGGCTAATGTCTGGTCATTAAAGTTATTTCCCTTTTAATTTTACTTAAAGCTAGACTGTGTAATTTTTACCCCCATCTAGCGGTGAAAGGTATATGACCATCCAGTGAATATCAGTTTCTGTTCCTCTCAATTCAGATATCGTTTTAACTCCTACGGTGGCCAATGTAGTCCAAGATTAACATGGCTTCCAGTTCTACCTCGTCCATGAGTGTTAACTCAAACGTAAACGCTAAAGGCTAAGCTTGAAATAAGGGGTATGTCCTCTTTGGCTAATGTACTTTCAAGATGGAGGGGCAACATGGCGATCGACATTAGAACCCCTTACCTGTATGTATTTTCAATTTCACATTATACACTCACGAGAATACTTGAACGAAGTAAGTATACATTAATGAGCACATATATTTGTGAAAGTAGATTAGTGTTTTTAGCTAAGAATAAACTAAAGAGTTACACAGTGTAGCTTTAATACAATTGTATTGTGGGAGAGACAATGAAACTTTTAGCTCAACTTTAGTGCCTTAGCTTGAACTGAACTTTAATGTTGTATTTTTAATGTATTTTAAAAAGTTTGAGGTTGGTATCGATTTTATTGTTTTTGAAAAAAGCATTATGCTCATCAAGGCAGTATTTATTTGATCAAAAATACTGGTACAGTTAAACAAAACAAAAATTATGAAAAAATAAATAAATATTGGTTTCCTATTTGTATATTTTAAAATGTATTACTTATACTTTATTTTATACTTTGCCATTTCTGTGATGGCAAAGCAGAATTTCAAGAATTACTTTCTTACTATTACAGTCTTCAGTGTCACGTGATCCACATGCTGCTGATTTGGAGCTCAGGAAACATTTCTTATTATTACCAATGAATAGAAATAGGTTCTAGAATTAATAGGTTCTTTGATGAATAGAAAGTAAAAAAATAGTATTTATTTATGAATACCAACTATTTTGTAAATTATTATTATTAATTATTGTCAATTGATTTTGATTAATTCCTTTCCAAGAAAATCTTTCTGACCCCAAACATTAGAATTTTTTTAATTTCACAAATAACACCAAACAATTATTGGCAGAAATCCACTGCAGTCCCACCACTCTTCTACAGCATGAGGTTCAGGGGGCAATAGAATATTTAGGCCACTATATTTGCTGAGCACAGCAACACACAGTTTCTCAAAACTCAACCCATATGGTATCATAGCACAGGAATGTAAATCTGCTTCTAAAGCCCTTCATGTAATCTTGGAGTCTGCTGAAATGATTGAGCTTCACTCCTCCTCATTGATTTACAGTTCATGCAGGCCTATATTCACCATGGAATAGTTTGATGTTTGCTCAAAATTGTAATAATACATAAATAATTAAATGGGATGAGCTGCATTTAGATACTGCTATGTAAATCTAATGCCATACAGTATGTGTAGTGCCTTCTGATATTTCAATGTTGCATAAGATGCTCTCCATGTGCTTCAATTTTCCAGACTTTCTAGTAAATCTTTGGGAAATAATTTTCAACCAAACACACTTGCCTGATTATCGAGGTGTCTGGGATTATTTGATGTGAGCTTTAAAGCAGTAACCTCTTGTTTGCCTTTTTATCCATCTACTATATACGTCAGAAGCCATTAAATGCATTTTTATAGTCTCGCCACGGACGTGAAATGTTCTTGGCCTGAGGGTAAACACAGTTGGACGATTTTTCAGAGGTGGAGCAGGTCAACAAGTCCCGCTGATAGGATGTTTATAATGAAGTAAGAAACTGTAAAACTGGTTTAGTTTTATAGTGACTGTGGTTAAAGTGTCCAGTTACGAGTTTCACAACATGTGTACATTGAAAAACACAGAACAAATGGAAAATTTCCGCTATTCAGAGGGAACCTTATTATATATACGAAAATGGAGTAACCTTGCAGACAGGGCATTTCTTGTTACAACTTATATGTTTAATGTGTCTTAAATGTCTGGCCTGCAGTTTGTCGCCTTCCTGCAATTATATTTGTTCCTAATACAAGAATCAATGTCCTTCATAAATCAACTTCAGTAACAATACTTCACTTCTTTTGCCCTTCAGAGTCTGAACATTCAGGTGGAGGATGTTCGTATTCGCCCCATCCTGTCATCATATCGTAAGCGCGTCCCAGTGACAGAGGGCTACGTGGAGGTAAAGGATGGAGGCAAATGGAAGCAGATCTGTGATGATGACTGGACTCAGATGAACAGCAGGGTCATCTGCGGCATGTTCGGCTTTCCAGGAGACAAGAGATACAATACCCGCGTGTACAAGTGAGTGCTCGCATTCCCTTAAGTTGAGGTGTCTTTGCATATATTTCTTTAGAATATAACTGTAAGTTATCCAATGTTTGAGTTTTATTACAAAACTTTTATTTTATTATATTATTTAATAAATTTTAATATATTGTTTTAAATCATACCAGGATACATCTCATGACATTTAACACTGTTATTAGTAGTGTTTTGCTTAAAGCTACACTGTGTAACTCTTTTAGTTTATTCTTAGCTAAAAACACTTAGTTTTTTCAAAAATATATGTGCTCATTAATGTATATTTACTTCGTTCAAGTAATAAAGTATTCTCGTGAGTGTATAATATGCCATTGAAAATACATACGGGTAAGGGGTTCTAATGTCGGTCGCATGTTGCCCCTCCATCTTGAAAGTACATTAGCCAAAGAGGGACATGCTTGTTAATTCAAGCCATGTTAATCTTGGACTACACTGGCCACCGTAGGTGTTAAAACGAAATCGGAATTGAGAGGAACAGAAACTAATATGCTGCGTCCCAATTCGCATACTATCCGTCCTAAATAGTATTCGAAAATAGAATTAGTACGTCCCAAACCGTAGTATGTTGAAATGAGTGTTTCAAAGATACCCGGATGGTCTACTATTTCCAGTCAGAATCCGAAGTGTAGATCGGTGCACACTCTAACGGCTGATATTGCCCACAAATCATTGCGGTGGACGAGGATTCGGTTAGAACTACAAACACGAGTAAAAAGTGTTAAAAAACTACAGACACTGGTCCCGCGGCTGTGTAGAGAGGTTTAGATAAACAGGTTTGAGTGATTAATTATCAGTATCTAACCTGACGAAAATGAATTTATTCAATGTTGTCCACATTATATTGCATATGCAGCAGCATTGTGAACTTTTGTAAAGAACACGTTTAGCCAATTACTTTTTAAATGCATCATTATATTCAAATTGCAAACACGAGGAGAGTATCTGCATGAAAGACCCACGACTGGCAGATGAACGTGCTCTGAAACGGTAGGAAATCAAATGAGATAGAATGGAGGATTTTAACTGTGACAAGATGATTGACAGGGCAGTTTACGGTGACAGGATGCACGCAGCACGCGACAGAGCTGTCCGTTAAAGATGACGTGATAGTATGTCCCAAAGCTTGCCTACTCTTTTTGCTGCACACTCAAAAGTATATACTTTTTCTTCACAAAAAGAGTACATACTTTTAGGGCGTAGTATAAGTAGGCGAATTGGGACGCAGCAATAGTCACTGGATGGTCATATACCTTTTCACCGCTAGATGGGGTAAAAATCACACAGTGTAACTTAACATTTTTTTTTTATGTAAACATCATATAACCACTGGTTACTTCAAGCAAGTTTATGCAAATAAAACATTTCTTTTAATTTCATTTAATTTGCATTTGAATTAATTTGCATTTCATTTTAATTTCAATTCGTATTCTGAAATCACATCATGAAGAATGTTTCTAGCAAGTCTTCAAGACAACTTAATCGCTGCCTGAAATCCGCAGAGAACATAGTCTTGAACTCATACTTTCTGCTAAGCTATCACATTCCATGCTGTGTTCGTAATGACTCTCAAGAGTTGCATAAATCTCCATGAGTAGGCTACTTTCATAACTATGTGGAAATCAGCACTAAAATGCCTAGTTAGTAATTAATGGTAATTAATTTGCTTTATGAGCAATAAATTATGCACAATAGAAGTGAAAGCTTTCTAGTTGGCTGTATGATCTCTGACTGTTCGCCTGAAGCTACGTGCTTCCCCGCACATGTTGCGCCTTATGAAATGTGCAGGCACTGTTGGTTTTTTTTAAATCTGTGCTTGATGTAGGGGAGGGGGGACACGTAGCCAAAGGCTGTAGTTTTTTCAGCATGGAGCCAAAATGGGCTTCCTTTCAACTACCTCTGTCTGCCCTGTGGCTTTATACCGCGCTTTCATAAGAAAACTTGGACAATCCTTTCAGAGGGCCGTGCATAAATGGCTCCTGTAAATAATATGGGTCTTTCCCTGGCTGGAACAAGCAGATGATGTTTTCAGATGATAAAGTATGGAAGTATAACAGCTCTTCCAGCTGTTCTCACAAACACTATAAATTAAATACCAGGTTATATGTTCAAGCTTTTGTAACATTTTTTTTTTTGTAACTTCAGATCAAATCTGTGAGTTAAATGTTATGTCTACCTTTTGTATCTCTCAAAGCCTATGTTTGTGTTTGTCTACATTTGTTTGGCTAATAGTAGTAATCTGACATAGACTTTGGAGCAAGTCTAGTGTGAGACATTCTCTCCTTAGAGTCTAAATGAATAACAAATGTGGATTTTTTTTTTATTTTTTTTTGTGAATGATGGCCAGTTCTGACAGGGGAGCTTGTTAAATATTCTGTTTGTAGGATTAGCAATGTTTTTCCTGCAGGAATATATGACGTCACTTCAGCTGCGCCTCATCCTTTTGCAGTTCCAAGTGTATTGATTGTTTAATGCAGTCATGAATCTTTACTAGCTAGCCCTATTATGGCTAGAATCTTCCACTTGGGCCTAAACATGGGTTTTGTGTGAGTTATGTTTATTCTACTCAATTCTCAAATCCCCCTTCTTTTGTTTCTCAGGATGTTTGCCCGCAGGAGAAAGCCAACTTACTGGGATTACTCCATAAATTGCACCGGAAAGGAAGCTCATTTGTCTCAGCTGTAAGCTGGGCCACACACTCGCCATAAAAGCCAATAGCACGTGTGAGCAGGGCACTCCTGTGGTAGTCAGCTGCGTCCCTGGCAGAGCTTTCGCCCCAACTCCCATGTCAGGATACAGGAAGGCCTTCAGACAGGAGGTGAGGCCAGATGATACATTTACTCCAAAAATACAAGAAGCCACATGTCTACATGAGGTATTGCTTTGCACTGAACTTCTGACTCTCACCTTTGAGAAGACTATTAAGTATGGAACAGATCTCAACACACTTTATCACCATGGTTATAAAAAAACGTGACTTTTTTTTCTAGACTTAGCGGCTACTTTAAAGTGAATGGTCTCTTACTTATTTTAAGAAGAATGTATGGCAAAATTGGCAGTTTTCAATTCCAGGATTTTCAGTTGCCGCAAATTGTGATTATATGAATACTAATGTTAGAGAGCAGAGAAAAGGATATTTTTAAATCTCTAAAGACCTATGATGACAGACATTTTACCCAAAAATGACATCACTCTTTCCAAATTACATATTTAAGTAGTCCATGTGGAATCCTGCCTGTTACATACCATTCAGCGAGGTCAGTGAGTTCATTAGCATGATGTATAGATGCACTATTTGTGCCTGTTGTGTATTCCTGAATGAATTCCTGCAGAATATATCCATTCTTTTAATGATGAAGATTTTGGAAATTTGTAAGGATGTATCAAATTGATAAAAAAAAATTTTAAGTAAAGACATTAATAATGGTACAAAAAACATACATTTTAAATAAATGCTGTTCCTTTGAACTTTTCATCTATTCATCAAAGAATCCTAAAAAAATTTATTATGGTTTCCACAAAAATATTAGGCAGAACAACTGTTTTCAATGTTGATCATTAACATAAATGTTTATTGAGCACCAAATTAGCACATTAGAATGATCTCTGGAGGATTATGTGAAACTGAGTAAAGACTATCAACTATTGATGCTGAAAATTCAGCTTTGCCATCACAGAAATAAATGACATTTTAAAAAATTCGATACTGGTTCCAAACGTTACTCCAACAGTCTATTTTAATTTAATAATTATAATGGTTTTACCAACTTTTGTAATGAGCATCTTAATTATGATGTTTTTTCATACAAATCTGATGTAAACTCGTTGCCCAAATTACTGTAAAACTTCTCAAATATGAATTCCTACTCTGAGTTTAGCACTATTTAGCTTTTCTGCTAAAGGAATCGGCCTTTCTCATTCAGTTTTCCTCTTCCTTCACATACAGCAACCTTTGGTGCGTCTCCAGAGGTGGTGCTGTTGTTGGAGAGGGCGTGTGGAGGTGTTGAAGAATGGAGAATGGGGCACGATCTGTGATGACAACTGGAATCTCGTAGCAGCTACTGTGTGGTGTGTCGTGAGCTTGGATTTGGGAGTGCCAAAGAGGCGCTTTCTGGGGGTCAGCTTGGACAAGGTGTGTATAGTTGAATTGATCTAAAGTTCTAAAGCAGATGGAATGCTACAACCTCCCTGACTTCCATTTATTTACCTGTGCCCTTTTAAGGGATTCATAGCACACAGAAAAAAATCATACTGGTCCCAAAAGTCAGGGAGTTTTTTTTTTTTTTTAGCACACAGGGAATTGATACAATGTTAGAACTAAAATTAATACATTGTTAAAATGAAAGCAATTTAATAAGAAAGGGGTGGGAGGGAAAAATGAATTAAGCTGAAAAATGTTTCTCTTCTGGTCTGACATAACAGATAATATTTTTCAGAAATATTATAATTATTTATTTTGTACTACTATAAACAATATAAAAGCCAGTTATTTAAAGGGGTCATTAACTGCTGATTGGGTAACATTTGCATATGAAGAAAGTATTAAATGTGGAACTCTTTTTAAAGCCTTTACCTAATTCTTCTATTAGTAAACAAGTTATTTTGGAAGCTTGGTTTCAATTAAAGCTGTTTGATATTTGAGTTATTGAATTTACAGTATGTTATTATAGTACAAGTGACATTGGCCTTCATTTATCAAAAGTGCGTACACTAAATTTCCATCAGGAGGCTTTTGTCTAGGCACTGGAAGGTGGCAGCTTTAGTGGTGTGTTCAATGGTTGCATCTCCATTCAGTTGACGTCAACTATGTCCGATGTTTCTCGATTCGAAAGGGAACGTCCTGGTTGCGTATTCCCTTTGTGCCCAGAAGGAGGGAAAGGAGGATGTACCGTATTTTCCGCACTATAAGGCGCACCGGATTATAAGGCGCACCTTCAATTAATGACCTATTTTAGGACATTTTTCATATATAGGGCGCACCGGATTATAAGGCGCATAAGATACTGCAGTCAAACGTTTGACTGGGTTTGCATTATGCATCCACTAGATGTGCTAAAGGGAATGTAACGAGTGCGCGGCGCCGGAGGTGAGGCGTTTATTTAGTAAGCATGAGCGCGCTGGGGCGGGCACGTAACTTACATTCACAACTCCAGGTAGACCTATCGCACACCAGACGCACACTTTCTCATCAGTGTATGGCCAGCAATATTGTTATGTTTAATGACATTATGATATGAAGATAATGTCTGTTCTATGTTATGATTGTACTGTACAATTAAATACAATCGTTGCTGAGTCTGCAGTCTGAAAACTTTACCTCAGAGTATCCGTTAACTGAATGAATTGAAAATCTCACCTGAAAAATCCAATAACATCAGCAATTGTCATTTAAGCAGCTGATTTCTATAAATGAATGCAAAACTAAATATATATTGCAGCATAGGGCGAAGTCAGGATCCATTGGAAACGATTTGAGACAAAAAAAATAAATTTTATATAAAACTATGTAAATGGCGCTCTGTGGCGCAGCAGGATTTTGAAAACGGTCCTGAGCTGTTGCTGGGCACCGTGGTGCCGCCGGTGTGTGTACACTCATAGAGAATAATGTGTTTGAATTTTAAAGATGTGGTTTCTCGTCTGGTGTGTGACCTCCTTAAGATGGACAGGAGCGCGAGTTCGCAGGAGAATTTAATAACGCGGAGCGTTGTTAACCAATTGATCCATATATAAGGCGCTCTGGATTATAAGGCGCACTGTCGTTTTTTGAGAAAATTAAAGGCTTTTAAGTGCGCCTTATAGTGCGGAAAATACGGTAGTCCCCTTGCCACTACCGATGGACCACCGCCTGACTTCGAGACTTAGTGCTTGGCACCTCAGCGAAAAGCAACTAGTGCGTGCATCAACTTCCATATTTATAGAGCGTGTGAGGTCATCATGCACACAAATTCCATTGGCTTCAATAGTACTCGAAGACGATTGGCTCCTGAGACATGATCCCCAATTCAGTCTACATCGATTACGTCCTCTGTTGCCTCCTTCAGGATTAGGACTAAACGTGTATATGACTATTAATGGGTGTGTCTGGATAAAAACATGTATTTTCCAGGAATGGGCCCTGTACATATGAATGAGGTGCAATGTTCTGGCTTTGAGAAGTCTGTCACTGAGTGCCCCTTCAATATGGATAAAGACTCTGAAGGCTGCAGTCACGAGGAGGACGCAGGCGTGAGGTGCAATGTTCCTGCCATGGGCTTCCAACAGAGGGTAAAAACTCATTTAAATTGACTGACCACTGAAATGCATTTTTACTGTCATAGTATAACATGGCCCCTCTGCTCTTAATTACTGCAGCTGCGGTTGAGTGGTGGACATAACCCTTTTGAAGGCCGCGTTGAGGTTCTTATGGACCGCAATGGTTCTCTGGTGTGGGGGACTGTGTGCGGTGAGGGCTGGGGCACTATGGAGGCCATGGTGGTCTGCAGACAGCTGGGTCTGGGCTTTGCAAGCAGTGCTTTCCAGGTATGTTTACTCCTTGAAATGGACATTTGAGTCTCACGTTGTGATTATTTTACACTTCTGATAACTCAACAGGCTGTTGGTAAGGTATGTCTATCCTTCTCATCGGATCATCCCTTGATCTTAGTAAATTGGATGTTGGCCCTTTGAAGAAATTCATGGTATTCCAAACTCGCATTACTATTCAGCTATTTTTGTATAAGCAGGGATGGTGGAGGACTGCTGTTAGTGAAATCTAAGCTCTGTGTCCTACTATGGTTTCTGTACTTTATTTAAACAAAAACAAATCAGTTCTGGAATGTTTCAACTCAATTTGATTTATATCGACTATCTTGTGACCGTGTGATTCCTGTGGTGTCCTTTAATTGTTCCAGCCGTTTGTTAATAAGAATTCGCAGCATTCCAATACTCGGGCACGTTGTCTGGTCTAATGGCATTTCATCTGTCAATTCACAGAAGGGATTTTGTAAACAGAGTAGACTAGTGTACCTTCTAAAAAATGTATTGTGATTTATTTGTCAAATATGTCCACAAAGAAACCATTTTTTTTTCAGTAGTGCAATTGACTCTCTACTCACTCTCTCCCCTCTCCAGTGTGGAATTCTTTATTTTAATAGCCTTAGACAAAACGAGTTACTGCAAGAAAACATATGTACTTGTATATTTAAAGTCTGAAATGAATTCCAGTTTTATTAGAGGCACAGCTCAGCTTGAAGTCGTCCTGTGAGAATGATGTTTCTAATGGTAATTAGTAGAAAAACCAGCTGTTAAGGCATGTATTTTTTCCTCAGATTAACCTTCTTAAATACATGCTTTCTGACAGTTATAGACGTCTGTGTTTACGGTTGCCAAGAGAAACCATTACTCCCTTCTGGTTTGACAACGTTGAGGATAAACTGTTACACCTGGGAAGAATTTAAGAAGTTAAGAGTTAGACTGTCTATTCAAAGAGGAAATTATATCTCTTCATCAAATGGATCTTAAATAGATAAGAAAGAATGAAACAGTTGACTGCGGTAGGTAAGGTAAAGATGTTATTGTTGTGTTTATTTATGTCTGGAAATGGTAAAACAATACGAACTCTGTTTGTCATATGTTATATCAATTATATGAAACATAGGACTTTAGTGTAGGTAACTTGCCATAAAAATATGACATCAAAGAGAACATTTTGTTGCCCTGGGTATTATGTTTAATTCTCCTTAGGCTACTATTTAGTTTTTTGTACTTTGCCATGGATGTGTGACTGCTGAGACCTTTTTCTCAATTAAAGGTTGTGTAGGTCAGAATTGAAAAAAAAAACTTTTTTTACAAATTTATTCAAACTTTCTGTATATATCAATGCATAATTAAAATCTAAGTACTCTGAAAAAGAAAGATAAAAATCGAGTGTCTGTAGACCTTGCACGACCGTTTTAAAGACAGCTCATTATTTCCATTCACTTCACCCCCTCCCTTCTTGGCTCCTTCCAAAGCCACGCCCCCAAAAACACATGAACGCACAACTCCGACAGCTGAGCTGAAGACGCATTATTTACCTCAGACGAGCGGAGAGGGGAGGAAGAAGTGCATGTAGTGACATCGTGTCAGAAACACATGTAAATAAAAAATCTAACTATCATTATGAAGATAAACAAATAAGTTGTATTTTATTACTCTCTATCAAGCTAGCATATTGATATTGGTAAAGCTTACAATATTGATTCGCTAATGAGCTGAGTCAGTTATCTATAAGGCAAAGCTAAAAACAGGTTGCATGATGCACGTTTTTCCATTGCCATCATTTACACTGTGATGAAGAGGAAATTTCATGTAAGATTCATTACATATATATGGTGTTCTGCATGTAAGAGTTTGCTTGATGAAAGCATTGTTGATTCTGATGAGGACTACACACCCGAGACAAGTAAGTTACCCATAGACAGTATAAGACAGCAAGTACCGCATCGATCAGCTCGAGGACAGATCCGTGGTCGAGGGCGAAGCAGAGGATTTTGCTATTAGGGTCCGAGGAAGTAGAGGCCGAGGACGGGGTAGTCGAAGTGCAGGGCAAGGAGCACTTTTTAGACAAGAGGACCTGCGTCGGGTTTTGCATCTTCAAGCTCAAACAAGCACGCGAACAGGTACAGATCTGGATACGCGCAAGTGGGCAGGTCCTGTGTGGCAAAAGGGTGGTTTCCATGGTTGCGAGAGAGTGACAGTCGCCTAAGCCAATTGTTTCGTCCCGGGTACGAACTAATGAGCTTGCGTTTAATGCAGATTAAACGGTCTAGAGTCACTCGATTTTTATACTCTTTTTTTTTCAGAGTACTTAGATTTTAATTATGCATTGACATATATAGAAAGTTTTTTTATAAAATTCTGACCTTCAATACCTTTAAAACAAAACGTTCCAGAGGTTTTGATAAGGTGACAGGAAATAGCACCATCTTGTGGTTATTTACATTTTACTGTTAGTGATTTATTTTGCCTCCACTTTGTGTTCTCTCATTTTAATATCTAACATATGTTATTTCATAAAGGTGCATTCAATAAGACTGGTGCAAAAAAGAAGTTTACGCTAGTCTATAGCGTAGGTGTGAATGAGATGTGAATGTAGCATAACTACATGTTTTCAATTACCAATGCCATTGGATTAGCTTTGAATCCTTTATTAAAAGGTTACTGAGACAGTGTTGTTTTAGTATTATTTATGAATAATTCTCTTTTTATTTCAGTTTTTAGTTTGAGTAATTGTAGTACTTAAACTTATCAGTAAGTTGCCAAGACAACATTTATTTTTTATCTATTTTTTTTGTTTTATTTTTATTTCAGCTTCATTTGAATAGATTTAGTTAACAATAACATCACAGTACTGAGATAAACCAAGTATTATATACGTCTTATAAGTATTACACACACCTCAACATGTCTGCTCCCATGATGCAACTCAGTCCATTTAAATCAGCTATGTTATTATGTGACTTCATTTTAAACATGTTTTTAAAAGTACTATTACTTTCTTTATGTTTAAAGAAACTTTAATGAGTAAAAAAATGACTGGGTGCATCTGTAATAATGTAGCCATTTGTTTAATAATAAATACCATCTTTGCACTACCTTTCATTTCCCCTGTGGATTGGATGAATCACTTGAACTGAGGTGGGATTTTGTGTTTGTATAGGAGACATGGTACTGGCCTGGTTCAGTGAATGCAGATGCAGTGGTTATGAGTGGGGTGAGGTGTGCTGGAACAGAGATGTCTCTCTCCCACTGTCTGCATCATGGAGAATATCTTAGCTGCCCTAAAGGTGGAGGACGCTTTGCTGCTGGTGTTTCCTGCTCTGAGAGTAAGTATTATCATCAGAATATTCAAATACAGTTATTTTTATATGTATGCATTTTTATGTCTTGACTTTCAGAGTTCTTGCTAAATGTATGTAATTCTATTAGCTTCAACTAATTATTTTCTGAGGAAACACTGACCTCTACTGGTCTCTTTGAAAATACCATGCAATCCCTATTTTATTGATCTGAGTGCATGGTCTAAAGCACAGGGCGCAAGTGAACTTAAGAAGTGTCTGAATCCATTATTGCTAGTTTAACTACGGGGAAAATGGTTAATGCGCCGGGCACATGGTCTAAAAGAGTTGTTCCTCTCTTAATGAGTAATGGGTGCTTTTTGGGCATAATGTACAATAAAACAATCAGAGTATCATCTCCTATTCCCTTTAAAAGCAAGCTGCGCTTGCACAAATGTTGATTCTCTATTTACGTAGAGGAATTTCTGAAACGGAAAAACTGAATGCTTCTCCAGAGAGGAATCAAATTTGCTTGTGGTCGAAGTTAAAACGTGCAAGCAGACCATCTTTGGGACAAGCCTGATTCCACCATTCCACTTTTATGTACACAATACTAATCTTTTACATTATAATCCTTTTATTTTTAATATTTGGCATGTCTGTGTGTAATAAGCAGAGTGTGCATGTGTTGTGGACCCACCTATAGGCACACATTACTTATGCACCCTTTAAATAACAAAAAAAAATTGTGCCATTGACTTTAGACCAGGTTTTTGTTGGTCAATTGCACAGTCTATTTCTCCATCAATGCACCTGAACACATCTCCGTTTTCAGACCAGCACGCTCATGGGTGCACAAATGGGCGCAAATGCATTTGCTATTTACATGGCATGGCAACATGGGACAGGATGTGAAGATGGTAACTGCGTCAGGCTGAAACTAGCAAAAAACACTTGCATCGCACCTGGCACCGCATTACACCGGGTGTATGATAGGGCCCTTAGCACAATACTACATGATTGCTGATAGCCCGACCAATAAAGGATTTTGAAGGCCGATACCGATACAAAAATTTGTTGGTTTTACAATCCAGATATTCTATATATTGGCCGATATTTCATTATTTATTTATTATTATTTTGTATTTTTTCAGAAATGTGCAACAAAACATTAACAGATTTCCCTAACATTAGTTATTTGTAGTTATTTATGAGTTTTAACTAAAATAATATGATAAAGCATTTTAAAAGAAACTTGTTTCTTTTATTGTCAAAAACAGAACGGAGGAACATCAAAATAAATTAAAGTTCTGATAAATAAAATAACAATTAGTCCCTACATTGCCTTATAAGCTACCTTATAATTACAATGTCAGCTTGCTCTTCCCTTTACCTGCACTTTTTAAATTCTTTCCATCAAGCTACATTAAACCATTTTCAATCATCAGTTGCTGCCTTCTAAAACCTACTATTTAGCGATTCTAAACCCATTACAGAACGACAGTCTGCAAAGCACACTTGGCGTCAGTTGGATTTCACACACGTGTAAAAGAATAGCTTACTTTTATGCACAGGATGTGTGGCGCGGTATACACCAGTGTTGCCAACAGAGACGATGTAGAGTGCCCTCTGGTGGACAAACTATATAACTCCAACACTCATTACATGGTTGAAGCATGTTTCGTCCATTTTTATTTTATTTTTTAAATATTCATTTATCGGCCATTATAACTGCCAATACCGATAGTTTGGAAAATGCCTAATATCGGCCGATAATATCGGCCTGCTGCAAATCTAGAAAATCGGACAAATCAAGTTGGCTCTAATGATTACTAATATAGTTTGTGGTGTAATATGTGTTTAAAACATATCTCTTTTTCAGGTCATATGGAGTTAAAAACATTGAAAATAATGGATAAACCTTTCTTTAGAACTCTGACTGGAACACTTGTTTTAAAACACAAGCTAAGAGTTCTTTATTTCCCTCCAGCTGCCCCAGATCTGGTGCTCAACCCCCAGGTGGTGGAGCAGACCACATACTGAGAGGACCGACCTATGATCATGTTACAGTGTGCATATGAGGAGAACTGCCTGGGCTCAACCTCAGGTGCCACCCCAGCCAACTCCTATCGCCGACTCCTTCGCTTCTCCTCCCAGATTCACAACAACGGACAATCTGACTTCAGACCCAAAGCCTCCAGAGAGACCTGGGTTTGGCATGACTGCCACAGGTGAGTGGTTGTCTGATAACTCGCCGGAGACAGTTCATAGATGCCACCTATGTCACTCCAAATAGAACGCCGCCATATTTACAATCGATCTCCGCCCGGTATGGCCACCCAAACTGTCCATTTGAATGAAGAGAGAGACAGAGATGGAGAAAATTTCAATTTTAGGCTCCGATCCTTATTTGTTACGCCCAGTTTTATTTTATCCATTATTATCTGCCCCAGACTTGCCCCAATTTGCCTTCCATGATATATAAATATATCTCTTGTGCATAACCCCTCTACATAGGCTACAGTAGAGATCAGATCACTTGAAGGCTTTCCAGAGTACCGATGCATATCAATATGCTGTGGCTGGATGAGTCAAATATGTAAACGTGCGGCACCTGGCCACCAAGGATTTATATTTAATTATGGGAAATGTAATAGGTATTATTAAAAAAAAATCAAATGTATGATTTTGGTGGTTGTTTGCTCTGACTAGGTAGTGTTGTTAGCTAGTTAAGTGGCTAACAGCTGTTAGCTCACAAATTTTCCCGGCCGTGATAATTTCAATTTGCATGCTTGTTTGTTTTCCTTGTGTCTCTATCTTTCTCTCTACCAAAGAGACTGGATGACAACTCTGTTAAAGACATAACTGACTTATTTTACTTGAATACTCTCCAAAACAGACATTTAAACAAAGTTGTTTGTATATGTCCATTCAGCTGCACGCTTCGGCTCAGGTGTGCGCGCACAGAAAGATGAGACATAATACAATATGAGACATGCAGCTCTTCTCTTCGAGTTTTAGCTAACCACTTCTTTCTTCTATCCTTTTATTTTGGTATATAATAAAATACCAGTTTGGCGTTCCTCTTTCGGCTGTTCGTGCAGCCAACTGCACAACATATTGCAGGCGGCTATATGTCGGTCGGTAAGATGGCGGCGCAAAGCTACAGTGACGTCATGTGACCTGAACAAATAGAGGTAGAATTCAGTTATCATTCATAAGAGCATAAATATATTACATTTATCCATGTTTTGATGTCATAAACAAAAATAATATGCTAAATAGGTAAACAACAGAGATGGAGCTAACTGGATCAGTTTACGTTTTTGTACTCATGGGAAGTACCTAAGTATTGTAAGAAAACGTACGTATAATAATATATAATAATTAGGGCTGTCAAACGATTATTCGTGATTAATTCGCATCCAAAATTAAAGTTTGTGTTTACATAATATATGTGGGTGCACTGTGTATAATTATTTTATATATATATATAAATACACACACATGCTTGTATATATTAAAGAAATATTTTCATGTATATACTGTATATAGATTTATATATAATATATAATATATATATATATATATATATATATATATATTTTTTTTTTTTTTTTTCTTAAATTTACATGCATGTTTGTGTATTTATATATATACAAAATAATTATACACCATACACCCACATATATTATGTAAACATAAACATTTCTTTTGGATGCGATTAATGGCAATTAATCGTTTGACAGCCCTAATATATAACATGTATTTAAGAGGCCAGACAGGCCAATTTAGCTCAAAAGGAATTAATTAATTCCTAATAATTAATTAATTTAAAAGGAATCTTAACAGAATCACTTATATGGCCGAGCAATGACTCGTCCAGCGTTCATTTGAACTGGCGGCCGTAACGATAATCTCTGCAGCGGATATAAATATCCAAACTATACTGAAACACTATTTATTAGCAAGGTAGATCAGCAGAGACATTAAATATGTAAGCACATAACAAGTCCGTCAAGAATTCTTTTGGGGATAATTTTATGCATTTAAATTCTCAGTCTCTGTGGTTTTAAGAGATTTCAACCCTGGGGCTGTTCAGGGGTCCTTAAGAAGGAGGTGGTCTGTTTTAAATCTGTTTTAAATCTTGTTATCTTGGTGGGTCCCGAGCTGTGCCATCACTGAACCAATCAGTCTTTTCCAAACTATTTAACTTTGACCAGTTCTTCCCTATTTTGTCTCATCTCTTTGAAGCTTGCATGGTTGTTAAGTTCTCAGCTGGTACTGGCTGGAGCCCACTCCATTTATTGCCCGAGATTAGACTGGTGTTTTGGGGGTCTGGAGTGTTGATTAGTAATTATCTTTGAACGAATCACTCGGAAGATTCATTGTGTTTGGTTCGCCTTCAATTCTGACAGTATCATTCAAAACTTGGGGGTCTTGTATTCAGTAAGGACAAATTTAATTGATCAAAAGTGACGGTAAGGACATTTATAATGATTTCTATTTTAAATAAATGCTATTCTTTTTAACTTTTTCTATTAATCAAAGAATCCTGAAAAAAAATGGATCATGGTTTCCACAAAAAATGTTAAGTGGAACAACTGTTTTCAGTGTTGATAATAAAAACAAATGTTTTTAAGCAGCAAATCAGCATATTAGGATAATTTCTGAAAATACAGCTTTTAAAATTGCATTTAAAATATTAAATTAGAAAACTGTTATTTTAAAACAAAATTACTGTTTTTATTGTATTTTTGATCAAATAAATGCAACCGTGGTGAGCATAAGATACTTTATATAAGATACTATTATAAGATACTAAATCTTACCAACCACAAACTTTTAAATGGTATGGGAGGCTTTTACTTGCAGGTAAAGGTTTTTAAAATCATTTTACTTTTTACTGTTACAGGCACTATCATAGTATGGAAGTGTTCACCCACTATGACCTACTTAGCAACAATGGCACCAAGGTGGCAGAGGGACACAAAGCAAGTTTCTGTCTGGAGGACTCAGAATGTGATGAAGGTATGAAAGAATGTGCTTGTTTGTGTAGCTGACAATTGTAAGAATAAGTTGACCTCACTCTAACTCTGTGGTTTTGAACTCATAGTTATGTTTTCTGTTCCTTTTTATAGTAGTGTAAACCCTTCATCAGTTTGATAATGTGCTCTTTGTATTGTTGACTTTTTTAAGGAATTGAGAAGAGATTCGAGTGTGCAAACTTTGGTGAGCAGGGGATCACAGTGGGCTGCTGGGATACATACAGACATGATATTGACTGCCAGTGGGTGGACATTACAGATGTTAAACCAGGAGACTACATATTCCAAGTAATAATGACATTTCTGAAATAGTTGTAATTTTAGTACCAAAGAAATCATTTGAATCGTATTATCCTGATTCTTGGAAACTGACATTGTGATTAGATCTTTGAGCTAACTGTTTTCACTCTCTCTGACAGATTGTAATTAACCCCAATTATGAGGTTGCTGAGTCGGATTACACCAATAACATTGTCAAATGCAGATGTCGATATGATGGTCATCGTATATGGATGTATAATTGCCATATAGGTAAACAAAACGTCACGAATGCCTCTTCACATTGTCTTGGCATGAAAATTACTTACTTTTTCCACATACATTGGCTCCATAAATAATTCACTTTTGGACGCTTTTAGAACATTTAAAAATACGTTTCCCTTCTTTCTAACTATGAATATTTTATTTATTTTATCATTCCAATTTTTTTTTATCTTACCTGAAAAGTTAGCTTATTCTAGTACACTACTGTTCAAATATTTAGGGTCTATATTTTTTATCAATACTTTTATTCAGCTAGGATGCATTAAATTGATCAAAAGTGACCATAAAGACAATTATTAAAGATTTCTGTTTCAAACAATTGCTTTTATTTCAAACTTTCTTATTCATAATATTTGAACGATTTAATTCAAAGTAATACATTACACATTAAAATTTAATTATGTTAGTTTAGATTCTATTAATATTTTAAAACAATATTTAAAATTTTTGATCAAATAAATGCAACCATGGTGAGCATAAAAGCCTTCTTTCAAAAACACTAAAACAATTCACAGACCCCCAAACTTGTGAATAGTAATCTAAATGTAAAAAAGAGGCATGGCTTGATATTGTTGTATATCTTCACAAATTTTAAATAATAAAATAATAAACATGTTTAAAGTATAATCTAAAGTGTTTAGATATTTTTGGACCATACTTGCATGAAATGTAATGCTTTGAATGAACATGCAAATAATCCTGTATAGTGAACGTCACTGTGATTCTGTGTCTCTTTTAAGGGGGCTCTTTAGTGCCGAGACAGAAGACACTTTCCCTGGCCTGATCAACAACCAGGTGACCCATAGGTAAAAGAGAACGTCTAGAAACCCCGGCCAACCAGTGAGATTATCAAGAGCCCTGAACCACTACACCTCTCTAGAGGACTTTTCATCTCTCAATAATTTCATGGTACTTGTTCAACTATGCTCAGTGTCACAACATTCCTCTACTGTATTACAGTACTGAACTCTACTGAACATCACTTTTTCAATAGAAATTTAATAGACCATCTGACCACTGAGCCAGTAGCAAGACTGAAACCTCATTCTGTCTCTGTTTGCTGCTGGTTTTGAAGATGAAACTGTGGATAACTCTCAAGTGAGCTCACTTCAGACATGTAAGGACCTCTGGTGCACTTTTTAACTTCTAAAAAGGATCTGTGGTTTAGGTCTTTTTGTAAGCGTTTTGGACAAGGTGAGAGGAGTTTCCTCAGATGAGTCTTCTGAAAGAATATAACATAAATCTACAAAAAAATAAAGGCCTGAAGAGACCATTTTCTTTCCTTTTTAGTGACATGCATTTCAGGTATATACTTTGGCATTTTGAAAACCAAGCTGATTACTTCTGCTTATATATATATCATTGGTTATAATTTAAGTGTCTTATGGGTTTGTAGAGGAAACAACTCATAAGAAAGATTTGATGAGACCTATAATTTTTTCTACCAAAGTCCTATTTTATCACTATTTTTAGAAATGTTTTTTCTAAAAATACTATGTTTTTCACCCCGCCTGTTCTTCTCAGACCTTGACTGACGGTCAGTTTTTGTGGACAATCATTATGAATTATTTATGTCCTCCATTCTGTGACTCTTTTGAAGCTGACTGAAAATGTCACAAGCAGTCTTATCCTTTCCAATGATTCATAAAAGAGTATTCATAGTATTTCATCTAGTGCTGTCAAACGATTAAAATATTTAATTGCAATTAATCGCATTTATGTTATAGTTAACTCGCGGTTAATCGCAATTAATTGCACATTTTCGTCTATTCTAAATGTCTTTCGATTTATTTTTGTGACATTATTTTTTCTCATTTTAATGCGTGGATCGGCTTGCTTTGTGATCGGCTTGTTTTGTGAAAATGTTTTTTTATTGAAAACAACATTGGCATATACTGTGTGCATATACTAACATTCTCACTTGGAGCAAATAATCTCTCACACAATGTAACACTGTCCATCAATTAAAGGGTGAAAGAAATACTGATAAGGTCCTGATATTGACGAGGGGGCGGAGAATTCGCATCAGCTGTGTGTGTGCTTGGCCATCAAGTGCTATTTCAGACTGGACGTGCTGCGATGATGATAGCTCAGTTCACTATGACAAAACACAAAGATTACTTTAGTCTTGTCAATGGAACCATTTGGCAACTTTTGGCAATAGTAAAAGTAAACATTTCATTCAGAATCTTATTGGCATCCATTTCGGCGTCTCGCGCTGGTCATCCACTAAACGGTTAACCAACTATTTGGCCGGCTTGCAAGACCAAACAATTGTGTGCGGCGTGCATGTTTTTTGTTTCCAGTCTAGTTAGATTCACTTGCGCTTTAGTCGAGATTTCAATGGCTTTAGTGCAAGCCATTATAGTGAATGGGTTTCATAGCGCAGCGCCACCATGCTGCGTCCTGTTGCAAAAGCATGTAAAATAAAACTGCAAGGTTTGCTAGGCCAAAAAGGCTGTTAACCGCGTGATAAAAAAATGTACGCCGTTAAAATGAGTTTACGTTATCGACGTTAATAACGCGTTTAACTGGCAGCTCTAATCTCATAGGTTTTAAATAACTTATTTTAAAGCAACACCAAGGATTTTTCCTCTGTGGTCGCCCTACAGGTTGGAAGCAGAATTGTCCATTACCGCTGGCGTAAAATAATTTAGCCTACCACAGCCTACTGTCCCACGTGCGCACTCGCTGTTAATCCAGCACCGGTTTTGGAATCAACAAGCGGTAATCCATCCGCTGGAAACTGAAGGCTCCCGGTGGCCGCCATTGTAGCTGACTATCACCTGCTGTTAGCATTCCATTGACTCCCATTCATTTTGACGTCACTTTTACAGCGATTAACTTTACATCTGAGGCGTCCGAAGACTCCATTTATCCATTATTTATTTCTAAAGAAACACGACAATGTATAAAAGGCTCCATTACCTTGTATCCGCAGAAGTTTTTGTAAAAATAGGCTGAACGATTGCATCCTAAGGAATCAACACTCCGTCGCACAGTAGAGAAATTACCGTATAGACAGGAGAAGCTCGAAGGCAGTCGGGGGGACATGGAGGCATAAAGTCCGATAGAGTCAAGGGAGAGTCATAAAGTTGATCCTGCTGCTAGCTCTAGGACAGCTACAGTAATACTCACTCTCTCTGTCTCTGTGAGGTTCGGAAGGGAAATATTCAGATTTTACTTGGCACAGCTACTAGAAGACCTACAGGTTGCTCATGTGACAGGCTCAGTTTGAGCCTGCGCAGAAAGCCTGGCTATCTGATTTTAAGATTTTTAGATTAAGATTTTTATGGGAATCAATGAATGACCACTGACAATTTGAGGAAGTGGTGGGGGAAGTAGCCATGTTTTCATCGACACGTTTTTATCCGAATTAAGTGATATCGAATGAAAAATACCTTATGGAAACAGTAAAATTCAATGAATTTTCATGAATATCAACTCAAATGAAATACGTTCGGTCTCATCGGATTTTCTCTTGATCGATATATGGCGAATGCGATAAAAGCTGATGGAAACGTTATTTACCGAATAAATAATGAATTGCGATTAAGTTTTAGGCTCTTTTATTGTTGCAACACGTCAGAAGACAAGTTCATTTCCGGCCAGTCCCACTCTGTTTGCGCACACATGGCGGATGTCAACAAAGATGTAAGTGGACAAAGTAAAAAAATGCTTCAACCACAGGGTTTCCGTGAAGTGTCTCAGAACCAGGATCTCCAAGAACTGATGGAGCGCTGTCGTTCCCACACTACAATCCCTCCGATGTCTTCGGGCATTTACGTGCATGGGCATCATCATAGCAATGTTTATAGCGTTGTTGTTTTCTTAGGTTAGTTTTGCTTGTTTTTACGTGGCTTGGTTGAATTCTAATGAAGAATGTGGTCTGTTATTTCTTGTTAACAGACTGCGGCGCTGCAAAGTACAACACCGTTGCCATGGACGCAGTTCAGAGACGGAACAGACTATTTTCTTTAGCAGAAGCAATCCTCGTTTTTAAGTCAATATTTTGTGTCAAATTATTGATTTATTTATTTGTTTGATTTATATGTAATAAGCAGGATAATGTATAGCGAGGCGGTTGTTATAGCGAATACAACCCCTTCAGGCTAACAACCGCCTCGCATATACTGTACATTATCCCATTCATATGTCACTATCAGCTGGCACATAAGCATTATTATGCTACAACTTGTGAAATATTGATAATTTGTTGGTAGATGGCGATCCGTTTTGTCTAACAAAACTTTGTTCGCAAAAGTTTGCTTGAATGTTGTTCGATTCAGTGCGAAAATTAATGGAAACACCTTAAAATGTCTCAAATCAATTCGATATACCAATTTGATCGCAAAACAGCATGTGACGTCATTACGTACAGGTTTTTATTCGCTTTAAAGCCGTTGGATGGAAACACACTTTCAACAGCTTTATTCGCATACGTTTTTTAACCGAACTTCAGATAATTCGATTGAAAAGTGGATGGAAACATGGCTAGTGACGTATATGCTGTAAAGCAGTACAATTTTCTAGTTCTTTTTGTGCTCCGGTTACTACCTGCAATCTGAAGTTACGTAGTGCAAGTAAAAGCAATACAGACCACGTCGGGCTATGGCAGACGTGTCATTTAACCTATTGTAAGTTGATGTACCATCCCAAGGGTCTTGGAAATATATTATGAAGGTTGAAAAACTACAAAGTGTTACTTTAAGATAGGGATTTCAGATTCTATTTCGTAATTTTTTCTTTTTTCAAAGTGGAATGTCTTACATTTGTTGTCTGTCATTGGTGCTAACATAGTGTTATCCTCTGTTTTTTGAGGGACCATATCAGCTACTTTTATATTATACTTACTTGAACGGATGTAAAAATCATGGATGAATGCAATGTAGCATAATAAACATCAATTATTTGGCAAAGAAAAACAATATGTAGTATGCCTGTTCATTATCCCAGTTGTTTTCCAGGAGTCATTCTGTCTTCTCCTCCTCATTATCTTGTGGTGTTTTCCAAGGTTTCCAGATGCTGTATTCACTTCATCCACTAAAGTGTACTCTAGTAACAAATTTAAAAAAGATAAGACATGATAAGATAAGTAACAAAGGACGAATCTCTTTACAATTATTGGACGGGGGTGGGCTACAAATGTTTGTTGTTGAGAAATAATGCTGGTCTGGCTTTGTATGAGTTGCAGTCTGACACTTTTTCCACACCCTTTCGATTGGCCGCATATATTCGGCCCTGATAATTGTCTGTTTTTAAACAATGATGGCCGATAGTGAAAATAATAGCTTTTATCGGCCTATTCTGATTACAACAGACCTCTTTGTAAACTTTGGTCACCACAATGTCACAATTTATATTCCATACAGAGTATTTGAAGATTAATATAGGACCATACAGTATTTTTTTCGTTATTTTTGTAAGTGGTCTCCTGGGGAAAGTGGAAAGTGGTCTCCTTTTTGTAAGTGGAAGCCCTGCAGGACTGTTTTCAGTGTACCGACTGGTTGTACATCTGACTACATGAACTTCTATGAACATTGTTGTTCCCACTAGATCTGTACGCTGCTTTGCCAACAACAAACCCTGGATCACAAGCAACATCAAATGCATCCTCAACCATTAGAAGAGGGCATGTATGATTGGTGACCGGGAACAGTCTGCTGAGCCATCTTGTACAATAATCAAGACCTCAGACCCCCTGATGGCAGCTGCCATGAGCCCAAACAGTCTCTGAAACTGTTTCACAGTGAGTGACTGGCCTAGTTTCATAATTTTATGGCTGTGAGAATCACAGAAATACGTGCTGGAGAAAATCGTGCTTGCATAGTTGTCGAATCCCACACTACCCCTAGATAAGTGGTCCTCTGTGCAGGGAGGAGCACACTCTTGGCGTTTAGCCGTAACCCTAACTTTTTCATGTGTGACAGAATGACATCTAGATGCCGAACCGCCAACTGCTCTGACTGAGCTAGAATCAACCAATCGTTGATATAATTTAATACACGAATGCCCTGGATCCTGAGAGGAGCCAGTGCTGCATCCACGCATTTCATAAAAGTGTGGGTTGATAGACCTAGGTCGAATGGAAGGACCCGATATTGGTAAGCTTTGCCCCCGAAAGCGAACCTCAGGAACCTCCTGTGATGAGGATAGATGGATATATGAAAATAAGCATCCTTTAAGTCTATTGTGACAAACCAGTCCTCAGACTGAATCTTTGACATGATCTGTTTGAGTGTAAGCATCTTGAACTTGAGCTTCTGAACTCTGCCGTTAGCTGACGCAGATCTAAAATAGGACGTAACCCCCCATCTTTCTTGGGAATGATGAAGTATCGGCTGTAAAACCCTGACTCTCTGCTGGTAGGAGGAACCCTTTCTATAGCCCCTTTTTGCAGAAGCATCATCAGTTCCTGTTCCATGACCCAAGCCTTCTCGGGGACCACCACGGTGGGAAGGACCCCTAGAAATCTGGACGGACGAAAACCAAACTGAATTCTGTAACCCTTGTCTATCACATGCTGGACCCACAGAGAAATATCTGGCAGTAGTTTCCACGCTGCCTTAAATTCTACTAAGGGAACCAGTCTCTCAAGACTGGCCTCGGGATTTGGTTGGTGCCCTGAAGCTGCGAACCAGCAGGGAAAATCTGAACTGACCGTTCTACGACCCTCCTCAGAGGACTGTATGGGGGCGCTGACACCTCTGTGACCTCAAACGGCGAACCGGCAGGGAACAACCGATGTGGCAGTTCTGCGAAACTCCTCAGAGAATCGCCCCCCAGAGGCCGCCGAGGAGGAACGATTTCTCGAAACCATCCCTCAGAAGGGGACCACCCTCAGAAGTCTGTGTCTGAAGTCAGGACCTCTTCCTACTCCAGGCTTTCTTAGAGATGAAAGTCCTCAGATCTTGCCTACCCCTAGCTGGCCTGGACTGCGACCGCCACCCAGGTTCCCCAGATTGTGGAGGAGCCCGAGCGGCGACGCTTTGCCTTTGGCGCACTCTTTGCTGTGAGGAGCTGGTACTCGGCTGAGGCTGCTTGGTCTTAATAGAAGCTCTCTGCCCAGAGGATCATCAAAACGTTGAGGAAGAATTTTTTGAAACGCAGCCGACTGCTCTCAAACCTCTCGACGACACAATTGATAGCGTCGCCGAACAAACTTAGCGGTGATAGTGGTGCGTCTAACAGAACAGACCTATCTTTGCCTTTTATGTCTGATAAATTCAACCAAAGGTGGTGCTCCGTGGCCACTAGGGCTGCTAGTGAACGGCCCACTGACTTGGCCATCTCCTTAGTGGCCCGTAGCGATAGGTCTGTTGCACGACATAATTCTCAAATCACGTCTGCATTAACTTCCTCACGATTTCGTAGATTTCCTTTAGCAGATCAGCCTGGTATGCTTGCAGAGTGGACATAGTGTCTGCCTGACCTGCTGCCGAGCACGCTTTACCCACCAGGGAAGAAGTAGATTTTAATGGTCTGGTAGGTAACGTCGGGGCTTTCAATGATGACGATGACTCGGGAGAGAAATAGCTTGCAAGCGTCTCTTCAGCACCGTCACATAACCGTGATCAGCCGCACCTAACACATTATTATAGTTAGATGTGTGGGGATTAAACACTCTGAATGAAGCTGGTTTGTTCCACGATCTTGACACCTCACCTCTCTGATTCATTGGTGCCTTGACCTGGGAAGGAGAAGCCGCAGCGCGGGCAGCACACCGGATCTCAGCAGGTAAGGGCTGAGAAAGGGCGGAGCCCATCTCAAGCCCTGCTACTAGATCCATGTGCAAACCCCAAGATGAAAGCCGCACCCGACCTGCACCTCTGGGAGCGAAAACCGTACCTTTCTCCTCAAAGAATGTCCAGTGAGAGCGGAGCATTCTCATAGATAGCTTCATGCAATACTCACAGTCAGCTCCCTCGAGAACAGACTGGGCATGCTCCACTCCCAGACAAGCCACACAAAGCTGATGTGTGTGTCAGCTCAAAGTTCCCTTGAAAGGGAACCTAGACGTGATTTAATGCTTGCTTCTCTCAAAGGCTTTCTTCCAAATATGACAGGCTGAAAAAAGGTATAACCGTCTGTTTTATCGGTTATATCTTTCTGCATGCTTCAAAGCAGTTGAACACATTTAACAGAAGTGTTTTAGTCAAATGATTTGCAACATAAAAGAAGTAAAATAATAAACAATTACAACCAATATATTGATTTCACTTGTTCAGTTTCTCATCTGCATACACTTCTTGTTGCTAATAGAAAAATGTGAATTGTAGCTGCATATAGTCTGAAGAGTAGAATGTCATGGAGTGTGTTAAATAAAAGTTGATGAAAGAAGAACACCATGTCTCTTACAGATCTTAATTAAAACCAGTCTGAAAAAATTGCAAGCCAACTTTGTGCTGGAGAGATGATGGCCAGACAGACTGAGAATCAATATTTGTTTTGAAGAAGTGTCAGCTCAAGGCTTTGGTCTCTTAAGAGAGAAAAAAAACAGAGCATTCAGAAACTTGGAATTTGGGTATACTGTAGCCAGGATTTATCAAAATCCAAGTTATGCTTCTCTGTAATTTCAAAACCTCTCAATTCAGTATTTAGAAGAACATCTCTGTGTGCTCACTGCACTCATCTCAAGGAACATTTGTTATTTTCGTCTTCTCTTTTGGAACTGTATGATACTGTATATTCTGTATATATTCAAGAATATTTTTTACTGAACACTAATTTAGTCTAATTTAAAATGAAATGGCTGTGGACTAAATGTATAAAAATGTCATTATAGGACAGCAAAAAATATATAAATTGATTCTCCGTTTATTATTTCTCCGAAGATGTTAGATTGGAAGTTAGATTTGATTACATATTTAGGGATATTAGGTAGCAGCGCATCATAAATGACACTAAATAATATAAATAAAACCCATCATTAAAATAAGTCATTACAACAAATTCAATTTGATGTTTGACTCATATTGGTTTCATCCTTTGTCCTCATTGAACTGTATAATAATAGTAAGTTAATGTTAAGTAAAAAAATAATTAAGTCATAGGGGCCTAACTGAAAAGACATTGATAGATTGGGACAGTGTAGTATTGCATAACATACCAGGCAGACTTGATAAGATTAATTATGTCTCAACTACAGAAGACATGATGTTCATGCTGACTTCCCAGTTACTTGGATGACTGATTTCTGATAAAGAAACCTTTCTGCCTAATCCTAGACAATTTGTACTAACTATGGTTTACAAAATGTCTCAGTTGAGTATTTGCCTTATTAGACTATGACAGACAAATTGGGAGAAAAATAAACAGTAGGCCATTCTAAAATCAACTTGAAATAACAATGTGCGAATATAAAGTAGCTTGTTATACAATATCAGGCATTGTTTAGAGAAGATAAAAACATGCTAGAACTTCATCCTCATCAAATTCAAACATTCTAAGTCTTAGTTTTCAGTGGGTAAAAACATGTTTTCACCCTTCAAAATCTTTTTTAAACACTTGTATTGCAGAACTGAAGCAGTCGTTCATAAAATTCAATGGGCTTTTCATTTACTTATGATTCAGTAAGTCAATCAGCTTTTTATATATATATACATGGCTTGAGTCTTGAACTTTCTATTTATTAAAGAATCCTGAAATAAAAATGTAAAAAACTGTTTTCAACATGGATAATAATCATACATGTTTTTGGAGCATAAAATCATCATATTAGAATGATTTGTGAAGGATCATGTGACACTGAAGACTGGAGTAATGATGCTGAAAATTCAGCTTTTTTTTCAGAGGAATAAATTACATTTAAATATACACACACACACACATATATATATATATATATATATATATATATATATATATATATATATATATATATATATATATATATATATATATATATATATATATATATTGTATATTAACATAAAAAAGTCATTTTAAATTGTCATAATATTTCACAATATTACTGTGTTTTTTGAAATATTACTGTGTTTATCAAAAAATGCAGCCTTGGTGAGCAGAAGAGACTTCTTTTAAAAACATAAAAAATCTTACCGATCTCTAAAGGGGTGATGAACTGAGAAATCAAATTTTCCTTGACCTTTTGACATCTAAGAGGTCCAGTTTTGTGCATGAACGCGTCAATGAACGACGTTCACTGAACTCGTTCATATTTTTGCGAACTTGACGAATGACTTTTCATCAATGAACGCGAACGAGAGCGGTGCTCACTCTGTCAGAAATGAACGAGCAGCACGCGCAGTTCACGTTCACGCTCATTTGAAAAGTCAGCTTTTACCTCCAACCCCCGTTTTGACTCGCCGAATCCACCCCGCGACAGTATTGTGGTGAAGACTTTGTTATCACTGGGTATGTTAGACAAGGTCGAAGTATAGTGTGCATACTTGCGCTGCTGAGGCAGACCTGGCCGCGCTCGCGCTGTTCGTATCATCACTTATGATCTGCGCTTTTCCATAACGAGTTATCTTTTGAACTAAACAGGTCTTATCTACTTGTGTTTGTGTCATATGAATATTAAATGCCCCATACATGGAATCAGAGTGCCTAGTACTGTATGTAGTAAGTTAAGTTGTTCAGCTGGTAGCTGTTCATTTTCTTTAGACAAATATAATCAGGAAGATTATTTTATTATAAATGAATGTAAATGGCATTTTCATCGTTTACTCACTGTTTATCCTTTTGAAGGTGTGAAAATGTGTTGGTTGAGTTTTGCACATTGAGAAGGGTAAGCCCAAGCAAATTTGACATTTCACTAGGCCTACATGACTATTTGGTCTGGTTTACATAGTTACTGCCATTCAGAATATGCTGGATTTTTGTCAGTAGACTGATCTTTTCCCCATGAACCTGAATATACCTTTTTAAAGTCCTGGGTAATTTGGTTCATGCTGGCTAAATAAAAAGTTTCACTGAACATACAGTATACCTTGATTGCACCTTATATTTTCCAATTTCTACTTATCATGATTACACATTATTTAAGGGGTTAATATATTCTCAATCTCAACATGATTTTTCTCCTGGCTATAATAATTGTCTCTTGTTTATTGGTACAATAATTTTGATTAGTTTTAGAGTGGCAGTGATTTGCAGCTGGTAATGGATGGTAAAGAGGTTCTATTGAGTAAGATAGTGGCCTATCTTAAAAAGAATTTAACAAATGAACGTGAACTAGTTCATTTTTAGATATGTGAACTTAGTTCATTTAAAAAAAAAGAACTATGAACGTGAATGGGTTCATTATTATCTGTGTGAACTGGCACAACACTGAAGAGGTCATCATATAAGAATATCCTGTAAGTTTCAGAACTGAAAACGACCTTGTTAGTCCAATAAAAGCTTTTATTGACACCAGCCTCAACAAACGTCAATGACGCTAAAACCCCACCCGCTCATCAACGTCTACTTCAACACGACCGGTTTAGCTCCGCCCACCGATTCGCGCATTCACGCATAGGTAAACAAAAGCATACCTCGTGATGACAAACCTTTGCGAGCTACTAGCAATATTAACATTCCGTTGACAAAATGTTGTGCCGTGCCTGGCTGTGGAAGAAGACAGTCGCTGCATAAGCTTCCTCTGGATTCCAATTAGGAATGCCTGGTTAAAATTTGTTTTTAATGACGTTCCGGCAGATAAGTGTAAAACATTTTCCGTATGTTCGCTTCATTTCACCGAGGATTGTTTTGTGAACAAGACACAGATCGAGGCTGGATTTGCAGACCAATTAAGATTAAAAAAGGCGCTGTACCTTCTATATTGGATCCAACAGGAGTGGTGCAACACACTTATGTGAGTCATATTTTTATTTTAGAAATAATAATCTACTCGGCTAGCATTGCATGGTTGCAGATCGTTTGATATCTAATAATTATGTGTATGTGTCTATAAGTATCCGTTGTATTTGAGGTGCTGTTGGTTCAATGTCCTGCGATTCGGTATCAGACCGGTTGCCATTTTACAACAGTGGTTTTCAAAACAAATTCCCCCACGTGCACCGACCTAAAACTCAGACGAGTTGAAGCTCATTATAATATGCAAAGCTGTTATCCACTCACAGCAGTGGGTGTTGACTTTCTAGTCTTCAATGCGATACGCCCATAAAATCCGAAGCATTTTTCAAGTAGGCTGAAAATTAGGGAAGAAAATAGCCCATAACTTATTCAGTTTTATGTTTTTGAATGTAAAAACCAAGCGAACGTCATAAGTTGACCTCAGACAACAAAATAAAAACATTTAAAAAGCCAGTTCATGACCCCTTTAAACTTTTGACCGGTAGTGTATATATAAACTCTTACACTGATGGGCAGTAACGCGTTACGGTACATACAACGCGTACATACAATCCCTTTTCAGATTAGAAGAAAAAAAGGGGGAAAAAAGCTAATTTACTTTTTAAGTAAATTCCTAACCCTCAACTAATGTTATGCATTTCTTTTATGTATTGTGTTTTTTCTAATCTGAAAAGGGATTGTATGTGTAACAGTAAATGATGTGCTTCCAATTAAAAATGCTTTGTACAGGCTTGAATTAATAAGGATTTATGAGTACAGGGATGCTGTGTCGTATGGTAAACGTACACATTTCTAAATGCTCTCGCACATGCCATAATACTACTTTGCTTTCAAAAGAAATGCATAACATTAGTTGAGGGTTAGGAATTTACTTAAAGTACATCAGCTTTTTTTTCTCTTTTTTTTCTGGTATTTTTCCACAGAGTAGTCAAGCTACAGTTTTCACACTTAAGGTGAAATGACATAATTATGGCAACACAACAATCTGATATAATAAATGGTAAATAATTAAACAAGTTGATTTTATCAAGGTATGTGACTTCTAATTAAGCAGTACCTTATCTATGCTACAGATGGCAGTAAGTGCTACGTAAATGTATGAGAAATGTGCAAAATTGAAATGGTGGCAATAATGCAGTACACTGATGTAAATCTCCAAAGATAAAATTAAAATTGGTTAAATAAAATATGATTTAAACTGATTTTATTACATTATGACTCACATTTGATTTGTAGCATGTGTATAACTCCACATCACAATTCCAGCACCCATTATACACTAAAACGCATGCATTCCACTGAGATGATTGGTAGTTGGTGTAAACAACAGATGTCGGAGTGACCATGACAGAATATAACAACACAATATCAAATCAATAATCAAAATATATGTTCTTATGTTATCTCACATTTGGGTAACTCAGGTAGAGAACTTACCAGTAACAGGGATATCTATGTGCAGTGCACTTTAAAATCGTAGCTTTATGAGTGAAAAAACTAAACAAAAAACAAATAGGTAGCAGATGTGATGAATCTGAGGCACAGAAAAAAAGCTTTCTTTAACCATACCTGGATCAGGTCCATCAGCAGAACGCAATATGCCAAATGTCAGGATGGCCCATACAAGAAAAGTATGAAAAAAAAAAAAATTGAAACAAAAACTATCTGAAACAGTCTTTCAAGTTTCAAAATGAGAAATGTTGTGGCCAGTCAGCTTTACAGAGTAGAGCTTAACTTTAGTTATTTACAAAAATATGTTTTTAGGTACAGTATCTTCTAGGACTGTTTAAAAAAATGATCAACTTTCAATGCAGCCTTTGTTTTTGCGTCATTTTATGGTCTGGACCAAAAGAGAGTAAAATCTCAGCTCAATCCATCTCATCTAGTTGTGCATGCCACTTTGACATGTGCAACCTTTACAGCGCTCCCTGCCCAGCATTTTTCACACTTGAATAAGCCATACATAGTCAAGCATTAAACTAGCCATCCAGCTGTTCATGACATCATTCAGAGAGTGAGTATAGATAAATTTATAGACATGGGTTACCCTGGTTTTTGGCTGCTGCCCGTTGCCTTGTAGATGTGCCAGCTGGTTTCTTTTAAAATGCCATTTACAGCTGTGAGACTAATAAATATGGACATACAACTGGAACACATTTTCACTTTTATTTACCAGAATATAAACCAAAAGCCTGTTTTATGTTCTGATTGGATTTCAGTGTCTTCCTGGCTTCCAAATTTGTATTTTGATCAATTGTTTTAAGCTGCATCTTCTGATGTATGAAACGTGTTAACACAGCAAGCATGCCGTCCAGTGGTAACAGAAATAATATTCAATAAATCTTTTTTTTTTTTTTTGCAAACACACATGAACTTGGCACACACACACACACACACACACAACAACTAAGAAAGTACATGTGTTCAACATATCCTGAATTAAGCTAGTCTCAAACATTGGTTTGTAACTAATGAGGCCTTGTCTTTGCAACACATGGAAGACTACTACAAAATGTGCCATAAATACATTAATGGTACTTTGCCTAGTGAGCCATGTTGTTTTGTCAAGCTGGTAAGCATTAAAGAGAAGCAAAGTGTGTCTCTTAATGTTTATTAGCTGTTTAATATCCTGCTTAGAGTCTGTTTTATCATTCGGGTTACATTTGATTCCTTTTTTATTTATTGCATTCCAGTTCAACCCACTAGCTCATTTTGCTCTCCATTTCTCACAAGCACATTTTTAGGGTAACATTAAGTTTTGTTATTCTAGCTTAAGCTGTGACAATGAACCTGGGGTCAAAGTCTTGCCACTACCAAAAGAGATTTACAATGACCCTTGTCCTTCAAACCAAATTTTCTCTATTCTTTAAAGCAACCCTAATTAAGATTTTTTTTTCCCTTAAAACAATCTTTCCAAAATTGTTTCGGAGGTTCATTAAGTCGTAACAGGGTCAAAGGCACTTCTGGATTCGCTTTGCGGTCCTATATCTGCTATAAGCACGCAATGTAAGATTGCCAGTTGGGTTCGCGTTTCTGTAGTTCTAATGAGACATAAGAAAACTACAAATTTGACTTGCTTTCTGTCAAGCGTTACAATGGGCTATATGCACGCATTAGCTTCTGCATTTGACGCAAGGATGCTCTACAGTTTCCGGTTGTGGAGATTAAAGCGGAGGAAAACCGAGGAAAACGGGATTATAACGGCAAAATTTACTGTCCTCCCATCTTCTGAACTGAAACTTTTATACTGTACTTTTAGATGTAATTTATATATAGTTATGTTTATTTAATATAATTTTAAAAGGAAGCATAAACACAACAGGGCTGTCTGTTTTATCTGTTTTTGTGACTAACGTTAAGTATTAAATTTACGTAACGAGTATAAAATTTAAAGGAGGTGTATGTAAGATTGTGGCCAAAACTGGTACTGCAATAACATTCAAAATACCGTAGAGCAGTGTATCCCCTTCCCCCGAACTCTAGGTTGCCAGAAAGGCGGCATGATCCAAAAATTTTTTATCTGACACATTTGTAGCTGCTGACTGGTAGATTGGTGGAGGGTGGAGCATCATACCAAAACACAACATGACAACATCAACATCAGTTGAGGGCTGCAACTTCACTTTTTAAATGACAATATCCTGGCTGGACTACTGTTGTCAGTGATATAAGTATTTGAAATGAACATGATTTCTTAATGTCTAGTGATATATCAGGGCCATTTTATGATTATTTTAAATACATTTCTTACATACAGCTCCTTTAATATAAATTCTCGGTATTGCATTGGTCTCTATGATCGGCGGAAGTTATCGAGCATCCTTAAACCTTCACCGGAAAGTCGCAATAGCCTACATCACACTTTCAGGAAATCATGCAACACACTCTACCTTGTCTTGTGGACGTCGCTCTTCCAAAGCCGGTGCTGGATAAACAACGAGCGTGTGTGTGTGACAGTAGGCTGCGGTAGGCTAAATTATTTACGACAGCGGTAATTGACAATTCCACTTCCAATGTACGGTGACCGCAGAGGAAAAGTTACTTGGTGTTGCTTCAATAGAAATGAAGTATGAATCACACTTCCGTTATTAAGGTTTCCCGCCTTGTGGTAAAGCATGTGGCAAACTTGGACTAGTTATAGGGTTTGCATGTTTCTGATGACATTCACTGGCTCTGTGGGGTCATGTCTAGATGTACCCAACAAGTGAATTTAATTTATGTTGCATGTTTGAACTCAGAGGTGAATTACTTCATGTTGCACTCATCTCTATAAAAGCTGTTAATCAAACAGTTATACTGTGAAATTTGACAGTTTTATTATCTCTTCCCACACTGTGCATGTGTGTAAACTTGTGCTTGACTGAGTAGTATACCTTTCTTGATTATCTTGTAAAACTGTACACGCAGAGGCCAATGCTTTAAATGAACAAACCATCATATTAGTGCATTGTGGAAACATTAACATCAAGTTTTTGAAAGAAGTTTCTGTAATCGCTTCCTTTTACTGTCCAGTTACCCATGTAAATACTGTGTACTTATTTTAGTAACTACAATTACTTGGTAATAACTAGTACCCTGAACCTACCCCTGTTCCATGTACTTACTGTACCTTATATTAGCCAGTACTTTCTAGGTAAGTACACTGTAAGTACTGTACTGTAAAAGTAAGCGCTAATTGAAGTTTCTTATGCTTACCAAGGCAGCATTTATTTAATTGAAAAAGTACAGTAAAACATCAATATTGCAAAATTGCAAAGTAAAACAACTGTTTTCTATTTTAATATATTCTAAGATTTTATTTATTCCTATTATGGCAAAGCTTAATTTTTAGCATCATCATTACTCGAGTCTTCAGTGTCACTTGATCCTTCAGGAATCATTCTAATGTGCTGATTTGGGGCTTAGTGACTTTGCATGGAGACCATTTAATATTCTTGTCTGACACAGTTCATTAGTAATAATTAATATATCCGTGTGCTTTAGGCAATTTAGACTATTTATCATTTATATATGATAAAAAGGGGCTTTTTAACTGGGTTTTGGCTTCTCTGAAAAGAAAACTACTCAAAACTATCCTTTTTTAATTTGTTCTTCTCAAATTTTATGGGAGAAACAAGGCTGGAGGTAGTGAAAAAAGGCATTAGGGTTGTAAGATATGTTCAGTACAGTCATATTGAATATGCTGTGTTTAAACATTGAGGTATCTAGCACAGAGACTTCATGTCATGTTTATCACTCAATCTCAGCTGTAACAGTATCTGTACCAGATATTTCCCTGGAATGCCTTTATATTCCGTAAAGCCATTTCTTCTCCAAATCAGAACAGCATTTTTCTGCTTGCTCATTGTCAAGACCTCATCAGGATTATAAAAAATATGTTTATTTTTTTTATTAAGCATAAGACTACTGTATGAAATCTATACACATGCTTTTCCCAAAAATGTGATTTATGCTGGATTGGTAACTTTTTAGGAGGAAGAACAGCAATTAAAGCTTTAGCATAAGTTCTGTCAGGAAGACTGAAAAAATAGCTGATGACACGGAGATAAAACTGAAGTTTCATATCTAAAAATATATACAGCCTCCCCAAATTCGAAAGTATCTGATGTAGCCTAATAGTGTAAAAGGAATGTAGCATGTTTCCAAAGCCTTTACATCTTCTGATTAAATATATTTACAGTAAGATCTGATCCCCATAAATGGAAGGATGTGAATAACACTAGAACCAGTACATTTCAACAAGCAGCACAGGGTGGAAATGGAACAGGGTGAAAGGAAAGAGGGATATTGCACGCTTGACAACTAGAGATAGCTAATCTCTGCACAAGTGATTATATAAGAAAGACAGAAAGAAGCCAGAACTTTTCCGATGTCTCCATTTCGTGACAGCTGTTTTATTATCCTACCATTTTAATCCTGAAATCTCTCAATAAATATTTTGTTTAAATTACCGGCATGTCAAACTAAGCAAGCAAACAATGTTGACTTTTATTCTCTTCTAATTACTTTCACTTGAAAACACTCATTTTGATATAACAAAAGAAAAATGCTTTTCCCTTTTCATCTCAAGCTCAACTGCCTGGGTGACAAGTATTATTTTTCTTGTGAAGCAATAATAAAAAAAATTATCAAGTGAGATCAATGAATATTTTAGAATTCTGGTATGTTTAGACTAAAACAAGCAAAGCAAAGGTTAAAATGATAGATTTGGACACAGATTAAGAATATGGAGTGTCCTTATGTTTTAAATTATGCAATCAAGACATTTTGATTATATACAAGTAAGGGAAGAACAAAAATAGCCTAACAAATATGTTAAAGGGTTAGTTCACCCAAAATTCTGTCAGTATTTACTCACCCTCAAGTTGTTCCAAACCTCTATGTGTTTATTTGTTCTGCTGAACACAAGGAAAATATTTGGAAGAATGTTTTAATCAAACAGATCTAAATCCCCATTGACTACCATAGTATGTATTTTTTCCTACTGATGGTAGTCAATGGGGATTGAAATCTGTTTGATTAAAACATTCTTCCAAATATCTTCCTTTGTGTTCAGCAGAACAAATAAACACATAGAGGTTTGGAACAACATGAGGGTGAGTAAATACTGACAGAATTTCATTTTTGGGTGAACTAACCCTTTAATTTGTTTCGAAAATGCTGAGGGAAAAACAAGGGGATATACTGCAATCCTGACCATTACAACACACAGTCGCCAGTTGAGATTTAAGGAGAATAAAAGCCTTTGATGAGTTTGGAAAGGATAGAAATCCACCTTGAAATGGCCCAGGGGTCAAGCCTGTGTAGCCCTCTTAAAGACCCCTACAGGCATAAAGTGGGAAGGATTGAATATGGAGAGGTAGGGAACAGTGGAGGGGGTAGATGCGAAATCAGCTTAGACAAAGAGCCCCTTTTTCCAGGGTCCAGACGACCCCCACTTTTGCCATTCAAGATAAATAAATAAATAGGAATGGAGAAAGAAACCATATACGCCCTCTGAAAGGCTCTAGTCTTGAGTGAGTGACAGATAATTGAAAAGACAAATTGTTGCATTGTCTTTGGCCGTGGAAGGCTGGAGGATTGCTGCAAAAAGGCAATTATGGGGTGATGTGAACGGTGAGGTCAAAGGTCAAACACTGTGTCTGACCCCAAATTTGAAGGCAGCGTGTAACTGACCTCTTGTCTAGCTCTTCATACTCTCTCTCTCTCCTTCTCTTTGTTTGGGTTTTCCTTTGACTATTTTTTTCAGTGCCCATTCCCTCAAAAAGCTGACTAGCTTTCCCTTGCGTTGAGAAGTGCTGACAAGGCATTTGTCCTTTAGTCACTCACCCATGTTTGATTTAATTGCTTTTCCAGTGCCTTGAAACGCTCTCCTTGGAATTAGCTCTCAGGGGCGAGAGAAATATATGAAATGACTGCCAAACATTTTATATCCTTAAAGTTTTAGGTTCCTGTGCAGCCTATAGATTTAGAGACGATGATTAAGTGTAATCATTGGAACGGTCTTGACCAGACAAGTCCGATTAGAACCACACTTAATGGCATCAAGTTGCCCATGGGCTGCCAAAACTCACATTATTTTGACAGTCAGTTGAGACGACTACGGGATGACCTACTGCGCGCCGATGGAGTCAGCACTCCCATGAAGCTTGCGGGCTGGAAAACCCTCCCTTTTCCTGTCACATCCAGCCTGTCTCCTTAAGCAAGGAACTGAGCTGAACGCTGTTTTCTCTGGGAACTGTGCCACCAGGCAGGTGACCTTCCTGGCCTGTACTTCACTCTTAGCAGCAGCTGGACCTTTCATTAATCATACGTCCATGCTAAAATACATGTAAGTCATAAATCAAAAACAGATCTTGGAATATATGAACTTGCTCGTATTTTGCACATTTGAAACCGCTGCTTCTACCCAGCTAACAGTTTTGCAACAGTTACGACTGTTTTACGACTTCTAAATAAATTATGTTCAACCAACAAACTACACTGAGTTAGAAGGTAACGTAAAAAAGTACGTAGAAACGTAATAATTTCCAGCATAATCATACATTTTATTTACAAGTTGCAATACAAGTTGATTATTTCAACATTTATATTCCTTATTCAGTCCTTTTTACAAAGCATGCTGGGAATTTGAAATCCATTTTCAGTTACGACAGTTTTCTTTTTAAATACCAGCCCGATCTCATGAAAGTTAGTATCTATGGCACGAATGTCATTTCTCGTGGCATTTATACGGCAAAAACAGTTTTTGCGTGTATATGGCACGCGATTTTCGCGTACATATGATACGCACTTTTGGCGTATAATATGCACGAACTCCCCACCCCCTCCCCCTAAACCTAACCCAGGGTTTTTTGGTGCGTACCATGTACACGCAAAAAAAAAAAAAAACATTTTTGGCGTATAAATGCCACGAGAAATGACACTCGTGGTATAGATATGCATCTTCATGAGACTGTGTTGCCCCTACATTAATGCAGGAATAACACACAATATAAAGTAAAGATATACATTATCATGGTAACACTTTACAATAAGGTTCATTAGTTACTACATTAGTTAACATTAACAAAGAATGAACAATACTTCTTCAGCATTTGTTAATCTTTGGTAATGTTAATTTCAACATTTACTAATACTTTATTAAAATCTTGTTAACATTAGTTAATGCACTGTGAACTAACATGAACAAACAATGAACAGCTAGATTTGTATTAACTAACGTTAACAAAGAATAACAAATACAGTAACAAATGGTTAGTTCATGTTAGTTAATGCATGAACTAATGTTTAATAAATGAACCTTATTGTAAAGTGTTACCATTATCATTTTGGTGAATGTTTATCAAGCTTGATAATGTTGAAAGAAAGTTATATTATTTCTTTTTAGTATTAGAGAATTTTCTGACAATGTTCCTTGTTAGTTAAGAGAGGAGATAAAATATATTGTACAAAAACCTACCCTATCTCACGACCAATTCGTACTAATTCGTACGACCTCACTCTCGTACAAATTCGTACGATTTGTCTAAACCCACGTGGCGGTTAAGTTTAGGGGCGGGGTTAGGGGTAGGTCATTCGATACGAATTCATACGAATTGGCCAATTCGTAAAATATGTACGATTTAGCAAAATCGTACTAATTTGTACGAGTGAGGTCATATGAATTGTTACGATTAGCCACCTCGTAAAATTCGTACGAATTCCCATGAGATCGGGTTGACAAAAACTATAGCACACAGGCCAGAACACAAAGCCGTGTTGTAGTAAACAGGCGAAAGGGTAAAATGTCGAGGTTCTGGAAGGATAGATAATTCAGTGGTTGGAATAACTAAATGCAACACACCATGCCTTCCTCGTTTAAATGCAATGAGTTCCTGATGAGACCACTCTAAGGCTGCTTTGTGAAAAAAAAGAAATGCTAAGAGCTGGACCGGTTCCCATTTTGTTTACAAATGGTCACCAGTGTAGAGTTGCTCTCAGTGCCAATGACGTAAAAACCCTTTGTTGTAAAAAACGCAATGCTAGTTACATTCTGTTCTGTTTAGTTCACTGGACAGCTGCTAGCCACATAAATAGCCTTATCTGCAATAATCAGCAGCCACTAAATTTTACGGTCATCAACACCATAATTTCTTTAATTATAGGCACTAATTTAGCATATCTCCACTGATTAAAGAATAAATCCACTGAAGTTAGCAGTGGAAGATTTATTGTAATTTACTTGCTAATAGTCTCAGGCAAAATGTGATTCACAAATAAATGAACTGAAATGACAGTTTATATGTCTGGCACTTATTTTAGCTAGCATGCTGTGAAATGTTGTTTATTTGTGCTGATGTTATGGAGGGTGTCCCAAGAGTGCTGTTTAGGAACATGCAAAAGAAAGACGAGAGCCTCGAGGCTGCAGTGCTGGACAAATGTCTCTGCCCATGCATGAAGTCACAGAGCCACCGCAACACATGTTTCTATGTCTGGTGAATGTCATGCATCAGCTGACCTAATTCCTATACTTTAGTCGTTCTTTGTGCTGGAGTTCCCAAAGCCATGGGTGAAAAACAATTGTGGTTTGGATTTGTAAGCCTTATAATTATGCTGTTTAATTTATAGATCATAATGATTATTTATGTCTGTTTTTTTACAGCTGGCAGCACTGTATGTACATGTAATGGATCAAAACAGATTTTTGAAAGAATTAAAAAAGACAAACTAATTTTGTGTGTGCGGGGGCTGGGGTGTGTGTTTTTTTTAACCACACACTCTTAGAAAAAGGGTTCTAACTCCAAAGGACATGCTAAAAAAGGCTCAATAATGACAAGAAAGAACACTTTTGGCACAAAAGTTCTTTAAGGCTAATATTCATTTATATATTACATTATTCTGCAACATTTTGTAGTTGTAATTAAATTATTGTTTATTAAACTGTTGTAGTTACTTAATAACACATTTTAATCATGCAGATTTTTGGAGGATAAAAACTGAAATGGCACTCTTTGTGTGATATTGATTAATTACATTTTTTAACCCCCATATCTTTATTATTTTATTATTTTAGAATTTTGTGATCATTCACATGCCTTGAATTTTAAGGGTTCCAAATACGTAGCGCTTTAGAACCTTTTCAGGTTCTATATAGAACCTTTTCTTCTAAGAGTGCATATACTCTTTTTAAAGTTTGTCCTACTTATATCGAATTGAACACAAAAGAGACCCCTTAGGAATATTGAAGCGCTTCTTGAAGAAGGAATTATAATGTCAAAGCGGCTGAATTTAATTTACGAATGAAAATATGTTTCAGTGGTAAAATACAGAAGAGGAAAAAGTGTGTTCTTTGGTGGCATGAGGTTCCTATAATTATAAACAGATGGATGTCAAAATGGCTCTGAGCTCCAGCATTCCCTTCTCGTTCCCCATATTTATTAAGATGTTCTGACATGGATTTGGTAAAGACTCAGTGTGCGGTGTTCCTCTCTGGAACATAAAACCTTTTCGATATGACTGCCTCCTGTGATTTAAAGATAATAACCCTCCTCCCTTTTTATGATAAGTATAGCTTGCCTGGCTGGATTGAATTTAAATTTTTGCATTTGATATTGTTTATTTCCTGTTGTACATGCCTCTTTTATAAAAAAAAGTAGATTTTCTGATAGCCACTGTTGTTAGATGGTTCTACAAATAAATATCCAAAATCATAATAGTCTAGAAATCATAATAACTAGAGGTAGAAAGTAGTTTATAAAACGGATAGTTTGAATCCTTGATTCTGATTGGTCAAGAGCTGTGCTTTATTCACTGATAAAACACGGCTACGAGCCGCTTCACCCAACGGTCCTATTGATCCCTGCGCAACACTGCGGTTCTATGTTGTTTAATTTGAGCTTTCATGCATTTTACACATTGAAACGTTGTTGCTGTTCACAGCTCATGGACTATTTTATCTAGCGGAATGTAGGCTTTTAGTGATTTTACTTCAAGAAAGTTGCACTAATATTGTTTTTACTTTAATATTGTGTGGCAACTGTTTTATAAAAGCAATAAGATACTCGAGGCAAGTGCTGTATCGATGAATAAGTAACGGCTGAAGGAGTTGCAGGCACTCCTTCAGCCGTTACTTGTTCACAATACAGCACAGCCTCTCGTACCTTATTGCTTACTTAGAAAATAAAATGTTATGCAAATTGTTATGCAACTCTCCTCCATTACGCTCAAATTTTAAAATTGGCTTGATGTCCGGGGTAAGGCTCTGAGCTTGTAATTTTGCCTGAACCCATAGTACTCCCCCTATACTGGGGTAGACCAAGCCGAGTGTGAGGTGATGCTGAAACACTTGTCGTGAGACATGAGGTGAGGAAAAGCTTTATTTATACCGGCTTTCTCTTGAGCTGATTAGTTGATTACCTCAACGTGCTCCTCTCCGAATTGTTACATAAAACTTCATTTAATGCATGCTGTCATATTGTGATTAAACAGACATTAAATGAGAACTAGGCAGCGTCAGATCTGATTTACTCAAACACAAGCTGGTAATAGACGGTGAGGTTAGATGATGACCTCATTGGTGTGCAAAAATGTGGGGTTGGCAGACTGTGGACTAGAGTGGTTATCAGTTGCAATGTTACTACAGTCATGGGACAGGCTTCTAAATGGTCTTTTAGAGGCAAAGGGATTTTCTCTGCTTTCCTTGGCTTTAAGCTGTGAAAGAAAAGTAACAGCTTGTTTGTTTTACTGCTCCTCACTTTTTCCTATTTTCTCCTTGGTGCAAATCCATCTGTCATTCCTGCCAGTGGCTAGAGAGAACATTGTGAATGTCTATGAGTCCATCTTTTACTTTTTGGCAAACTTTGTGAAGGCCTGCGGTGCAGCGTGGTGGATATATTGTCTCTTTATCCCAGAAGGCCTGGAGATGTTATGGTGGTCTACAAAAGGATTGGATTGCTATGCCCAATTAAATGTGAATATTTTAAATATTGTCTCCTGATTAAAATCAACTTAAAATAGACCACCAAAATCAGCTTTAGGGTGCTGTGACCTCTTCATAAGATTCATCTGGCTTCACATTCGAGGGTTTAATGAGCATGAACTGTCAATTTTTCACTGTACAGTTACTTTTTCCTACTCCCACATAGCTCCCACATAAACTAGTTGTTTGTTTATAAACATAATGGTTGCTATGATCCACCTTGGATCACATCGACAGAGTTGGCTATAATTAATTTGTAATTTGGGTCTAGTTTAAATCCGTAAAATTAAAGATTTACAGAGCAGCCAACCCCCATAAGGCACAAGGATGACACTGCTTCATCTCATTTATAGTGTCTTGACAAGCCTTAACAAAGACACAAATTAAGGAGCCAATTCAAGTCTAGCAGAGTTTTGAAGAAACGTGCAATAAACCAGAATCAGTTTCTTTCCGATAAAGCAGTCTGCTTTCTCCATTCTGAGTGATTATGGAGTGTGAACATGTTTTATAACTTGACATGTAAAGAGTAGCTCTTAGCCTAAATCAACAGGAGTGTAAGAAAGGGAGTGACAATTTCCTTCTCTCTCTGTTTCCTCATCCCAACATGAAAGTTCAAGCTGTCTTATAAATGTTAGTCATTGGCTTTGCAACACATGCAGACAAGCACTCACAGGTTGGTGTAAAATGTGGAAATGCAGTATACAGTCTTGTGAATTCCCCAGGAGGTGTCAGGACAACATTATTTTAAATGAGGATAATCTTCAATGGGATAAGTAGTGAGTAAATGAAATGGCATGCATAATTCCAATTTAACCGTACATATACGGGCTATTTTGGAATTCACTTTAATTAGCACTGACGCAATTTGTTAAATAACTTAATTTTAACTTAATTCTTATTTTTCACACATGGGTTTGGAACTACGGCGGGAGACAAAGACCTCCCATTATGCATCATCACATTCCTGCATTTATCCCTCTATTGATGTGTTTCTATTGATCACATCTATTGATGTGTTTAGGCACTGCGGTTCATATAAGATTAGACCTTTCGTGTACCTGCATGCGCATTTTACTGATAATGATCTTCATTGTGGCTGAGGAAACCACTTTGCATAAGGTCCAATGGGCGCTCAATACAACAACCACAGCTTTGCTTTGTTAGTTTAAATGTTATGTTAAGAGGCCTACTGTTGGGTCACTTTTCCACTCAGCCTTTCAATTAGCATTCATGCAGGCATCTCTCAGTGTGATATTAGCTTGATCAAGTCCATTTCCCTCGGACTATACCAGAGGCTATACAAACAGAAAAAGGCATTCATTTATTCAGCTTAAGAGAATTTCTCAGCCGGCCAAGAAATTCTCTGGAAAGGTGCTGCTGAAAAATTCTTCAGTCGAGAGCTGTTGAGGGATTCATGTTGTTCCATCCGATAAGAGAGCACTCGTTTTTACTGAACACGATTTCTTTTTTTAGCCCTGTATCTTTAAGATATGTTCACCCACATGTAGACCATTTCATGTTGTTTATTTTAGCAGAGATGGAATGCAATTTCAGTTGCATGTATGTTTAACCAAATTCATAAAAACATCAAGTCTTTCATTGATATAAGACCTAATGCATAAATGTGTTTGTGGAAATGCGAGTTACATTAATTAAGATCTCTAAAACCTATATATTGTGATTCACAACGAAACCATGTCAAAAATATTCAAATACATGGAGCATGGTACACACATATTTGTAAATGACTAAAATATTTCAAATTTTAGCAAACTATTATAAATAGCTATTTATTATCTTTATCTATTAAGTTTTCCATATTTACTTGTAGCCTAGTAAAATAAATAAATGGAAAATTAAAATAGAAAAAGAGTCAGCCTTTTTAATAAAAATAATTAGATTAAACTTGATCTAAAAAATCAAAACTGTCACTATTTAAACAAATTTCATTTGATTGCAGAAATGTTATAACGAATGTTCGTGATAGGCTAAGTCATTCATTTTTTTTAAATCTCCAAATGAATGTCTGTAATTGTAAATGACTAAACCTAGTTAAACATGTAAAGCCTGAAACAACTGCCTAAAAAAATATCTTTTAAAATAGAACTTTTTTTAACCTTTAGACAAAATCATGTAAAATAAATAAAAGTTTCTTTAATGATATTCGTAAGAAAAGCTCACACTCAAGGAGGGGAAGAGGCCTAAATTGAGCAAAAATATGCAACTTGGTGCGGTTAGCCATATGACCACAAAGACATGACCTGTAGGATGATAATATGCCTGTTTCAGTTACACGACTTAGATTTAGCCATGTTCAATTAGGACATTTAAGTAGCTTTTATAACCGTGCCCTAGAATAAAATGTACTTATTTAATAAAATCATTAAAGATTTCACAGCTAAAAAAATTGCACATCTAGAATTGCACCTATTACTTACTAAAAAAAGTGTTTTGAACATGCAAATAATTTTTAAGAGTGCATATCAAATATTATACTATGTTGTAGCCGGCTATAAACCAACAATTGTAATTTCTAAGGAATGCTCTCCTATTTGTGATGATTTAATCATCTTTTGAAAATTAACTGGATAAAGAGAGACCTTGTGTTTTAACAGACACACCATTCCAGTCGCATCTATTCACATGCAGGATCTTAAGCTTCCTAATTTTCCTAATATTCTATGGTAACGTTAACAATTTTTGTTTTTATACTCGAGTAAGTTAAAACTCTGCACACTCTGTGGCCGTGTTGCTTTAAATTGTCCTGACAACGGGAGTTGGTGGTAATGATCTCTGAGCTATCTTCAGACTTCATTATCTCACCAATGTGATTAGCAAAACAACTGCGCAGAGGAGAGCTAACATGCGTTTGACGATTTCACACCTCACATTTTAACTTAATTTGGTTCATTGAAATACAAATGAGACCATGAACGTAGCGCAAATAATGTCTCATGGTAGGCAATTAAATGCACCTTTAAACGTTCACGATGTGTGGTGAAATCGCTATGACTGCTTAACAAGAATAAATAACAGTTAAAGAAGGTAACGTTAACTCGCGTTTTAAAGAGACTTCATTGCCTGGTTTTAAAAAACGCACGCCAGTTTCGTGGCATGCGTGGATGTTTTACTCTGCAGCTCTTGTCGGCTTTTCAGAATATGGTCTTATAAGCGAGTAAATCCTCATGAATTTCAATGCCTCGAATAATGTTATCAAAATGAAGTTATTAAGGATCTGTTTCCACAGAGGGAGAGAAACGTGCGCGAGGGCGGGGATATTGGATCATTCATTGGGTCATTGAATACTTTGATTGACACACGAGAAGCAAAAGGTGCGGAAAGTTTCCTATTGGTCGCCGAGGCTGTCTCAGTCTCCCCTGGTCTCGAGCGCTGCGCATTTCAAGCAACTCAGTCTTGTGAGTCAGCAACAGCAACGGGGCTTCAGTTCAGAGGTGGGGTTTCAACAACTTCAATACTTTGACTTCGGAGTCTTAAAAAGTTTAGAGGTATTTGGCTCTCCCTCCCCATTTTCTAGACAAAGAGGACTTCATTTCACTCAAGGCTCACCACTTTTGGGGGCTGCATTGACTGGGGGATTCTGACCAGGAGTCACAATGAAGTCCCTTGCATCTTTGTTTCTTTGGCGGATCATCATCTTGACTATGTCACTAGTCTCACTGGGCCAGACATCTGAGTATGTGTACGATACCTGGAAGTCAGAGATATACAACGGCGGCCGCATCTACGACAAGCCTCCCCAGTGTGTGGACATCCCAGATGACCTGAGGCTCTGTCACGGTGTGGGCTACAGCCAGATGCTGCTGCCCAACTTGCTGGAGCACGAGACTATGGCTGAGATCAAGCAGCAAGCAGGGAGCTGGGTGCCCCTGGTGCACAAGAACTGCCACCCTGGCACTCAGGTATTCCTCTGCTCCCTTTTTGCCCCTGTGTGCCTGGAGAGGCCCATCTACCCATGCCGCTGGTTCTGCGAAAATGTTCGTGATGGCTGCACCCCCATCATGGAAGCATTTGGGTTTCCCTGGCCTGAAATGCTCACCTGCGAGAAGTTTCCTGAAGATGAAGTGTGCATCAGTGCGCCCAATGTCACAGAGGGCTCCGATCCCAGTGGTAAGTCCAAATGACTAATTATGGAAACTTCCAGTTTGGCCTAAATGACTTTTATCTGGTGTATGAAATGTGGTAAATGTGTAGCTAACCAAACATGTCTCGCAAATAGATTATAAAGCATATTTTGACACAAAAAAAAAATGGGGGAAAGTTAAAAAAATATAATTTTTTTTGCATATGTTTCAGCGATGGCACTTTTTATCATGTATACTGTAAGGGTATACTGACTGTTTCAATGTGTACTACATACATTTAGTATTATTTTACAACCTTTCACCTTTTGCTGTGTGTGAGAAGTAACACCTGAACTTCTTAAAAGCAGTCGCAATGTTATTTCAGGGACTGGCGTCCATTTGGGGGTTTTCATCTAGAGTTATCACACCTTTTGTTGCCTCTTGGGCTCTCAATACCTCATGTTTGTGTTCGATTGGACAAATGATTTAGTTTTGGGGACATTTCTAGGTAACATGGTAGAAAACTGTAGAAAAAGGGGGATATGGCCTCTTTTTGAAAGCTTGATAGATGAATATTTAAGTTTTTGCTTATTTAACAGCTGGTAGCAATTGATTTCAGGGTGTTAGCTGAGTTCCAGGACAACACTGGGATGTGTTCCAACAACGGACCATTACATATCTATTTATTTGGTGTTATTTCGCAACTGAAATAGATAATCGTCTTTGCAAAAAAAGGCAGCAAACATGACTTAAAATGAATTACTGTGTATATGAGTAAACATTTTATTTCTGTAAATGTACTGCTATTTTAAAGCAAACCCTCACCCATGCTTCCCTGCTGTGCTTGTTAACACATTTTTTTCATAAGGTAATGCAGGAGGATAGTACTCTTTGTTCAGACACACAGAGAGATTTGAACAGCTGCTTTTATTTACTGGTGGCACTTAAGCAGAAAATTTTAATTTTCAGTGGTTAGAAAATAAATAAATACATTTCCACACTCTTAGAGACTCTTGTTAAAAACAAACCTCCCCTGTAATTTAAAGCAAATTTAGGTTAGAGTATTGCAGAATATCTTCTTGTCGTCATGTGGAGTATTTTACCAGGTAAGTCAGGGCATCTGGCACAAGTCAAACTTTCCCAATGGAATTGGAAACACTTGAGCTCTATAGTTGTATGTCCAGACAAGGGAAAGTACAAACTAGCTTATGTAGATAGCTCATAAATTACAAGGGAATTTCCATTTTCAAAGTTACAACATGGTGCATGAACACTGAACAGACTGTGTGCCAGAACGATGTACCACACTGGGAGAAGATACTTCTGTGACTTCAGCCATCTGCCCTAGCCTGCTGTTAGTGACGCACAGTACGGAGTGAGAGAACACTAATATGGTGGCTTGGAAGCTGGAATACCAGAGAAGTTCGATTAATAAACACCCCGTAGAGATCCTGTCAGCTGTTATCACATGCTGTCAGCATCACAGTCAAATGAACCCAAAGCCACTGATACATTAGACCCTCCCTCGCATATCGACTCACTGTTTAGCTTCAAGCAGTGCCAGGTTAAAGACAAGAAAGGACTTCCTATTCTCTACAAGGGGTTAAGCCTAGCCATTTGTCCACTATTTTCTTGTGATTCCATGGTTATAATGCCTGTGGATAAAGTAACGCTCAAAAAGAGCTGTTTTATCTTCCGCAAGACTTAATTTTAGAGCTGATGTCATCATCCAAAAATGCAGCCTTACTTTGAAATACTAGTTCTGGCACAATTTTGATTCACTAGCAGCTTGTAATTGGGTGATAATTTACATTACGCAGAAAAGTTGTGACATAAAAATGTTTACCTCAGGAATTCCTTTGCGAAAAGCTGTCTTTACAAGCTCTTTTAACCTGAGTGCAATTTCCACAAGAATAGATTCAAAAGAAAAAAACAACTAGTTAACTGAAATTAAAGTCTAGCCTAATTAAAGACAGGCGGGAGTTTTATCCTGTTGAAAAATACATTATAATGATAATTTGCTTGAATTTGAATAGATTTTAAATCAAAAATCTAAGAAAGGGATTTAGAGAGTTTTCATTCAAGGGTTAATTTCCCTGTTTCCATGACTATAGGGAGGCATTTATGGAACAATAGTTGTTCTAATTAGTCAGCCCCAGTTATTGGGGTGTTGTCCCATGCCTCTTTTTTCTAACCTGCGTAAATTGTAACAATAGTTATATACAAATGTAAATAACACAATCATATTAGTTTACTTCAAATTAACATGTGACAGGCAAAGAAACAAACAGACAAACATTTTTTTATTGTATATCTAAAAACTTTTTACTCTAATCTTTAGTGCTATCATAAGAGCAAAGCAAAACACAAAAGTGTACTAACAATTCAAAGCACAGGATGCATTTCAAAAAATAGAAGAAAGCCAGGAAGAAATTCCCATAGCTTGCCTGATGGGTAGATAATTAGAGAAAGTCTGAATTCTCGTCTTTTTGCACTGTGATTGGTTCCCCACTGTTTAAAGTAAATAGCAAACTTGCCAGAGAGTCACACTCAATTTTCTTTGGGACAAAACAATTACTCTGGTTTTTGATACCAATGGCAAATTTCTCTGAAATTTCACTGACGGCATGTCCTCTGTTTTAGGATACTCTCCAGTTTGTCCTCCTTGTGACAATGAAATGAAGACGGATGTGATTCTGGAGCACATGTGTGCCAGTGAATTTGGTAAGAACACCAATACATTAAGCACACACACATTTACACTATTTTGCACTCACACACGGAGCTTGCCAAGACTGGAGCCCATCTTCCCCTCTCATCGTCTATATTCTGGAAATGGAGCAGGCATGAAAGACAGCCAAGACTGATATATTAGTTTGAAAGAACAGCCAAAACCACACAGTCCTGAACCAGAACTACTCACCTATTCCTTCAGCTTCCCCAGCAGGCTCATAAAAATGTTTTTGCTCATCTTTAAATTTACTTTTTAATGTCTTATGGTAGAGTAATGAGGGGGAAAAATGTGTTCTTTCAGGAGCGGAAACCAAGCAATGCATTTTTTATAATGACTTGCTTATTGATGTATTGAATCTTTCAGTTAAGTTCAGTTTGAAGATGAGGTCCACCTTTCACCAGTGTTAAGTCATCATGTTGAGTCATAACTTTCTTTAGCCATAAATGCTGAGTGCCAGAATGATATTTTATTTCATGGCCATTAACACCGCTTTTGGGACCGATTCAAGCACTTTTAAAATCACTGGATCAAGATTTTGTTATTTTGCACATATTTGGTTGTCTTGACTGCCAAAACCACTTTTAATAGAACAATGCAATGGGTTTAAACACTTAAAACAGCAGCAGCAGAATGTTTTAACCCTTGTAAATCTATGTCAGGGTTTGGATTACCCTTTGAGAGACCACAACTGTTTAGCTAATGAATTGAGGTAATTCGCAGAGGCCCTAAAGTCTTTATTTGGCTGTTACTAACAGCTCTAAATTGGGATGTTTGCTCTTCTGTCTGGTTGTGACAACAGCCCAGGGGTTGACCTCTGGGCACAATCTGACAAAGTCTGAGTTTACTCTTTGGTCATTGGGGTAAATCAGAGTACCCATTATACCCTACAGCAGATCCCTTCTCTCTCTGTAGTTTCATAGGGTCAGTAGAGTTTTTTTTTTAAAGAAATTAATCATTTTATTCGGCAATTATGCATTACATTGATCAAAATACATGTATTTATAATTTTACAAAATAATTCAAATGAATATTTTGTTCATCAAAAATTCTGAAAGAAATGTATCCCTGTAGGCCTATTTATCATTTCCACATTGATAATGATTATAAATATTTCTTGAGCAGCAATTTTCAAGTGATAAAAATAGAAAGCAGTTTTTTTTAAATTGTAATAATATTTTAAAATATTACTGTTTTTACTATATTTCTGATCAAATAAATTCAGCCTGGGTGAGACTTATTTAAACAAAAAACATTTGAATCGTAGTGTATGGATATTGATACAGTGGTGGTCTGTTATGAAAAGCGGGTTTAATTGTTCAATTTTTCAGTGTGACTGGGCATTTAGATTTAAGGATGGTTAACAACAATGACTGTTAAATGAGCCTATAACTGCAGCCGTTAAGGCCAATCACAGCAGGAGTTAACCTCAACAAAAGGAGAGCAGTGTGAGAGTGACTTCCTGCTTTCCCCTTAAGAGGAAAACAAAAGCTGGTTTTGGTTAGCCTCTGACAAAACCATAAAGTTTCATTTAGTGTTTGAAATGGGTAAGCTATCTCTGGAAAGCTGCCGTCTTTCTCTGGTCAGCTTTATGTATACCAACACCACTGACACTCTCTCTGTGACCAGAGCTAAATTTCTAATCCAGGAAATTGAAACAGACAGACAGTGAAGGAAGAAAGTTAAATTAAAGTAAATGCAAGGAATAGTTTCTCCATCCAGTCTAAATACATATTGTTGTCTTATTAGATGTTTTGAATGGCCCTGGATCCTCCTATCAAGCTTCCAGATCCAGATTTTGAATATATATTTGAAGACTATGGAAACAGAAGTCAAAGTATGGATGGAGTTTTATTTCCATTCCAGCTTTGCTCTTCTATCCTTCCGACAAAACAGTACAGCATTCACGCACTTTAGTCGGCTGTCTATCGCATGGTCAGTGATGCATGCAGCTTTCCTGTAGTAAAACTGTATGTTGTAGCACTATTTTAACTGGAGCTCACCCCGAGCCACATGGTGCCATGGTGCCATGTGCCATGTTTGTGAATTGTTTCAGCCCAAACTCTCCCTACTGAGTTTATGGCATCGTTACATCTGGCTGCGGACATGTCTCCAAAATGACAGAGGAAGCGAGGTCAAAGATCAGGGACAAAGGTTAAACTTTTTTTTGGTTTTCGTTAAAGTTCTATTTATCACAGAAGAAATGTGAATACAGTTTTTTATCAAAATGATTAATTTCATTTTGGAAAGAACACTGATTGTGACTGCACGATTTCTGAGATATGCTCTCTTTGTTTATATCTTATTTATCAAATATTTACCAAAGCTTTCAAGCATGAAGTACTTATTTGGACCATCTGAGACTGAAACATTATCTGCTTGGGTTTGTTTAGAATATGATCTACTGCATGTGCTCGGAAATGTTAACGTTATTAGGCCTGCTTGATGTTTTTGTGGTATGCGATATAGATGCAGCATTACATCTGTATATGTGGAGTCTTGCTTATTGTCCTCACATAGTTCTGTAGATCTGTGAAGTCTAGTGGTGTGCTATTCAACTAGTATTGTCTTATCAGTTTGAGGGAGATTAGAAAGGAACCTCACATGGCTTGATTTATGTGGCACTTTTTTGTGGTGTGCCCTTTTCGAAACACTGGATTACAGTGAACAAGAGAGACTAACCCTATTGTAGCTTTCTCATTGTTATTGTTCATAAAAGTGTGGCGATTCATATTAGCTGTAAAGCCACATCTGAAGGTATTAGACTGTACCCATGTCCTTACATTTGTAAGGATTACATTCACAAACACAATGTGGAAAATAAGTTCACCGTGGGGTTAAAGTGGGATTTAAGCTAAGATAAAGTGGTTGTGGGAGGTAGGCAACACTCTTTCTAGCCTGACTTGATAATGCTTTAACCTTCAGAGCATTTCTTTTTTAAATTTCATCAAACACTAAGCCCTTTTATAGACTGTAATCCCTTCCATGTGCACTTTTAATTCTGGGAAGACTGGCTTATTTCTGAAAGAGTCATTAGAAGTGAGAAGGTGTGAGATGTGAGGTTATGGGTTCATCATGTAGCTTTTTGAATTACAGTATGCCTTAAAGTGTTAAGAGCTACTCTTCTGACTTAAAAGGGGTCTCGATGGGGACTTTAACTTTCCTTGGCAATGATCACGCATTATATTTTCACGCTTCAAGCTGCAGAGAATGTATATAAACCAAAGTTCAACAGGATACGGGGAGGATTTAGTTTCATTGTGGTCTGCTCATTGACAGCCAGTGGAGTCTGATTAGGTTGTTAAAGCATAATTAGCAGTAAATCTTAATAGATGTCTGCTCATTTCTATGGGTCTTTAGTATTGGCCTGATAATTGGACCAAATTCTTCTGAAGGTGGCCTTAAGTTCACCTTAAGTCACTGATGTTAGACTGCTGAAGATGTTACGCTCTGCATGTTTCTCCATCGTTAACCCAGGGCGAAAAAAATCACCTGCAAGGCGGTGGAAAGGAGGAACAGCCATTGAAGTTTGACTCTCAGGCAGGACCACCGTGGAGTTGACTCGTGCATAGAAGGTTAAGGAAATAAAAAGATTAACAGGTTAAAGAGAGTTTACAGATCAGACAGATTAAGAGTCATAAGACTCTTCATAGGAGTCTGATATTACAATTAAACACGGCAAGGTACATCATTTTTAAATGAAATTTTTGCATTGGTTTTTTACCAATTGTTGTCTGTTACTTTTAGGGTAACACAGTATATCTGTTATCTACCACTATTTTTTTTAAAAATAATTTTATTGGCCAATATTATTATTATTTTGTAATCTGTATCAGTTAATATTTGAAATTTACTTGTTCATTTAAATAGCTAATTTTCCACATTTTATATTTAAATTACTTTATTAATCACTCAATCTTTAACAACTAATAATTTAGCAGTTAGATGTATTATTTAGCAAATATTTAAGTTGAATAAATATCCATTTTCAAATTCACTTCTAGCATTTGTTTAAAACGATTGATTTTAGTTTTTATATATATATATTTTTTCTATATATTATAAACATTTTATAGAATTTTTATATCAGCCATTTATTGGTTGTCATCCATAACAAGAAAATAGTTATCAAGGTATCAAGCAGAATTTTGGTTACTGGTGCATGGATGCTTTTGACATTTGATAAATGTTGATGGTTTTCTCCAGTGGAGTAAGTAACAGTTGAATGGGACCCATTTCACCTACAGCCAATATATCCATCTAGATTTTTTTTTTACCTTTGACTAATTGCCTTAAGCTTATAAGAGAGGTATTCAAAGGAACAAAACCTAGTATCCTGTTACATCTGGAGGGGCAGAGGGCAGTGAAGCTGCAATTTGGGACATTCTTGCCCCCCTGGGAAAGGAATACAGCAATGAGAGCGGTTTTGGTTTGCATGGATATCGATGCTTTCTCTTGAACTTGACAGAGTTCATGACAGAGAGACCAGTATCATTATGGCTTTGCCCTGAGACCATTGGCAGAAAAGGCAGGCCTGATCTTGATTACACCTTCACTTCATTTTTTTTCTTCCAGTCCTTCATCTCTCTTTTGCCCCCTGTATTACTTGGAAGCATAATCTCTCTTTTATGGCCTTGGACGTTTGGGAACTGCCAGCGATACCCCTTGCAACCCGAAACCCTTCTTTGCCTCTTTGAACCCTGCACATGGCCTGGGGAAATTAGATGACTTTGTGTAGATGTGAGAGCGCTGCACAATGCAGGACACAACATAAGTTTGAATGAAGCTTTGGGATATCATAGACCACAACAGATGCAGTAGGTGGGAGCAGTGTTTAAAAAAAACACTGTGGGGGCTTTTCCTGGCAGCTCTCAAAATCTCCATGTCATTATAATGAACACAATGGCTTATTTGAAGAAATACAGCATACTAATATTTACTGGCAAGATGATGTAATCTTCGGTTCCTCTCCAGCCATCGGAGAAGATAACTTCAGAAAGCTGATCTCGGTTCTCTCTTTTCTCTTTATCCACAGCCATAAAGACTAAGATCAAGGAGGTCAAACGGGAGAACATGGATCGCAAGGTGATCCTGCAGAAGAGGAAAAAAATCCTAAAGCTGGGAACTTTAAAGAAGAAAGACCTGAAGAAACTCTCTCTGTACCTGAAGAACGGAGCCGACTGCCCCTGCACGCAGCTAGAAAATCTCGGAAACACATATCTTATCATGGGACGCAAGGTGGACAAACAGTACCTTCTCACCGGCATTCACAAGTGGGACAAATCCAGCAAAGAATTCAAAAAGACCATGAAAAAACTCAAAAGCCACAAGTGCCCTGCTTATGAGAATGTCTTCAAATAAACACTCTCAGAGCTCCCACTTTACTCTATGAACTTGCACATCCAGGCAACCCCAAATATTGTTTTATTTTTCATTGTTTATATACTATATATATATTTCTCATGTATTTTGTAGATCTGTGTTGTTTAAGACTGAAAAGATAATGAATGAAACAGTAGACCAACTCTCCACCACAACTAACTGATCACGTTTGTATATATCCAAATATAACTGTTGATAATATCTTATGAAATTATCAGAATTCACCTGCAATTGATTGTTGACCTTTCTTTTCCAAAAAAAAAAAAACATTAAAAACTATAACATGACACAATTTTATACACACTGTGAAGGTGCATACCATACAATCCATTTCTTTAAGCACAGAGTCCATTACAAGTTGCTAAGAATTACCGCAAATGTAAAAGACAATATTATTTTGCAGTGTTAATTGGTTACATACCTTTCTGTGACCTGTACTGTGACCATCAATCAGCAATTCTCTGTTGATACTGGTGAAGAATAAGAGGTTTGCTTTCCATAAGTATTGACACGATATATGCATAACGTTTATTGCACTGCTCAATCCATGTATATGATGAATTGCATTGCCCAGTGCCATATGATTGGGATGATAATGGATTCTGTTTGATGGTAGAATACTGTATATAGGCATATACTTTATCTGCTGTAGAACAAATTATGTTTTCTGACTAATAAAAGAACATTACTCAAGAGCATATAGCATTATAGATCAACAGTACTGCTGAAAATGTTCATTGGTACAGTACATTTTTTTCCATATAATCCCACAACTCGCTACTGTTATTAGTGTATTGCGCTTTTTGCAAATGAGGTTTTATTAATTGAAAACTCTTGACATGTTAGCCAGAACCTTTGAATGAACTAATCATTTAAGAATGCATAGTGTGCATCACGTGAAGCATCTCATATTTTTTTTCCTTAAAATGATCTTGCTGTGGTGTAGAACTCTTAGTTTAAGTTCTCTCAATTCCCATTTTTTATGTTGGCAATCATTTTGTATATAAAATTCTAGCACAAATATAAAATAAACACTATAAAAATGTTGACGTCTTCTGCACACCATGTTATTTCCAGTCTTTGTTAAACTAGTTTTATGTTGTCATATACAGTCATTGTTCCAATTACAGCGATTTTATGTGGTTAATATGTAAGGAGTATCCTCATCGAGTATGGTCAAACCATTACAAAACACTTGTATTATTCATATTAGAATTCAGTTTGCACATTGGGAACATTAAGATTATTTTCTTGTTGACTTTGCTTAGTTGATATTATTATATATGTGAATTTGGTGCACTATGATTTATGAGGTATTTTTCATAATGAGAGTTATGCCATGACAGGTAGCAGCTGAAAAGTTCAGGTCAGACGCACACACTACATAATTACAGAGAAAAGAGTACGTGCATGCTGGCCAAGATAAATTATTTACAAAGTGATTTTACTTCAGTACACTTCATAACAGTATTCATTCTTACTGTCTGAAGTCGCATGTTTTTTAAGCATGTTAATCCTGTCTGGAATGTTGCAACAGTCTTATATCAACAATGAGCACAAGTTCAATAAACTGCAATTTCACTGCCATGTTTCAAATGATTTATGGGCCATGCTCTAAGTAAAAAAAACAAGCCTGCTCTGGAAACTATTGCATGGATGAGTACAATAGACTGTCAGAGTTAATCAAACTGTCTGCATCCTCAGATATGACTGCCAGATACAGCTAATTGTTGTTTTTATGCTCAGTTTGTGTTTTGAGAAGAATCCCAACTGTATATTTCCGTATATTTGCTTCAATTTGGTTATGGTATGAAATGCTACCTCTTACAAATCTCTAATGTTCCAGCTGTCAAACTGATTTCACAGAGTTGGTCTTGGTTGATGGCATATCCATACCAACTACACACCACCAAATATTTTGCACGGCTGTTGCTGACATGTTGTGATACGTTTGTGATACGAAATGTTGTGATACGTTTTAAGGCTGGAATTGGTTCTTCACCTTTCAACATTTGTGTGCTCTGAAAATTACATTTCAATAGTCCTTGTTTGTGGTCAATCTTGGCGCCCTTGCCTTTCATAAAACGGCATTACTGGCACAATAACTCATCTTTTCAGATAACAATAAACCACATCAACTAACATGTTAAATCAATCAGTGAAACGAGATTGATTGGTGAGATGCTGAAACACAGAACTATTGTTGAAATGCCAATGAATGCAGAGTTCCTGGTTAACACTGGTAATGAATAAAAGATTACTTTGGCGTGTATCTCAATAGAAAAGAAAAAAAAAACATAAAAGAATGAAAAATGCAGGAATAATACTAAAACCAATCTTCTGGACATATGGTTTTAGAAAATGGCCTAGTATTGCAAAATTTATTTCAGATGTGGTTTCATCCTTGTCTAGTCAAAGCAGCTGTCTTCAAAAGCCTGGAAAAGAGTCAGGATGCAACTTTTCCTTATTAGGAAACAATCTATGATTAAAACTCTCTCTTTCCAAAGGTCAGACAATACCTTCTGCTTTTAATTAGAGTTTGCATACTTTCAGTGGGAGTTTATTGGAGTTTATGATAGAAAAACGTCAGTGAGATGAGTTTGAATAATAATGAAAGCAAATATGGACAAGCATTTTGATCAAGAGAAAAGTGTTGGCAAATAAATTAGATGCAGAATCAAACATAACAGGCTGATTAACTTGTTTAAGAGTCATTTTAATCTAAATTCTTAGTATGTTCTGTCAATGACTGACTGAACTATACCTTGTTGTAGATTAAGATAAGTCTTGAGACACCATACATTTGAATACACATTTACATCCATTATAAGTGGTACATTCAGTTTAAGAGTTCTTGCAACCATGCTTATACTCAGGCGCTAAGTGGGCGAAGTGGACTTGTGGTAATCCCATTGGCTAGTGCTCACCTTTTACCATCAGTGTTTTGATTTCAGCAAATCATTTTGGACAAGCACAAACTACTTGATGAACATATAGTTTCAGACACACAGCTGAGATCTATACCAGGGGGTATTCCAGGAGTAACTGGATAACCTCAATTTTCAGTTCCAAAATGGAGGTAACTTTCGGGTAAGTATAGCAACTTAATCTCTTAACATAACCTGGAACATAACCTCTGTAACAGGTTGAGAGGTTCTGTTCAAGGGCTTAGTTTGTTTCAGAGGTATTCCAGCCCGATCTCATGAAAGTTAGTATCTATGGCACGAATGTCATCTTCTCGTGGCATTTCATACGCCAAAAACAGTTTTTGCGTGTATATGGCACTGCGATTTTCGCGTACATATGATACGCACTTTTTGGCGCATAATGTGCACGAACTCCCACCCCCTCCCCCCTAAACCTAACCCAGGGTTTTTTAGTGCGTACCATATAGACGCAAAAACCATTTTTGGCGTATTCAGAGCATGATGAGGCCCAGTGAGCATAAAATATTTCACAGAATTATTATAGTTATACAGTATATTTACATAATTAAAGCAATGTTATTTTACAATTTATTGATCTTATTTTATTCTCTCTCACACATCTTAGATGAATTTGATGATTTATTTGAATGCAAATAAGTTTTTAAATATGCATGTAAAAAATTCTGTATAAATGTATTTCTACAACAACAAAAAATGCATATGTTATACATCTCACAACAAGTGTGTAATGGACTACATTTATATAGCGCTTTCACGAACCCAATGGCCACCAAAGCGCTCTACATTTGCCTCACATTCACCCATTCACTCACTCATTCACACACCGACGGCGGTGTCAGCCATGCTAGGCGCCATCCAGCTCGTTGGGAGCAGCTGGGGTTAGGCGTCTTGCTCACGGACAACGAGAACACTTGGTCAGGTGGAACCGGGGATTGAACCACTGAACCTTCTGGTTTGTAGACTACATGAACCACTAAGCCTGAGGTAAAAGTCTTTGAAAGCTCAGACTGTTTTCAGGTCAATACATCGCTTCTTTTTAATTTATATATTTAGCATCAAACAAACAAAATAATCCTTGTTCAGGTGTAATGAAAAAAAGATTAAAAATGAGATTATAAAATATTACAAAACGCCCACTAGGTGACGATATGCACCAAGAATGTAAATAGACATTGAACTAAAGAAGAAGAAAGAAGTATGGCCAAACACATATGGTGGGTCCCAATCTCACATCTGTCCTAAATAGCTCTTTTGAAAATAGAATTAGTTTGTCCCAAATTGTAGTATGTTCAAATGAGTATTACAAAGATACCAGGATGGTCTACTTTTTCCAGTTCCAGAATCCTGAAGTGCAGATCCGTGCACACTCTAAGGATTTGTGAATGGTGGTGATGTGACGCAACTGACACTGGTAGGTCACATGATATATGCAACATGGTGAATATGTAGTACATCCAGATTACACTTATACAAATACACCACACAGTCATGCTATATAGATACTCCAGGTTGACTGAATTTAGGCCCTACTCCTGACCACGGTTGTGGAACCTTAACACCTGAGCAAGGTTTGGGTTAATCAACCAAGAGTTCAGGGTATATGTGATGGTGAGTTAATCTTTATTTCTGGAACACCCTCTTAAGGAAAGGTTTAAAAGAAAAACAAAATCCTTTTTTTAAATGTAATGTTAACCATGGACCTCATCACTTTTTTTCTCACAGAATAATCAAAGATATCAACATAGATACTCACCAGTTTAATACGAAAATTAGCTTTTGAATTCATACATGATGCTTGTCTTGCTTGATTGACTTTTGTTTTTAAACCTGTCCAGTTGTGCTTTCAAATTGTGTCCCATATGAATTTAGTTTCTAAAAGATGTTTCAAACTGTGTAGTATTCTGAAGAGCAGCTGGTGGTATTTAAAGATAAAAATGTAAGGGGAAAAAATCAGGTTGTTCCTACACCTCTTATTGAATTGCATCTATTTACAAAAACAAATACTTAGGAATTTTCATGAGATAGTCTGATGATGCTCGTTTAGATTCTTTACACATATTATGTTATGATTACTCTGTAAAATACTTGCATCAAAGTATGCTAAGGTACTTAGCATCTCTCTGTCACCTCTAGCCAGTTTTGTCTCTGACTCCTCTTTTACTTGCATAGGAATTTGCTTCATAATGTCCAGGAATATAACAAGCAACCTCTCTGATTAAATAAATGCTTGTAAAGCTGTAAAAAGCCTCTGTAATTTTTAAAGGCGTAATATAAACTCTAAGTTCTACTTATCTTCATGCAGTGGCCAAGACATATCTAACATAGCAGTCAGGGCGCAATGTGGGAGGTCTGGTCTTTTCTAGCAAGCTCTGATATTTGATGAGTGGACACATTCTGACCTGGCTGAATTCCTGTTAAGACTTTGCTCATGCCTTGGTACAGCTGACCTGACTGGAGAGAGAACAAGTTTTCCCTTGAATATATCATATAAACTTTTAGGACAACACTTTGACATATTTGTTAAATCAAATTATGTAGACAAACTTTGGTGGCTGGAACCGAGGAACCGTTTTGAAAAACTAGTTTTGCGAATGAACTAACAAACAACCCATGGCAAGTGAATATAAGGACATTTTAATCATTAAATATTAATGCAACTTACTAAAATATCTGAAACATTGCCATACCTCACAAATTATAGGTGAGGGAAGAATTTTTGAATCAATCACTTTTACGTTAAACTTTTATTATTGCTTGATAAGAATGACATATCCTGATTGGTTGCTGATTCAAATTAGCTTTCAAAAACAGATTAAACATCACATCACTCCTTACTTTCCAATGTAGGTCACCTACTAATAATATAAGAAACCCAAGAGCATAAATTGAAATAAGTAAACATCTCAATCTTACATTTAAATCCTCATGCAAAGTGCATTGATACTTAAAAATAACATACCTAATTTATAAAATCAACTTAAACCTAATAGTTTGTGGAAAAAAATATCTATTTAATATTGTTTTCAGTCTTTCATAATGTTCCATTATTTGTTATAGCTCTCATGAAAGCCTCTAGTCTCTCGTTGCTGGAAAAAGGACGCAGTTTGGCAAACCCAGGGTTTTATTTAACAGGTTCCCGTGTACTGACGTAGAGTTTGCAATAGAACGAGAGAAAAAAGAAATGTATTCAGTGCAGGAGTTTGAGTTGAAAGTTCAATGTTCTGTGCTGCTATTGTTGGATTCCTCTGGGTATAGCAAGACCCTAAAGGGAACATGAATGTAAAAGTAATTTACAACCTGAAACACTCACCTTTAAGCCTTCCAAAAACCAGACGAACCAAATGAAGGTTAAGGGTTGAACTTTCTTGAAATTAGCCATAAACATTACATTGAGTAATGAAGTGTTAAGTGACCAGGGAAATTAAAATGGTAGCATTACTGCAGAGAAATAAATGTACAGGTTAGCTGAGTGTTTTATTGAAACGTGTTGCACTAAAGCGTTCAGCCTCAGGGAAATGTCAAGTAATTGTACATTACATATATGCCATATAATTTATGGTTCACGAGAACAAAACGTGATCGTACAAAAGCGACTTTATAGTGGTTTAAATATAACAGACATACTTGCCGTTCTCTCTAATTTTCCTCCTAACAAGACTGAGATGAACAGAAATGTGCAAAGCTTTCCAGACACTCTCACACTCTGAAGACGGGGTGCTGAGAGAGACTGGGGGCTGTGAGATTGTAGGGGTGGGGGTGTGGGAGGACAGGGTTTGCCAGCTAAGCAGCTCAGGCCGCTATTGTTGGTGCACCTGGCCACAAGACTCATTTCTAATTTATAAAGGGCCTTCCAGATCTGCCAAGGGGAGCTTACTCCTGAGGCACCTCAGACCACTATTGTTTATTATTCTCCCCTGCTCCCACTTACAACTGACTGCAGAACGTTGACCAGAAACACACTTGTGGCTCGATTTTTCATTTTAGTGTTGAGCTTGGGAGGTGAGTCATGGTTAGAATGCGTTTTATACCAGGCATACAGCACCCACATTTATTCATATTGTAAACACACTTAACCCACTCGGACTCCAGCACACGCAGAGCCATAAATGTACATGCTGTACAAACTCCTCATTCCATCATTCAATCATCATTAGTTTGTGTGTAGTGCCGGTAAAGTATACAGCATATTCTCAAGAATCACTATAATGTTCAGATTATTTTCATTATTTGGTTAAAAATAATAGACAGATCATTTTAGAAAAACTACTTTTGCTTTTCTTTTTTCTTTTTTCCTTTTTGTTAAAAGGTAGGGGAGAACCGGGGCGAAAGTAACACGGACGAAAGTAACACAGCGATTTTTCGGAGACCTGACTACATTTGCAATTGAAGTTGTGACAGCACTTTTGGCATGCAGCCAGTGACCGAGCCTCTAAATATCACGTGATTTCATCATTGTTTCACGCGGCTAGGTCCGGAAAGCAGTTTTCCAGTGTGATAAGTAATTTAGTGTAGCGGTACTTTTTTTTAATTACAAGTTGTGTTTTTCATTTCATTTGTCACACAGTAATGATCACTCTATAGGTTATTTAGTGCTGTAACACATCCTGAAGTTTGCCAGAGTTTTTCAGTATACAAGTAAATCGGGTTTAAATGTCAGGAGTTCCTGTCGGGACGAAAGTAACACTCGTTACTGTCATCCCGCTATAGAGAAAACAAGTGTTTGTTTTGTCCCTCTGCTAATGTGGTGACTTTCTGTGTGTTGCAGCATTTATTAAAACATGTTTATGTCTTATTATACCAACAGAATGTGGCAAATATTTATGAGGGGGCTTTTAAAGCTTAAGTCACATTTAAATAAGCTGATTTCTGTCACCATTTTTTCACTCAATCTGTTTCCATTTACCCTAGTCACATTTAAGTTTTAGCCATACCTTTAACACCTCCACCTATGAATTTGCAGGATTTCTATCCAGATTTTTTAATGCACATTTTAAATGTATGCATAAAAACAGCTGAATGGAAACATGACTATTGTTACATTATGTTAAGAATTTATATTAGGCATATGCTAATTTAATTTAATTTTCATATTTTTTCATGTTGAAAAATAAATATTTTATACAATGGATTGACTATAAAAAAATATTTTAAATAATTCAAGTATGTCCTGTTGGGTTACTTTTGAAACATTTGATGAAACTGCAATTTAAAATGAAAAAAATGTAAATTAAATTTTTTTTTGCAAAGATAAAAGCTAAAATATGTTTGCAGTTACATGGTCCTACTTGGGTATATTTAGGCAAAAAAAAAACAAAAAAAAAACAAGAGTAACACAACAAATCTAGCTTGTAGCCTATATAGTTTTGTTACTTTTGACCCAACTGTGTGTTACTTTCGTCCCCAACTGACGGTGTCGAAAGTAACACGAGCAGTCTTAAGTTCAAAGAGAAATTATACTGAAGTTGTTCTACATTTTTACAAAATACCACCTCTTAATGATAGACCACACTTGTTAGTGACTGACCACAGCAAAAATGTATCTCTGTCTAAACCATCATCTTTTAAAATTATGTTTTTCTGAAATATGGTACTTTCGCCCCGCTCTCTTTTTTTAAATCTTAATAACTGAAAAAAATATTTACTATAATATTTACTTACCTTTAAGTTGTTCCAAACCTATATGAAATTCTGTCTCATGCTGAACATAAAAGGCGATATTCTGAAGAATATCGGTATTGAAACAGTTGATGGGGCCCATTGACTCTCAAAGTATGGGACAAAATACTGTGGAGGTCAATGGGGGCCATCAACGGGTCACTTAAGGCTGATGATTGGTTTTTGGCCAATCATCAGGTAAGGCGGAGATACGCTATGCAAAATACGAATCCAAATCACGAGGTAAGGCGGAGATACGCTATGCAAAATACGTAGACCCATGGCATTTCTTTGCCATTGGCTTGTTTTGTAATACTCAAAGTCGATAGGCTTTCTAAGCGAAACCCCATTTTTCGTCATCTGACGGAACGTTTCCATTCCCTACTCAAGGAATGAGGGTTACATACATAACCGAGACGTTTTGCTTATATGAACTGTAACTGCTATAAAATGCAACGCATTATTAAGTTTCACAAGTTCTTTCTATCTTTGCAAAATGTCAGTTTAAAGGAACAGTTTACCCACCCACACCCACACCCTTTTTTTAATGGAACACAACAGGAGATCATTTGAAGTAAATGGTGACAATGAGAAAAAAAATATAAAAAAATGCCCTAATGACAACATGCAAATTGAAAACAAAACAAAAAAAGAAAGAAAGAAAATCGAGTTACAGCGGATGGGATATAAATATAAATGGACTTTTTTAAATTGCATTTAAATCTTGGTTCTTAGTACTCACACAACACTACATGTGAACTTTTGTTAGTTCGAACCAGTTTTTGTCATACTTGTAGCTTGACATAGCCTGACTTGTCAGAATGTGAATCTGATACTGCTCCATAGAGCTTTGATTATGAGGCGTCTCTTAACCAGGAAAAAAAAAACCTCAATTGGATAGACCTACAACCAATCAGAGCAAAGTTGGCTGAGCTACACATAAATGTCAACAGAACTCAACTGCTCGCATGCTGGAAGAAGTAGTAAAATAATGAGTGTTGCTTATTTTACTTGATCCTCCATGAGTGTGACCAAAGGAGAAACCACAACGACCACAGGGTTTTCATTGCATCCCATCTTCTTAGCGACCATCGGAGCCAGCTGATAATATAAACATTTGCCGAATCCCATAGGAAGGAAGCCAAACACATCTTTCCAATCGACAAATGACTTGTTTGCAGTTCTTTGTTCTTCTTTTAAAATTAATGCTCTGTCGATTTATTTTACAACAGAGACGCGATAGTGGAATCTATACATCTCAATTTTCCAGCTGCAGTCAACTTTGAGGGAAACCTGTTCAACCCAAGTGCGCTTTGATAACGTGATGATTACGTAACTGCAGATCATGTCCATCATCGTATAAAGCCTGTCCTGGCAATTTAATTGGCTTGTACGTACCTCCATATATAATTGGTTAGGACTAGAAAAGTGGAGAAGGGGTAGTGGAGGGATGCTGCAAAACTGTCAATGGATTGACGTGAGACTGCTAAATCTATATAGACCACTTATCATTGATTGCTGAGTGCTCTCAATCTGTGTTAATCATCTGAACGTGCTCCTCCGAACTTTGTTAATAAAACATAGTTTAAAATGGCATAATGTTAAGTTACATGATGGCAGAATGTTCATTTTTGGGCAAACTTTATCTCTTTACTAGGTCAGCTTTTTTTACTCTAAATTTCTCCTCCGGTCTTACTTTTGTGTATTCTGGATACACTAAAACAGAATGTCTGAACACACATCTTATATGAAGCACCTAAAAAAATGCCTTCTCATAAAAGAATGGACTGAGATTAGATTCAAGCTAATGTGCTCCAACTAGAGTCATACCTGTGTTTTTCTCCTGGACAATGTGTCTTTGTGCTCGAACTTGGAGATGGAGAACTATCATCTTTCCAAGTGCCTGTGGCAGTGGTTTGCAAACTTTTTCCACGCAAGGTCCCCTTTGTGTAGGGTCCATCACTTTGGGGCCCCCAAAGACAATTCATAACACAAAGTAGCCTCAAACTTACAATTTTAATTAAAGCACAAGCATATTAAATTAAACAATGTTGGAACATCAATAGGCTAATGTTGGTTGGTAGCCTTATTTCTCTGATCTTTGATTATATTTTTATTTTTCAAAAAATGGAACAATTGTTTTATTTCCTGTTTTAGAAATGGAAGCTCTAGCGTTAAGTTCTGCCAAGAGACTCAACTGCTATGTCATTTCTTACCTTCTCATCTATCCAATCGTGTCTAATAATTGCGATATGAAAGACTGTTACTTACACGTTTGAGTTCGCAGATGCTGACGCTTTCAGTTATATTCAACATTCTGAATGGACGTTGATGAATTATGAAGCTCATGCATAGCTATCTCTAGTCACTAATTTTAGTCACCAAGCTTATTCTGTCTCGATATTCTATAAATCATGTCCCGTCAGGCAGGATCCATGTAAATTTAGGTTGTGATGCACTAACCCAGGAGGAATGACACTAGCTCCTCTTAGCGCTGTTGTAGTTTTTAAAAGCAATTCTGAAGTTAATTTCTCCCACTGCTTCAACTTTGAGTGTTTAACCTTGCAGATGTTGGTTATGCTTAAAACATCAACATTACACTCTAGGAGAGCAAATTTCACTCTGTCTGCAATGGTCTCTTTTCCTATTAACTATAAAGGCTCTGCATCACATTATCAATTTATAAATTAGTAAAAAATGCTGTCCTTTCTCATCTATGACTAAATTTCTTAAAATTCCCCTCTATTCATTTATAATACCCGATTCAAAAGTCATCCTCGATGCTCAGCAAGCTTTCCAGTAATGGTTCAGGTAAATACCTATGCAACTACTGGTGGTAGTGTCATGCTCTCCCATTATTCTGTCAATGGTCTCTAGCTTGCATTCTTCAAATGGTCAATAAGTCATTGTCCATGTCTTGTCTCAGTGTAGCTTTGTCTCCATGTGGCATTAGTAGCTATTGTGGTCTTGTCCCATGTGGAAAAAGAGAATTATGATCATGCAAGACATGATATATATGTTCAGTGTGGTCTACTTTGACCGTGTAGCCTAATGTGGCCTTGTCCCGTGGTCTTGTGGCCAGTTATGGCATGGTCTGTGTGGCCTAGTGGCTGTGTCTCATTGGCCTTGTATTATCCGTGTGGCATTAGCAGCCTTGTGGCCCAGCGGACCCTGTCTCTGTGTGGGTCTCAAGGCCTCATGGCATAATGTTGTCTTGATCTATGTGTGGCCTACTTGGTCTTGTGGCCCTTTTGGCCTTGGTTCTGTATGGCCTAGTGGTCTTTGTCCCTGTGTGACCTCATCTCAGTGTTGACTTACGATATCGTGGCCTAATTTTACAGTGTGATCTACTGTGACCGTGTAGCCTAATGTGGCCTTGTCCCATGGTCTTGTGGCCAGTTATGGGATTGGTTCTATGTGGACAAAGGCCTTGTCTATGAGTGGCTCTGTCTCTGTGTAGATTTAGCAGCCTCGTGGCCCAGCGGGTTGGGGTTGGCCGCGAACGTGAATTGGCAGCCATTTTATATTGATCAAAGCTGATAGGCAATCTAAGCGAAACCCCATTCGTCGTCATCTGATTGAATTCGGAGTGACAATGAAAGGGAACACAAGATTCCATGTCCAGAGGAACAGGCTAATTCATGCAATACATTATTGTTAAATTTGTGGAAAATCGCAAAACAGAATAAACCAACATATGGCGAATCTACTACACATTATGGGCTCTCACGTAGGCCTACCTCTCTCTTATTCGATACAAATCCAAATGTTTCCATGGTTGTGATGTAACATTTGGTTGCTAACTCCATTTTTTGCAAACAAAACTTTGTAGGCTACTCCACTCGTTTCCTGATATGCACGTAAAAAAGCATTCACCAATGCTTATTTATTTTTGGCTTACCACTGCCGATGGTAGTCTACCCAGCCACAGTGGTAGCCATGTTATCATCATGACCGATACCCTTAATAAAAGTGAATAATTTTGAACATTCATGTACTATTCACAGTGAATGCAGATGAATATTGAACATTTAATCTAAATATTTTTGATTTAAAAAGGTTTTAAATAATAATTTTCTAGAACTTCTGTGTGGCCCCCAGTTTGAGAACCACTGGCCTATATCTAGTCAGACTTAAAGAGAGGAAAGAGACCCATCTCAGAAACCCTATTTTTTTCTAAATTTGATAGAATGATGCCTTTCATAAAAATACAATTTAAAAAAGAGAAGAAAGAAAGTAGGGCAGCATAGTGCTAGGAAGATAAAGTTATTTTATTTGTTGGAGAATCAGTTTCCCTGAAATTTGCCAAAACTCCCACAATCATGTCTGTCTCAAGTCTCCCCCTGTTGGACAAAAATGGATAAGGACATTATAGACTTTCACCAGATCACAGAATGTATAAACAAAAAACATGTTTCTTAAGCTAGAAATTTGCCTTTGTTAAATTAGTTGCTATTTGATAGCTTTAGGAGTTCTTCATTCTTCTGCCTGTTTATGTATGTCAAGGCGAAATACATAACATTCATGAGTTCGCTTGATCAAATAATCATAGGGCAAAAATTTATAAAACAGGTTTGATGTGCTGTCCATTGGTAAAGTTTGTTCTTAAATTGAGGGTGAGCTTTTGGATCCGACCTCCTCCTGAACTTACATCATAAACTTAATTAAAATACACCAGCAGTGACATGCTCAGTCTATGCTGTCGTGGAAAATGTATCTTTTTTTTTATGCACAATTTAACCCTCAATGGAATGCATGAATGTATGTATGTATGTATTGCATATTAATAGAGGAAGTGCTGGCATATGGCAACTCTTTACTTGTAACTTTTTTATATCAGTTTCACTAATTAAATTAATGTTTTGGTATATTCATGCATAAATATTGCACAAAAAAATGCTATAATGCATCCTCTACAAACTGCTTTATTTCCATATGACAAATCTGTTTTCTTAAACAGATTTTACTGAAACTAATGTAGATAAAATCTATCTGTGTACAGAAACATCTATTTAACTCAGTGATGCATCAAAACAACTTTCTTCAAAAACAACATTATGTTAATTGCAGATACATAGGCTATCCATGTTTACTGTTTTCATCATACTGTTGTAAACTGTATATTCAAGGGTCAGCTGGGCCTGCTTTTTCATTCATTTTTATTTGGGAAAAGAAAACTGTCTTCTCTGGCACGGCAGGCTAGGTAGTCGTTCACTATGATTCACTGACTGTGAGCTCCAGTGTGCAAGGGGGTGAGACAGTTGTTGGACATTTACACCCCAACCCGATATCCTTCTGGGAGGAAAATGGGGACTTCTCGTTTGCGATGAAGAGGGATTCCAAGACTAACAGCACAGTCATGGCTCTTCTCCATCCCTCTGGGCAAGGCTGGCTCCCATCATGAACTTCTCTGCCAGAACCTCATTGGCTCTGACCGCCTTCTCTAATTGCAAGCACCACACATTCCCAGAATGCCTCATTCAGTTTTCCAGCTCATATCCCCCTACCCCCCATCAGATTTTGTTTAAATGGAGTCAGACTAGAAATGTGGTCTCAGGGAATGGAAGAGTATGGAATGAAGAAGAAGCCCAAATACTCTGCTGTCGTAATCCTTAATAACTACAATCTTCCCTTTTTGCTGCTCTCAGTCACTGACTCCCATCTGAAAAATGTTTAAAAGCTATTAAGAACTACTTTCTGTAGTCAATCAATATTTTCCAGACCACCGCAAGAGGGAGACAAAATCCTTTGAAACAGCCTACTTTGGTGTTAGAGAATTTTTAAATCATTAACCATTTAGATGAGAAAATACTGGTGTCATTTTCCAAGGTATAAATTTTAATAGAGGCATTACATTTTTACATATTCTACCTCCATCATAAACAGCACAGCCCCTTGTGTGTAGTTTGATGGATGCTGTATTTGCTCTCGGGCACATTGATCTGTGGGTGTTTGTGGGCAGATTGTATGAATATCCCTAGCCCTCTCTGCCTACAGTGTTCTCATATCTCTTATGTTCTTTTTAAGTTGACAGACAATGATGCGAGAAAGGCTACTGCAATAGAAAATAATGTGTAACTTGTCTGTGGTCTAATTCACTGTATTGTTGCAAATACATCAAACAAAACAGGCTATTAATTAGGTTGGCGAGGATTTGTGCTCTACAAGACATTTTTACTATTTAAAACAAATAGGTCACCTATCTCACTCTCTGTTGCAATAATAAATTAGAGCATGTGAGGAAATGCCTAGATTTTTTTTTAAGTTTTTTTAGATGCAACATAGATTCCCTCTCAATTATCTTTGGAATATTCCAAGTTCAATACAAATTCAATTGACAACGGTTACAGTTAGGCACAATGAAAGTAAACAGGGCCAATTTTTTGAAAGCACTTGAATTAATTATTCAATTAAAGTTGGTATTATTTGAGATAAAGTTGTTCTTATTAATTATATGGTCATTTTGATTAGATGGAAGCAGAAATTAATGTGAGCTTGCGGGCGATTATAAGAATGGGGTGGGGTTTAAGTGGACTAAATTATTTGAGAAGTCTGGCATACGTCACTTGAGAAGAAGTCTGTTGTTTTGCCAGAATGTCAAGTTCTCTATTAGTCCGTCACTCTGGACTTACGCCGTGACCGAAGTATCTGAGTCTCACTAGGCCAATCTTCTTCGCGTGAAACTAACCTTTTATTGCCAGGAACCGTCCCAGTGGCTCCTCCTCCCTCACCACCATTGATGGAGGGTGGCTAAGGGTTGCACAGCCATCCCACCAGTGGAGCGGCCCGTTCCAATGCAACTGTGCCCTAACTCCACTTGCCGCGGAGAACCGTGTCTCCCTTCCCAGGCTTGTAAGTACTCGTCGGACTTAAACAGCAAGGCTTACAAGGCCTGTGGGAAGCCGCCTCTGCCATACACGCCATGGTGTTGTTGCAGGTCCATCAGGCAAAGGCATTGGAGGACCTGCACAAGGGTGGTCATGATCCCCAAGTTCTCCAAGAACTTTGTGCCATGACGGACCTCGCACTTCGTGCCATGAAAGTGACCGTGCGGTCGGTGGACCGTGCCATGTCTATATGCACTATATGTTATCTCTGGCATGAGGGAGACCGACAAAGTCAGGTTCTTTAACTCCCTCATGTCCCAGACAGGCCTCTTCAGCGATGCTGTCGAAAATTTTCGCTTTTTTGTATAAAAGCAGACTGAGGCGATTAAACACATCCTGCCATGACGTTCAGCTGCTGACTCCATCCCATCGCCTGCAGCCTCTCAGACTGCCTGTCGCCGCGTGCGTCCTCCTGGGTCTGCCCTCGCTCCTATGCTGCAGCTACAGCCTCCAACTAAGTGGTGCCGAGGAGCCAGTCGCAGGCAGGCTGCCCCACCCATCCAGGCCCCTGCCCAGAGTGGCGGGAAAAGCCAGGGGCATACGGCCCTAGGACGGGTGATTCGGAGATGGATGGGACTGCTCTTCAGGTGATGATAACCGAACTCCCTCCCATAGAAGTGGGCCGAGTGGAAAGTCTTTTGTTCCGTTTTATTTTTATTCCCCATATCTTGCGGGCAGAGATTGCAGTCCTACTGTTGAAGGACGTGATGAGAGCCGAGACCCTCCACCCGATTTGAGGTCAGGGTATTACAGTCCCTTCTTCATTGTATCTTCATTGAAAAGCAATGGGTTAAGACTGATCTTGGACCTGCGACTTTTAGAATCGGAATCTCCATAGGCTATCATTCAAAATGCTCATGCAGAGACGGATTGCTGTGGTGTTCACAGATGCCTCTGCCACCGGCTGGGGTACCACGTACAACGGACATGCAGTGTCGGGGCGTGGACAGCATTGGCACATCAACTGCCTTGAGTATCAGTACGTCTCACTCTAACCCGCTTAAAAAGGCCGCTGAGTGCAGGGATGTGCTGGTCCATACGGACAACACTGTGACTGTTGCATAGAGCAACAGACAAGGTGCTCTACGCTCCCGTTGCATGTCGCAACTCTCCCGTCATCTCCTCCTCTGGGGTCAGAAGCATCTGATGTCACTTAGCACCATGTATGTCCCCGGTGTGCTCAACCATGTGCCGGACGACTGATCACGAGCTGTGCTGCCCGGAGAATGGCGACTCCACTCCCAGGCGGTTCATCTGAAGAGAGTGAGAGTTTGAGGAGGTTGTAGGTGAGACCTGTGTGCCTCCTCAGAGACCTCCTATTGCCAGCTGTTTTACTCCCTGACCAAGGGAACACTCAGCACGGACGCAATGGCACACAGCTGGTCCCTGTGCCTCCGCAAAGTTTCCTCCAGTGAGCCTACTTGCACAGACCCTGTGCAAAGTCATGGAGAACGAGGAGAAGGTTCTTCTGGTGGATCCCTATTGGCCCACGCAGACCTGGTTCCCAGAACTCTTGCTCCTCGTGACAGTCCCTCGCTGGCCCATTCCTCTGAGGCAGGACCTTCTGACTCAGAGTCGGGGCACCCTATGGCACCTGTGTCCGAACCTCTGTAAATTTTATGTGTGGCTTGCTGAAGAAGACGCACTAGCATCTTTTGCAGCGATTTTTGTGTGAGCATTTCAGTGAACACCCCAGACCAGTTTCAAGTCTTTGTAAACTAAAGTTTTATGCGTTTTATGAAAGATTGTTCCTGTGCACCGATGCTACCATTGCAGAGGTGTGGGGGTGCAACCACAGAAACTGAAAATTCTCGGGACAGCAGCATCTGTCTATAAAACAATCTTAACCATTCTATTTCACCAGAAACAATCTTACAAAGGGCTTTAATTGTGCCCTTTGTTTTAATTGTGCCCTCATGTCGCTCTAAGCCCGTAAGACCTCCGTTCATCTTCAGAACACAGTTTAAGATATTTTAGATTTAGTCGGAGAGTTTTCTGTCCCTCCATTGAAAATGTATACACTATACTGTCCTTGTCCAGAAAGGAAATAGAGACATCATTAAAGTAGTCCGTGTGACATCAGTGGGTTAGTTCGGATTTTTGAAGCAACGAAAATACATTTTGGTCTAAAAATAACAAAAACGATGACTTTATTCAGCATTGTATTGTCTTCCGGTTCAGTTGTCATTCCACATTCACGGAGTCTGTAGTGACGCTGATGACGTAGGACGCTGCTGACGTGTATCTGGTGCATCCATGTATTCGGGTTAAAAAAAATATGGCTGGGCAAAAAAATGCAAGTCTTCCTCTGTGTCGAAATCCTTAGACATGTTTGCGAAGATTTTTTATTTATTTATTTTTTTACAGCAAGCTTCTCCCTTAGACTGTAAACAAAGCTCGGGCGCACCAGATTACACGTCAGCAGCGTTTTACGTCACCAGCGTCACTGAACATGGCTTGACAACAGAACTGGAAGAGAATACAATGCTGAATAAAGTCGTAGTTTTTGTTATTTTTGGACCAAAATGTATTTTCGATGTTTCAAATATTCTAACTAACCCTAACCAGAAGAATACAATCAAATGTCTAGAAATGTTTACTTTTAGACAAAGGAAAATATGAATGCTCTTTTTTTAACAGTAAGCACACAGGAATGTTTATTAAATAAACCTTGAACACTGGCACAGAGTGCTACAAGCTGTCCTTGCCCTTTACAACCCTCAGCATCACCAATGGTGGCACACAAGATCTTGCCGCTGCGTGAGTGACCTCAATTTCACAAGGGCCTGATTCTGCTACACTACTGGTGCACACTTGGAATGGTATCAGAGGAAGAAAAATCACATCTCCTCACATCATTTCCTTGGGCGTATTCATTCACCCTTGCCATTTATCAAACTTTAAAAATGACAATGCACAGTGACTGACAGTCCAGCAGAATCAACCATGCATTGATAAGACATCTTACATTAAAAATTGAAAATGGAATTTATTTCACTTCAGGTTTCAGGTTGAGGCTGCCTACATGTGCTTATCTTAGACTATAGCTTCTCTTATCCTGGCCTTAGGCATTGGAAAGGAAATGGGAAAATTGGTCTTGAAGTGCCTGAAACCATTTCAAGCATCTCCAAGAATGAGGTCTTGACACCTGTGAGTACAGCGAATATGTTATTACTGTGAATGCTTTAGCCTGGGGTTATAGCATTTGATTTTTATGCTTTAAATAAATAAAGTGTTTTTTTTATAATGGCTCTTGACTTTTCGACAGGTATATTCCCATGAGGCATTAGCACAGGTTTGGAGGAAAACAGATTTGTCAATTATAGTGCCAATTGTTCATTTAGTTGAAAGCAGATGCAATATGTTCTAACAGAGGTCTACTCTGTCAGTGTAGAAACAACTTTGTGTCACATTTTCAGTTCAAAATGGCATAGTTTGTTGAATGTGTCTTGAATCCTTTTTATTACTAAATCCTGCATTTCATCCTGCCTTAAAAAGCATTAAGGATACAATTTTTTTTGTTGATAAAATGCATTGCTGTTATAATAGTGACACACTGCATGTCCATCTTTAAGTATACAGCATGTGTCTAGTGGACTGATAGCCCATTCGTTCCACTATCTTTCTCCTTTTTCTTTTCTTTTTGTGTTGTGGGATTGGAGTTGCCTAAGGAAGAAGCTGTGACATTACTGTAGGTGACCTTGGACTCCCCGTTAGCCACAGCCGTATGGAAACTGGTACGAGTGTGTGCGTGCATGTGTGAAAACGTGTGTCTGCTCAGGCATAGAGCTGTGCACTGGCTGTGAAGCAGAACATTAGCTTAACTTTTTAGGGGCATTTGCCTAAAGCGTGAATGAAGGTGTAAATCTGGTTTTCTTAATTTTTTTCCTGTCTTCTTGGAGAAAGCTGCAAATTGTGTGGCTTACTGTGTCATAACATAAATACTTTAAAAACTGACATAAATGCCTGTGCACAGAGCTCAGTATACTGTACATACTGCCAGTAAGAAAACTCTGCGTTTAGTACATTTGGCTATATATACATATAGAGGGAATGCGCGTGACGTCACCGTCCGGTCACGTGCCTGCAGTTTCTCACAGTGAGTGGCAAAAAGACTGAGCGGCTGTATATGTTTTCACCGTGAATGCCGCAAAAAACAAACACAACATATATAAAGTGGGAAAGAGCTTTGCGATTGACTGTACAACTAGATTTGACAAAAATCTGAGGTATATTTTAACAGACTGCTATAGAAAGAGGAGCAAATGGATCACTGGACTCCAGTCAGCAAAAGGTGGATGTGCAGTTATCATTTTGTGTCAATATTTTGTATTGTTAATATATATTAACAACTCATCAATTAAACATTTATCATTGCATACTCTGCATTATTGGATGTTTCTTAATAAACTTAACTTAAAAAAATTAAAAAAACTATAAAGTTTAATGGCTGAGACGAATATGATGATATATTATAATAATAAAATAATAATAATATATATATAACACTGATATAAGTGATCACCCAGATTTAGAGCTACCTATATTGTATTTATATAAAGTGTTCACAGGCAAATTTGCTTTATGTTTACCGTCTATATTGCTTTTATTTCCCTGCCGTCGAAATCAGGAAAACATAAATGTCAGGCGACACGATTCCTGTCTGCATGTCAATATCCATGGATCACTGGATCTTTAGTAAGTTGTAAGGAACACTATATTGAGTCCAACATTTAGTTTAAATTGATAAAATTATTCGTTTTTAGTCGTGCGAACCTTTTGCCACTCAGTCAGGCTGAGAGGGGATGTTCAAGGAGTGACGTCAATGTATTCCCTCTACACTCTAAAATATGGACAAATATGGACAAACCCAGCTGTTGGGTTAAATTTATAAATTGCATTTTTTAATCCAACATTTGGATTTGTCCATATTTGACCCAAAATTTGGTTAAAACAACCCAACATTTTTCTGAATATGTATGTATATATATATAAAAACTGCAAATTAAACTCACCCTAATCAACCTATTATGCCACAATATATCAAAACTGTCAATTATTATCCCTTAATTCTGTTTGACTTCTTTACCAGAAAATATTATCTAATATAAACAAATAAATTTAATAATAATTTACATTAAATAATGTGTGTGTGTGTGTGTGTGTATGTATGTGTGTGTGTGTGTGTGTGTGTGTGTGTGTGTGTGTGTGTGTGTGTGTGTATGTGTGTGTGTGTATATATATATATATATATATATATATATATATATATATATATAATTCTCAAAAATATCTAGAAATTTCAGAAAGGGCCTGATTTAAACCAAATCAAAATGCATGGCTTTTCATAGGATTCAAATCACATGTCCTGACATTTTCAGTATATATAAGATTAGTATGAAACTCCTCCTTTTAAACTTATTATGCTACAAAATATCAAATGCCAGCAAACCATTTATTTATTTATTTATTATCATTATTGTCCCTTAATCATGCTTTTTCAGAAAATATTAATACATTTTCAATTGAATGAATGAATGAACAAATAACGAACTGATCGATTGAACCAATCAACCAACCAACCAACCAACCAACCAACCAACCAACCAACCAACCAATAAATAACCAAATGAAAAGTGCAAGAGACAGGGTCCTCAGGCTGGGCTTAAGCCTATTTTATCCTGACATGTCTATCTAAGCCTATCTATCCTGACTTGCCACATTTATAGCAAAGCTTTTTGTCTATGGTGATAGGGTGGTGATGGCGCAGTGGATAAGAAACATGCCTTTGGTGTGAGAGACCCGGGTTTGAATCTACTGTGAGACACCAATGTGTCCCTGAGAAATAGACACTTGGCTCATTACACGCAGCGCAAAACGCACATTCTAGATGACAGCCGCCAGTAGTTCTCTTGGGGTGATCAAGTGCAGCTTTTTACCCTGATGATAGCGGACAGAGGAGACAATACAGTCGGCTTTCTTCAGCGCTAGTTCATCTGCGTCGGCTTGGTGTTTTCTGGGCTTTAGAACCCATTGTACCATCTCCCAAGACTCTTACTGGCTTCTCAGAAACTGTTGGTATTGCCTCATCATTAATGATAAACGTTTTATCTACTACCTTTCCTTTAACTATCGAGATCCTCCTTGATTTAGAGGGTTTAAATTGCATGCATGCCCATTCAATATATCGGTTAACTGACCCAATAACCGATTAGTGTAGACTACTGTTGTAGTCATGGTTGTCATCCATGTATGCTCTGATTGGTGGTTGTCGCATCCCAGAAGCCAAGTGCTCTTCTCCTATTACCCATCTTTATGCCCTAATGATTACTTCCATTGCCATGCAAGCCAGTGGAGAAATGGTGCATCCTGCCATTATTCCAACTTCTAAATATCTGGCGCATATCTGAAGTCACTAATCATAGATCTTAACTACTTGATTTTATTTTTTTATTTTTTTTTTATTTTTTTTACCTTCTGTCATTTTTAGTCCTTCATAAATGCTCACACATTTTAAGAGCATGACAGCTCATAAAAACTGGTCTGGAAATCTAAAATGGCTTGTTACCTGAAACTGAGATTTAATACTGAGGGACTCTAAACAGCCACAGTGGAATGGTTTTAAGTGTTTATTTAAACCCAAGGATAAACAGTCTTTTTGGCATTTATGCTTTAATAAACAATGTTGACAATAAAGTGCTAATGACAGAATACCCTTCATTGAGATAATTATGTCAGTAATGAGCTGATGTTATAACATAAGGAATACTGAGCAGAATGAACAAAACCAATCAGGCATGTTATAAATGTGTAGGGTTCTAATGTCCCAATATGAATCTTTGTCTTTTATTTTAAATAATTTTAATTTGATGTGTAGTGAACAGATGTGTGGTAATCTATCTTATGAATGGTTCTGTAGCAAAAGAGAATATTTTCTGTTTTGCAAAGGATCTCTAAGTCGAGTTTAGCCTAAGGCCACATTCTCTTTAGTGTCATCCTGATGAACTGCTCCCCACATAGCCTGGCATCACTTCAAATCATAATCAAAATTCACTCTAAGGTCAATGGATTTTCAGAGTAAAAACTTGTGATATGTTTTCTTCAGGACCTTTTCAAGGTAAACCCTTGCACATAAAAATGCAGTAAACATCGAAAGCCCCACGAGGAAATGCATTTTTATTTTAGCCTGCTGTCAGATACGAAAAGGACTTCATTCATAGACCTGCACTGTACAAAATCATGTAAAATTAAAAAAAGACAACAACAATCAACCTTGCAGCTGTGGTTCCCAGGAATTCACATTCACATAGAAATACTGTGATGCATCACATTTTGCTAGTAAATAGATCACCCAAAAAAATAAAAAAATAGATAAATAGACATATTGAATAGATTTTAATTATACCAGAAAATTAAGTCAAATCTTCTGCTAAGAACAAATGGTCCACTTACACAGCCTACAAGGGCTGTCCCAATACCTACACTTGTGGTCTTTGTGCTTGTCAACTTGTCTACATGATGTATTTTCTGTATTTGGCTCAAGTGTTCAAGTCGCAAACATTAAAAAAAAATCTCTGTTCATCTTAAACATCTCTGTTCTCTCATCTGTGCTTTTTTGGAATTACACTCTCACACTAATTTGCCCTGTTTAATGAATCTGGCCCCAAAATGTCTGTTTGTCTGTCTTAATGAAACAGACAACACAATTTAATTGTGGTGCTTCTAACTATGTGACAAAAAAACAGTTTTAATGAAACATTTAACAAAATAAACAGACTCATGTCTGCACCAATACAATGTTACACATTACTTTTCAGAGGTGGGTAGAGTATCCAAAAACTGTACTCAGCATCTTACGTCATCAGCATCACTGAACGTGGCTTGACAACTGCAGAGTTGGAAGAGAATACAATGCTGAATAAAGTCATAGTGTTTGTTATTTTTGGACAAAAACACATTTTGGGTGCTTCAAAACATTCTAACTAACTAACTCACTGATGTCACATGAACTACTTTGATGATGTCTTTATTTCCTTTCTGGACAAGGACAGTATAGTGTATACATTTTCAATGGAGGGACTGAAAACTCTCGGACTAAATCTAAAATATCTTAAACTGTGTTCCAAAGATAAACGGAGATCTTGGGGTTTGGAATGGCATGAGGGTGAGTCATTAGTGACATAATTTTTGGGTGAACTAACCCTAGTTACTCAAGTAAGAGTAAAAGTGTAAAAACTACTCAAGCTAGTTAGGTACTTCAGATCATATATAGGCCTACACGCGCGCACACACACATATCCGATTGAATTCCTGTTGAACGTGCTGGTCCCTCTGTAATAGACCAATCAGCTGTTTCAATTGCCGTTTCCCACAGGATAAGATGTCGATAGCAGCATCGGAGAGTAAGCTGGCCTCTGGAGATGATGACTCTGTGGTGTTATCTCCCTCTAGAAGGGTAACGTTGCCTGAGACGTAACACGTAACACTCGTGTGTAACACTCCACCATGTCCCATCGGATTATGGGTTGGATTAAGCTGTTTTCCTCCACCCTCAAAGTGATGTTGCTTCTGTTTTCTTGACACACATCATGATGCATGGGAAGGATATCCTGATCATCAGGTTCCTGAGGGAGCAAGGAAATCTAAAAAAGCCTTGTGTCCCTCTTCCCTCTTTATCTCTGGTGTTACTTCCACTACATGTAGTTAAAATTCTGTTTTTTAAGAAACAATTCTCCTGCATGCTTGGTGTCTACTAGAGGGTAGGGACTTGGTCAATGAGTTGTGTCTTGAATTCAGCGGGTTAACTCTCACAAGCATGAGACCCTGGCCTGGATATGTGCCCAAGGTTCCAGACCTCCCTTTAAATTGAGACCAGGTAGTGAGCCTGCAAGCACTGCCCCAGGGGAGGCAGACCCAGCCCTGGCTTTCTCTGTCCTTTCGCTTCATTGCGGTTATGCGCGCAAAGAGACGCAAGCCTTAGAACCTCAGACCAGCTCTTGTCTGTTATGGAATCAGCAGAGAGGGAAGGCTGTTTCCAAGCGAGGTTGACCCCAAGGTTGGGTGAAAATCCCAAGATGCGTCCATTTAAGTGGTGAGCTCCTCTTAAGTGAGTGTGTGCTCCCGCTTAGGCGTTGACACAGAGTGCTTCGTTGACAGATATTCAAGAGTTGGGGGCTGACCGACACCTTAATCGAAGTGCTTAACACCCGATGTTAGGTCTACCACTCGTGAGCAGTGTGGAACCTGAGTTAGGCTGGGTCCATAAGTTGCAATCCCTACTGTGATCCCATATGTGTATTCTTCCATGGTACGGCTCTCTGCGGCGAGCCACTCCAGTGACATTCCATATGTTGTACTGCCCGGTCATCTGCCCAGTACATATGTGTATTCTACACAGGTTACCTCCCTTTGGGCAGGATGTGGCTTCCGCAGCGTCCCTTCCTTCCATGTACAGGAAAGGCTTTCCCAGTGAGCCTGTAGGAACAGCAGTGACCTACCTGGCCTAAACCCTGTCCCTTCTCAGCCTTAAATTGCGTGGGGATCTGGAGGCTTTGTCTAGGGACTGAAAGTTGGCAGCTTTAGTGTCGTGTTCAATGGTTGATCCCCATTCTGACATTCTCAACTGAAATGGAATATCATAGTTGTATATGCAAACCACTGTTCCCTGGAGGAGGGAACGGTGGATGTAGTCTCCTTGCCACTACTGCTGGACCATCGCTGACTCCGAGTTACGCTCGGCTCCTCGGCAACTAGTGCGTGCATCCATTTCCGTATTTATACCCGCGCAGCGGGCGGAGTATATGATTTAAATCACGCAAGCCAATACCATTGGCTCGTTCAATAGTACTCGAAGACGATTGGCTCCCTAACGTGTTCCCCATTCAGTTAACGTTGACTACGCCCTCCGTTCCCTCCTTCGGAACGGTGGGTTGCATGCAACCATGACGTTTTGATAGAAGAATAGGGGATTATCACGGCTGATACGCAGTACTTCCGGATTCAGCGATCTTTGTGCACTGCCACTTCCGTTGAATCACCGATCTCGCTGGCAAACTGATGAAGGACTACACTAAGTTTATTTATACAGCATCCCTGGTAAATTAGTCTGATTCACTAAAGTGCCGGCTGCAAACAAACGCGCTACCTTGTTTTATTTTGAAGTTTTAATCCACTTCTTCCTTATACTCAATTCAGTCGGGAATCCATGAAAACTTAAGTAGGGTTGGCGTTGTTGGTTAGATTTACAAAGTGGAACAGAGCAGTGACATAAATAGCATTCGTCTCAGGCATTGTTGAACTGCGTCGGAAGTGGACATGCACAAAGTTGACAAATCCCGCCCATGAAACCCGGAAGCGTGATAATCCCCTATTGTTGATGTATTGTCTCAAAGTCATTACTTACATTTTGTTCATTTTGATACCTTTGAATTTAAAAGATAATCAATCAGATTAAATTGTCAAACGTTATATCACGAAGACAGGTTTTTCCACAAAAAATATTAAAAAACTAAAAAATATGAAAAGTATTTTACTTAATAATAAAACAATCACTTTAAAAATAGCTGTTTTTGCCTTGTTGAATCCTGACTTAATCTATCTAATTCAGCTTATTTTTTTCTCTGATCTTTCTTGTGCACTGTTGTCTTATCTATCCCAGATAGTAAAGCAACTACTGCATAAAAAAACTACTCCAGCAATCCAGCCAATGGAGGACGGAGGGGCAGAGAACGCTCTGCAATTGAACTAAAGGACCGCAGGCAGCTGTACACGAGCATCCTCTATTCTACACACGCGCCCACATCACACAGTCAATGGATTACACCTTCTCTCTCCAAGTGCAACACCATCTTACCGTGTACCCGACACACTTTTGCGAGGACTATAGCTTGGAGTTACAGGTAGGCTATGATTTAAAAATTAAGTCAAAGTCGTGGTGATGAGCGCAGCTTCAAACGAACCCTTCTCTCGACACTCTTGGAGATACTTGTTAAACATATGATAAACATTGCCAGACCAGATATCTCGTACTCTAAAATATGGCAGTGTTATACTTTCTCAGATCTCATGACGCTGTTGAACGCTAAATGCCAGTTTTAGCGCGAGCTCGTTGACTGCCGCGTGCTGTGATGTTTACATGCTAAGGGACGTAGGAACTGTAGTAGATAGGCTACACTTCATAGTATCGTAATTGCGTTTAATTTAGAGATATTTGAACAACACAATTTTCGTATGATCTTTATTGCAACAAGAAGCAAGGATGACCCTGATAAAATCAACATATTCGTGGCATGAGGCAAAGGCACTGTTGACATTGCTCTCGGGTTTCGTCAATCTCACAGCTGTTTCATTTACTGCAAATTATCAATTATGTATCACTGTACAGTCCTGGGAACCCTGTTGATGCAGACAGTGTCAATTTTCAGTCTAGTGCGCTTTGATCTTCGTTTTCACCTGTTGTGATCTGGCTGTTTGATTGTTGCAGCGTCAACCTTTGAATAAGGATTTAAGTGCCCTGGGCAATTGTTGGAGTCATATATCTTACTAACTGGGAGACCAATTAATTTGGACTTATAATATAAAATGTACAGTTTTACAGTGCACTAGGGAACAAATTACAATAATTTAATAATTTAAGTAGTTATTGAGTCCTTATTGGCTGAATGATCTTGCTGAGTGTAGCTACAGTACACAAACACATTTAGTGTACAGAACACTGAATGTAGCTACTAAGGACTGATCAGAATGTTTCATAAACTTTTTAAGTTTTGTGATCTCTTGCAATAAAAGCATTATGCCCATAGTCATAAGTATTTAAATGCATGCATTTGATCATTGATGAATTTTGACACTATGAATTGACTGTTTATTGCGAAGCATAAATGTGACTTGTTTGCATTTATTTAGATATTGTACTAATATAATGCACATGCAGATATTTTTTTATTCTAAGTATATTACATGTAAGTATTCAACTATTTGTTCTTTTATTTTTAGCCTTTGAAAGTGAAGCTGTCCCTTTAATGTTTCTCCTCCAGGTGCTGCTTAGATCATCTTTTTTTGGAACAATGGTAGCATACCATTTTCTCCTTCATATTCCTTGAAGTACAAATATGTGACACAAAAGCAGATGTCTTTTCGTAATAAGTAGCTTCCCTCTTGTTTAACCCTGGATGTGTGCTTTGTCTGCCCAAGATTTCAGTTGATATTTGCTGTAGTTAGTCAAGTAAAGAGCCACATCTTATTCCTCTATTTTAGTCTAAGTTTAGACTGTGTATGTTATAGTAAATTATAACATTAGGGTTAAAGATAAAAAATACATGATAATAAGTGACACTAAAATTATTTGTCTATTTTAGCCAGTCACTGCTGTACTGTCTAACAAGCTTAGCTAATAAGCAGTAGGTAAGAAGGATAAGATGTGAATTATTGATGTTTTCTTGACACTGGTTTTCCTGCAGAGAAAATAGGCTCATCTTTAATTTCTGGTAATATGGCGTTTACAAATTATTCTCTGCCTTCAAGCCAGCCAGTGGAAAACAGTACAAAGTGAGAGGAATACCAGATTCAACAGCATCACTTTTATTGCATTCATGCATTATAGATGCGTCATATTCCGAACCGTCCCACTGTAGTGTGCTTTTTTAGCGATAAATTAAGCCATTTTTTCCCTCAGTGTTTGGGGAAATGAAATTGCACAGCTTTGGATGGGAGGTTGGTTTGAATTGTCAGAAAATGTTCATCCCTTGCACCACAAGATGGCTCTGTTAGTGTAGAGTCACCTATGCTCAATGACCTCTGGTTTGATCCTTTTTTCTTTTTTTATTACTATCTTCTTTGGAAAACCTGCCTAACCCAACAGATGCATTTTCTATTGAGGTTAGTTTTGTGGACTGTCCTACCCAAAGTAATGGGCTGCTTCAGAGTTTGTTTACTGAGTGATAAAATTGCAATAATTCAGATTTAAAAAGAGCCGTTGTTTAGATCACAATGTATGTCTTTCTATCTTTTATAAGAGCAGTTTTGTAGCATAAAACACAAATTTTACAACACACAAAAAAGAAAAGGAAAAAAAAAACGAGCATCATAATTTGCCTCCCAGGACTTCTGAGCCAGAAGTGACAGTCCATTGACTCTCCAATATTGTTTTTCCTCTGGGAGGGACAAAACCCACACTTATGGGGAAGCTTTTGTTGAGGAAAATGCCTTGCCAAAGCCCAGGCATATGATATGATATGATATTATCTTTTGTCATCTATCTCCATTTCTGCTCACAAGAATTAAGTAGCAGAGCTGAGATTTAGACTCTCAGCAGTATTTACAGCAAGACTTGCAGCAATACTAGCTATGCTCCTAGTTTTTAAGTGCTAGACCAGACATGTTCTTATTTGCTGAAAAAATAGTGTTATGTAGTCATTTATTTTGTAAAAATGGTAGGAAAAACTTAGTTGTTGTCTCAACATACTGCTCATTGTCTTATATTGTTTATATGCAGGAAGGGTTGTTAGGTTTGAAGGAGTGAGGAAGGTTAAGAATTTGTGTCCTTTATTTGAACCAAGTCCGTGGGGTCCTAGTGTGATGACAAATTAGTTTTCTCATTTCATCTAATTTATAATATATATTCCACAGACTGTGTGACTAAGTCAGGCATGTTTGTTGTGTGGCTTCACACTGAGGGTGTGTATTCTTAGCTGGCTTTGAAAGCACCCTGCAGATAATAAAGGTGCAAAATGGTAGCTCCAAATTAAATAGCACAGTGCATAACCAGTGGCGGTGTTCAAGGTCGTTTTTTTGTCCTTAGATCCAGTGAATGGTTGAGAAGCTTTTTTCTTATTACCTTCTGCATGGTAATACAAGATTTAAAAAGACAGCATTGTAAATACAAAAGTCTGAAACACTCAAAACAATCAAACAAGGAAGTTACATGTGATTATGTGAAGTGTGAGGTTGTGTTGGGCATGTGTACCTACAGGTTTTACAGATATATATCTTTCCTGTATCTACACTCAAAAAAATATGTTAGTTTTAATGAACTTTTTTTATGTCACCATGTTCCATAAATTACCTTTAAACAGGTTCCACATACTGGGTTACATTCAACATCATGGATAATAATTTAGTGATGATTGAGCAGTATTGAAGAAACCTGATGTTAACAAGCAGAATCACTGAAACTGGATTGATGTCTGTGTGTGCCTGCAGACAGTTGTTTTTTTTTAGAAGTTTTTATTTATTTATTAATTTGATCATTTAGGATTTCATTGAAAAGGCTAAAATGGTATGCTCTACAATGATAGTGCTTCTATAATTCATAAGGTAAACTTTTTGATTGTGATATAATGATTATGTTAAAACACAACCAACACATTATGACATTATTGCCATAATATCGTCATGGCAATGGCAGTATCAATGGAAACCGAGGATAGCGCGGATATTGTGTCATTGACAGGCAACATTTTTTTCACAGAGACGGCAGCTTATTGAAAATTGAATTTGTCTGGAATAAAAAAATCTTTGAAGACTTTTGGGATATTGTAACTACACAACAGGGCATATGCAAAATCACTGTGCAAGTGATTTTTTAAAATATTTTATCTTACATATTGTACGTTTAACAAATAAGTAATGCCAAACAAGATTTGTGAAGAATTAAAAAGGCACATCTTACCTGTTATGTCTCTGACTTAGGGCTATAGGCTGATTCATAGCTCAGGTGTGAGAGGTATGTGCTCTTCCACCTCACTTACATTACAGCATTGGAATGATGTTTCCATATTATGCAGTGGAAACTGAATGAAGATTCAGGTCACACTGATGATAAATGATAATGTAATTTATTGCAAATAATCAGAGTACAATAGTGTGTATTTGTTATGCCTCTAATGGCGGCCATACATTGTGCGAATTTTTGTCCGATTTTGAGACGAATTCTGACTTGTGCGACTCCTTTTCAGATCAGACCTATTTTCAGCTTTGTCGTGCGTCGTTTGTCGTTCAGTATACAGGGAGAAACAGAGGCGATTAACCTCTTCCCATCGACAATCGGATGTTTTGAATTTCTGTCATGTCAGTAATTTTGGTCGCTCCTTCGTGACTTTATCGTACAGTTGAAGCTAAGCTACAAACCGATTGCCCTAAACTCAGTGTTTTTTCCCTCACTGCGCATGTGCGAAAACAGAAGTTTAACCATTTCATCTGCAGCAAAATAAAATAAAATAAAAACAAAAAAGGAGATCTAAGTTCTGTAGTTCAAACCAGCTACAAACTACTGTTGCTTATTTCCAGTTCATGTTGCAAAATGGATTATATTACCCTCATCTTCCAAGCCAACTGTGATGTAATTCCAATCACACCAGTTGAGTCACTTGGTCAGCTGCAGTAAATGGCAAGTAGAAAATTTTGGTTTAATTCAGTCATATGTTTGAACCAGAAAAAGCAACCAATTGACAATTTGTCAGTTGTGACTAGCAAAACAGCTGTTTTAGAGTTGCTTGCTGTAGTAATTTAACAAACAACATCCTGCTCAAATTTACATGACTTCTAGGCTTAGAAATCATGCTTTTAAAATTCATTTTAATCAGCCCCATTTGGAAGATTCTTGAGGTCACCTAGGTAAAGAACCACTTTCCAACTGTGTGATGCACTGATTTTAAAATTCTGGACAATGCCATAAGCTGTTAATTGTTGTCTTTTTTTGTTGACATATTGTTTGAGATCCAACAATAATTGGCAGACCCCTGTAGTGTTGCCATAGGCTCCCTGAGGGTCACACACCTCCTGTTTCTTTTGCTCACAGGAGGCCCATCTGAATGTTGCACAACTTCCAATTAAAGTGTTAGAATGGGATAATGATGTTTGACCTTCAGCTAGCCACAGGGAAGAAGTAGTGAGCAAAGTTTTTACTCAAGAAAATGGACTAACATTAAAACTGTATACGTTAAGAGGGAAAGTTGATAAAGTTTCAGAAATGTGATCGGTTCTATTGTTAGTTGATTGCAAACAGGTCCAGCTCACCAACACAGCTTTTAATTAGTTCAATGGTGGGTAATTGTATGGCCACATTATTACATAAAGCCATCTTAATTTACTCCATGATAATCATCCACTGTGACAAATGTATCATCAGCTATCAGAAGCAGGTCGCTTTCCTTCATCATGCATCAATAAATTCTATCACATCTCCTCGCTCCTCTGCACATGACAACAGATGTTTTCCCTGGACACATAACACCACTATCGTCTGTGGGATGGTGGAAAAAGCATTTTGTACTATATCCACATAACAGCCCTTGTCCATGACGAAGCATACAAAATTCATGAGTCTGGCAAAGAGGAGATACTTTGTTCTTGTGCATCGAAACATCTGCTGTGTAAAATAATCTCCTCTGTCGCTTTATTTTGAAAACCTTTGGGGGTTCAGGAGTGGCTCTGACCCACCCAGCTTTTAGCGTGTGAAGCTGTTTCTGGAGTTGGTGAGAAGTCGAGCAGCATCATTTTCTCTCATTATTTATCTTGGCACATATTGTACACAGGTTCTGAATTATCCATAAGCACTCCAAGGGAAGTTTCAAAGCCCTGTCAGGGAGACTAAACAACTGTGTGAATACAACCCAACATTAGAAAGATTAGCAGATGAGAACAGGCAGATGCTGAGCAGTTCAAGCTCTCTTTTCTCTCTTTTACATTATTTATCTTATTTTCTTGAGACATCATCTTCTGTCACTCCTGTTTACACAGTATGAGGAGCTCCTTGTAATCTGTTGTTTTGTTTTAGGGAAATGGGAACAAATCTCGTTTCTTGCCCTGAAGTTATGTTTGCTTTTGGCTGCTTATAGACCTACTTAAGATTTTCTCAGACTTAACTTTTAGCAGCAAAGTCAGTGTCACCAAGTTCTAGGTTCATGAAACATTAATTGATATAATAATCTTTGTGATTTGTATACTCTTTACCTTTTAAATCCAGCATTATAGTGATATTATAATGTGTTTCTGTCTGCTCTTGAAAACACTCCTGAAAGATCTTCTCACATCTTTTGTCTTTCCTCTTTGCTTGTCCTAATTTTCCTTGGAGCTTAGATAAAAGAAAAATGTCATTGACGTAATAATTTAGTTTTTATAGAGCCTCTCTTGTCACATTTTGTCAAAACATTTTATTATAACTATCTTGTGGCATCAAGATAGCATATTATCTTGTGGCCTCAAGATGAAGCCAGGAGTTAGTTATAATTAGGGCTGCAACTAACGATTATTTTAACTATCAATTAATCTATCAATTTATTCTTGATGATGAATAAAGTTCAAACTGAATTTTCTAATGTTAATATTGATCTAGCTTACTCATCTAGTCTCATACAGCCAACACACAACCTAACTAACAACATTCCACACACAAATGCAGTTTAGTTTGATAGTGTAACTGTTAGAGAAAGTTAAACAGTGCTGTGTTGCCTCGAGTTTCATTCATCTGATAAACTGACCTGTGTGAGTATTAATCCAGCTCTTGCGTGTAGTTCGGTAGAATGAAATGACCTTATTCCTTTATATCCGCAGGACTCGCGTTGCGTGTGCCACTGTTAGGCTATACGTCTAGCAATCATGCCCTGCTTCATACCAGTCATGTTAAAAACATCACTGTATTCACTCATCCATAAAAGATCCATCAGCTTGACGACAAGATCCATAATTCCGCTTAATGCAGAATATACGTCATCAATATTGTTATTGTAAGAAGTTAACGACCCTTGGTGGCAAAAAATCGTGGATATTGTACGTTTAAAGTAATAATAATAAAAAAATGGACTAACATAAAAACATGCATGCATGCTTTACATATGCTTTTTTTAAATAAAGTGCTCAAAAATATGTATATTTTTATGATATTCACTAATGATCACGCGCAAACTCGACAATCGACTACTGTGGGCTTCGACTGAAAACAGGAAGCAAATAGAGGTATGTGAGCTGGCTGAATTAACATCATTTTTATTAATATCTTTCACATCTACTGCATTCAGATTGACCGTGGTCACTCTTAATAACATCACTGACATGGCTGTGCACTCGTAATGACAAATCAAGGATGTTAAGAGGCTAGAAGCAGGTTTAGAACATGCCCCATTGAAGTCAACAGGGTGCGAATTTTAAAAAGACGATAACACGGTGTAGGCAACACTGGTTTTTGTCTGTACTGACAGCACTCCAAACAAAAAAATTAGCTCAATGTTAAAATTAACCGGAGTTCTCCTTTAAGACTAAAAAGCTTTTCACACACAATGTATGATTACAACACAATCATTGTTAACTTCTTTATATCCTTGTTCATTTAATTCACATTTTTTTATTAAGGTAATCCAACACAAAACCATGAAAGTTGTTTCTCCATGACGACCTGCTACCCAGGGCCGTGCACAGACATTTTGCGGGACAGTTGCTCAAGTAAAAAAAGGGCAATAGATTCTTTCAGATTGGCTAATTCATTCATGAAAGATGCAAGTGACTTAATAAATGTGCCATTGAATCATTGACTCACCCGATTAGTTTAAAAACGGTGAATCATTCAAAAACAAATCCACTCTTGCTAGGAGACGCAACTATTTCCTTTTTGTCTGGAAATGTTTTTGTTGGCAAAATAAAGCAAAAACAGTCACAATTGTAATGTAATCAATCTAATAATTCTCAATTCATATATTTAATTAATTCATTTTATACAACTATTAAATAAACTATTACATTTGCAATTGTATTGATATTCAAGAAAACAGCCCTCTTTCTCATGTGATATAGCTTAACTTAAACACTGAAATTCAAGGGCAAATCATATCCTGAATTTTGGGGTCATTTTTATTCATTTTGGTTGCATTTCCGACCTTCCGCTGTCATTCGATGAAGGCAGGACCGGGAGATGTGGATGTGCAGGAAGGGCTTGTGGGTAATTCTTAACAGAATTAAGAATAACTTGCCTGGAGGCTGGAGCACACTTTATTGAGAATTTATGCCACAAGCCAAAAAAAAATAAAATAAAAACTAAAATATTATAAAATAAAATGTCTTGCAAAAAGAGCACTTATCTAGTCAGAGGCCTAAAGGGCAAGTGCTTAAGCTCCACTTGGTTTGTGCATGTGCTTGCTGTTACCAATGGTAATTCCTCTTATTAGTATAGAAGACACACAGACTCTCTCCCTGTGATTCCAGTTGCTTTTCTCTGTGCATTGGGATGTGTTGCTTCGGAATGCTAATGAGCTCAAGTAGGACATGAGGACATTACTCAGCAACCAGCACTGATGTGTGTGTGCACGCCTGTTTGCAGCACCAGCAGGGATTGGGAACGTACTGAATTGGTTAGCATGCTTCTTTGCTTAGTTGCATCCTTTTGAGCCTTTGGTAAATCACTTGAGAAAGTAGACAAATATACATAAGCCATATCACATGAGCAAGAGTGCCATTGTGCTGAATATTAGCTTTTGAGCTTATAAGGTTGAGGTCATAGAAGCCAAAGCACCAAACTGGTTAGGAGTGGAGCATCTGTGACGTCCTGATGTTTTAAAGAGCGAGTGAGTTCTGAAAGTGAGTCTGCAGTGTCGGGACTTTCTCTAGACCTTGAAGCAGCTGGTGTCCAGCGCAGTACCTCCCCCACAGATTACAGCACACCTTTGACAACTGGAACATTTGTCAGGCCGACCACTGCACTGCCCTCTCGCTTAATGCTGCATCCCACATGCATGCTTCTCACTGCGAGCACACACATCAAAATCAGATGTTGTCCTCTCTGTTGTAATGTGGGTTTTAAATTTGAAATAGAGTTTGAACGGTAAGATCTGTTCACTTGTCTTGTCTTTAGACAATGATTTGGTAAAAAGAAAAAGATTTGGTTTTTAGAGAACATAGTACTATTTGATAAATATAATAAACCCTTGGTGAATAAATGTAACAGTGAACATTTTTATAATGTTACAAAAAAGCAAAAAGAAACACAACTGTTTTAACAATAATGAGAAATGTTTCTTGAGCACCAAATCAGAATATTAGAATGATTTCTGATGAATCATGTGACACTGAAATGTAAAATTTTACATTTTAAAATACATTAAAATAGAAGACATTTGTTTTCAATTGTAATAATATTTCACAATATTACTATTTTTATTGCATTTTTAACAAATAAAGGCAGCCTTGGTGAGCATAAGAGACGTATTTCAAAAACGTCTTTCATAAAACAATGTCACTGACTGCTTGGCTTTTAAAAGTCTGAAAATATAAACCTTGTTTAAATCAGAAGAGAATTTTGAGTAGTTATTTTTATTTGTGTAGTGCTTTTTGCTTGTTTTTCTGTGATCCATTTGACGGCAGCAGAGGGGAAGAAAGTTTTTGATTTGAAGATTATAGAAAAACTTTCAAAAAAACATGCACTGATGAATCATGCAAAAAAAAAACTGAGACTTTACGTAAGGAAATGTGGTACATTTGCATTATGTTGCCTTTTAATCACATTCACATGGCAATAATGAAAACTTTCACTGTTTAAATGAGGGAGAAACCTCCTCAACTTTGTCTGCCCCATCTCTCTCACAATAAGCAGGTCTCAGACTGATTAATAATGCAATTGTTTCTTAGATGTGAATGTGTGCGTCAGAGCAATGGTGCTTGGGCTCCAGTGATAGCATTTTGCCTATTTTGTTCTGCTAAATTTATGCAGTTTCTTCAGAGCGGGAGAGTGAGCTCTTCTCCCCACACCCTCTTTCTATTTTTTTCTCCTTTAATTCTCTCTGTCCCTTCTTCCGCTGTTCTGTTGCAGCTTGAGTTATCTTTTATATTTGTATTCTCATATCTGTAAACTTATGCTGCTGGAAATCCTATCTGTTGCCCAGAGCTACTTCAGACACAACCGTGCAAACTTTTTTTCTTGAATTCAGCACATCTAGACGTTTGTCAGAGAAGGTTGCCTTTTCTGTGATGATGGGTAAACTGAGGACACTAACAGAAGGAGGCTGAAAGACCATAGCGTGGTCTGAATGCTATTGCATGTTTTTTTAGATGCGTCACAAGTTGCAACAGCAAAGTACTTTGAACATTGCCCTACAATTTATGAGAACAGTGTCATATCAGAAACTGAATTAAGAGTTGAGAGTGCAACTGAGCACTATTGAAGATTTACCTTGAGCTCTAAATCTGATGCAGATTTAGAAAATATCTAGATTAGTGGCACCCTGCATGGGATAGATTTGAGCCACTGAATTAAAAATTATAATAAGTTAATTTGAATATCTTGAATACTGTAATGTGATATCTAATATGTATGCATGAATAAGTGTAACAAACTGACTCTACTTAGAAACCATTCAGTATGTTTATTTATTCTGTTTTAGAGAAGTTGCAAACATTAGCATTTGCAAATCAGGTCATGCTAAAAATGTTGAGATCTCAGTGTCTTAATCTGGCTTCCAACAAGAGCTGCTGCACAAAAAAATAATAAAATGCAAAGAGCAAGGCTACAAGAGAGGGACCAGCAACACTGATGCAACCCCTGTTCCATGCTTTTTTTTTTTTGCTGATTTGAAACATGTTATTGGAACATCTTGACAGACATTCCAATATAGAGTTGTATATCTAGACCTTCATTAAAGGTTCTATATGTAACTTTTTTTTATAAAATGAATTTTATTGCTGTGTTTGAAGGGGTTGTAATCACAGATTGCAATGATCCACTTTTCGGGTTTTGCTATTACCTCTGAAGGCCAATATTCATATTTATAAGTGAGGTCTCCGGGTCGGATTTCCTGCGAAATCCATCAGATGTGACGTGCATGCGCGCTCCCGAGCCTCTCTATCCTCATATACAGTCTATGCGAGCAACGGCACTTCAGCTGACGACATGGAGTCTTATAACCCCCAAAACGTCCTGCCTCCAGCACAACACAGACTCCAACACAAACTTCACATAAATATAAAAATAAAAAAAAAGTATTATCTGCTCAAGCTCATCAGTCATCAGGCAAAACTTGAATCTGATTCGACTACGGACGAAAACGCGTATCAACATAGTAAACTCAAGTGAAATAGCAAGGTAAACTAACGTTACATGAAACATGACATGAATACAAAAGAATGTTCAAGGATAACAAAAAGTAGGTGCTTTAGGATGTAACTTATATTATTTACTAGATCTACTGACTAACGTCGTCATCCCACTACTATCATATTGTTTATAATATACATTTCCAGACACATTCAGTACAGTAATGTCACTTCCTACGATCTTATGTTACACTGAAATTGTTCAGTTTAGTTCACTGACTGTTTTCGTTATCATATTATACATTCACCAGTTGACATGCTGATTGTGAAAGATACATACAGTTAGAGAAATGGCTTATGCTATATAACATTACATGTCGGCTAAATGCAGTTTCTGTAACATCATCGTGGACGAGCACAGAGCATTAGCTCAACGTCAAGCTGATAAACGTAGGCTATTATTGTACCTGCAGTGGGAGTTTACATTAATTTCCAGCATGTTGTGTGACGATTTCGCCTTTGCGTTGAAAGTCTCTGTGTGGCCGGTAGTGAATGCTAGCTCTTGAGATCGATCACGCACACGAGCACGAGCGTTCTTGTTGCATTCTGAAACATCACCGCTAGAGGCTGCTAAAAATGGCCTACAGCACCTTTAATTTAATAGTATGTTTTTAATCTAATTGTGTTTTTTTTTGTTTTTTTGAAATCATTTGTAATTATCTTTTTTTATATCAACATCAGGCTTTTCTCTGTTGACGTATCCCAAACTTCCCCAAGAATTGGGGTGGTGATGGCGCAGTGGATAAGACACATGCCTGTGGTGTGAGAGACCCGGGTTTGAATCCACCGTGAGACACCAATGTGTCCCTGAGCAAGACACTTAACCCCTAGTTGCTCCAGAGGCGTGTGACCTCTGACATGTATAGCAATCGTAAGTTGTAAGTCGTAATCATTTGTATAAAAGCGTCAGCTAAAATGAATAAAGGTAAATGTAATTTAGTCTGCTAAAACCCACCCCTTTCTTACAAACGACAATATCTCACATTCAGATATGCCTCCATCTAATCAACAACCGTTGGATGCCTGGTCATTTTTTAAGGCAGCATATATGTATGATCTCCCACAATCCTGTAAGTGTGGGAAAGTATGTGTGTGATGTATTACAGTCCTCCAACTCAGTCTCCTTAGGAGGTGTCTTCATATAGAACTGTTGTCTGTTAAATCAGTGACTGACTGTGCAGCATGGCAGCTGCTTCTCAATTAGATGACTGCATCCTATTCCTAGGGCCCTGTTTACACCTGGTATTAAGATGTGTTTAGTCGATTGGATCACAAGTGGATGAGGTGTAAATTGGGTCATAGTATAGATATGGTCGAATGTGTTTAAACAGCTGCAAAATAGCTTTATTAAGGGCACATTATGGGAAGTGAAGTTTTCCTCAGCATTAAATAGGATGAGAATGAGACTAGTAAGTGTGCCTATATCTCAAAGTTTCCACCCCATGGTCACAGCACACAAATGCTATTTAGGCCACGTCCACATTAAGCCGTATACATTTGAAAACAGCATTTTTGTTTAAACGCCCCGTCCACACTAGCGTTTTCAGGCATTTTCCGACGTTTCAGTGTGGATGAGAAACTTCTAAATTCACCATACTGCGCATGCGTGAAAACTCAGGGTTGGGTATCGAGAATCGAATATTGATTGGAACCGGGACTAAATTTTCGTTTTTCCGGAATCGATTCAAAAGTTAATTTTGATTCCTAGTTTCGATATTCACAGTCAGCCGACCGGAAGAAGAAACCGCTGAACAACACCAACGAAGAAGCGTCTACCGGAAGTGTTGGCATAACCGCACGAGTCGAACAAGAGCAGCTTACGTTGACGGTCTAAAGTGTGGCTTCACTTTTCTAAAAATAACGAAATCTCGGCAAAATGCAAAATTTGTGACAAAAGGTCTATTTGTGACAGAAGGATTATTTCCTTCAGAAAGAGTATTGCCTTCAGAAAGACCGTTGGTTAGCAAGGTTAGCTAAACTGTTTCGACCTGCCTCTTGAAAGAAACGGAATCGAAGAATCGTTGGGAACCGGAATCGAAACAAGGTATCGAAATTGGAATTAAATCGTTCAATTTAGAACGATACCCAACCCTAGTGAAAACTCAACAAGACGAAACATGGAAAAATAAATAATAAAGTTATTCGCGCAATTCTTATAACAAGATCATTTTATTAGGCAAAATATCTCACCATCACTGCAGTCCAGGTTGCACTCAGTCACCTTATGGTTGGTCTTAAAACGCAACTGCTCTCCTGTTTTCCCACAGGACAGCAAATGTGAATACGTTATCTGTCATCTTTGCAGTACTGTGCTATGAAGAATGTGCAAAGTAACATATTTTAGTAACAGTGTAAAAGTGAATAGCACATAACAGGCACAATACCGTTAATATAAACATGAATATCTATTGATACAACATGGATCATGTGACTAAACTTGTGTCAGTCGTTTTGAAATACCTGCGGCTTCACTGTCCACACTACAGACGCGAAAGCGGCGTTTGAAATTGATCCACTTTGGAGAGTGTTTTCCAAAAGATCCGTTTTTGTTGACTTAAAACGGCGTCTCAGTGTGGACGGAAGGCCAAAACAAGAGAGAAAATATACGTTTTCAAACGAAAACGAATTAGTGTGGACATGGCCTAAAATGAACTGTCTGATCTTCCGAATCGTTTACATTATGAGCTAGCATTGAGTGATTAATTTACAACAAAAAGCAAAAAACAAACAAACAAACAAACAATGCCTTTCTCTCAGATTTATTTTATTTTATTGCAGTACATAATGAAATTAGCTAATGTAAGCTTTTAGCTAATTCTTTGTGTAAATTGGAATGTGTGCAAAGGATTTGAAATATACACTCGATGCATCCTTCAAAATAATCCAAACGAAGGACACAAAGCGAAGACTGCCTTAAAAGAATCCGTCAAATAAAAAGCTGTCAAACGAAGCTTTATGATGTGGCAGCCTAGATATGCAGCCTTACTAGGCCACAGCCTGCCAATTGAGAAGCTCCTTCTTTCTGAATGACTTTTAAAGCCTTGTCTCCAGTGCAGCTGTTAGTAATTGGTAGTAATAAAGACTTTCTAATTCATCCATGAGGCAAAGTGTGCAAAGCACAAGTACAGAGTGATCAGTTCTTTTATTATGCAGGACACACACAAATAACACCTCTTTATAGCATTTACCTAATGTATAACCTAGAATCAAAAAAGCTATGCTATTTAGTGAAGAAAGGTTTCTTACTAGTCTGACGTTGTCATACTCGGATTCTAGTCAGAATGTGTGATTCTGATACTACTCCATTGGGCTGTGATTTATGGGACGTGTTTCAACCTAACCAGAAAAGAAAATGCCTCTGCACTTAAGTTGGATCGACAAATGCCTTGATCGCGGTTCTCTGTTCCTCATTTAAAATTAATGCGCTGTCTACATCTATAACAGAAGATGGCTGAATCTACACGTCTAAATTCTCCAGCAGCAGCCACCTTTGTTGTTAATGAATTCAACCCAAGCACTCTTTGGTGACATGGATGAATTGCGTTATGGTTGATCATCTGTCCATCAATCGTATAAAGCCCGCCCTGACAATTTGATTTGTCTGAACGAGTCCGTTCTCATCCTTTATCGTCATATAGAACGCTATATGAAAAACGGCACTATACTACGCACATGGCACCGTTTATCGTTAATATAACACGCGAACCCAAGGCGTAATAAATACAATAAATCCTTTAGCGTAATATGAGACTACCCTACCCTACCCCACACCTAAACCTAACCATCACAGCGCGTGTTATATTAACGAATCGCGATGCCGTGTGTAGTATAGCGCTGTTTTTGTCATATAGCGTGCTATATGACGATAAAGGATGAGAATGCATTGTCTGAACAGCTTTGGTTTGGTAGTCCATACTGAACTTACCATACTCAAATGTTGTGGGCAGGGCTAAATTTGGCTAGCATTCAGACTTGATTATTACGGTTTCTTTAGCACTTTATGGCTGCTTACAAATATGGGAATTTTAAGCCCTTGACTTGTTCACTTATCTTCTGCAAAGCACATGGTATTGAGGTTTAAAATTAATTTTTAATTTTTATGAATTTTATTTTATTAAGTTTTATTTTTTGGTTCTTTGCAGTCGATTGGCTTTTAAAATGCATATTTCATCATGAAAATCATATGAAGGTTTTCATCTGTTGCTCTATAACCGCAGTCTGTTTAACATCCGTTTCTGGAAGTGAAAAGCAGCTCTAATAGAGACATGTCATGACCTTGTGCTTGCTCTGTGTTTAATATGTGATGCATGCCGAAATAATTAAAGTGACGGAAACAACATGTCTTCATGAATAATTCATGTGACTCGTTTTCATGACAGTGCGCTGTTTTTCCCTAAAGTACGTCTATAATAGCTGTGCAGTGGTTTCTGTTCAACTTCTATAGTATTCAAATTTATTTGTGCCTAGTGATGAAAGTGTATGTAATATGTGTAATAAAGTGCTTCAATATAACTATTAAAATGTATATATATTTTTTTGTCTAGATGAAGTCAACAGAGGTGGATCAAGGCCTTTTCACAGACAGTTACTGCAAAGTGTGCAGCGCTCAGCTCATCTCAGAGTCTCAGAGAGTGGCACATTACGAGGTGAGACCAGGTTTATGTCTATATCTCTCTCTGCCTTTTTGTCTGTTTGATGTTAGTAATTTTATCCAAATTGTACTTATTATAGGGACAATCCCTCTCAGCCACCAGAGGTTGAGTGCTTTGTTCAAGGACACAATGACAGTAGTAATAACTAGTAAATACAGCTCCTAGTCTGCTTTCTGGACATTTTCTGTGATTGCTCATAGAAGGTTTTGTGTGCATGTCCTCTGATCTGTGCTGTAAGGAATAGCAGCTTAGCTGTATTGCAGTGTTTCCCTGTGGTCACTGAACTGTGAGTTATATAGCCACTCGTCAACAGAGCTGTAACCTGAACTGGCCCAGATGGGAACATAATGTATTTGCCCAGACAGGCATGGAGTACGACAAGAAGATAGTTTGCTGTTCAGTGTAACACATTCATTCTGGTTTTGTTTTGTGAGAGAATGTAATTCAGTTAGATTGTCCCAAGAGGACTGAACGATCTAGTCCCCTCCCCCAAATGGGTGCCTGGTGATAGTGACTGAGCCAATGGCCAATCTACAACCATTCCATGCATTTCAACATAATAGTTGGTTTTGGACCAGAGAAACTGGCTTTCTATGAGTCTTAAAGGGTGGTTTACTGCTCTTTCTTTGCATGATTCTGTTTATGGGTGCAATATAACATGTATCCGTGATTTTTCTTTTTTTAAAAGTCTTATTTTTCATAAATTTCACCTTTATTGTCAGCGCGCTGTCCCCTGTCCACTGAACGAGAGGTTCACTTCCTGAGTCTATGAAAACACTCCCTCAGAACCACGTAGCGGGCTCAGATTGGTTCGTTTGGGCTGGTGTGTTGTGATTGGCTAAACTGTCACTCACGTTGTCCGGAAGATTAACGCCCATGACCTTTACGGGCGAAACGGGTGGGCATGCCAAAAGTGGATAACATAGACGGTGGATACACGTAAATAATGATGTCGAGACTGCAGTATCACAGAGGCAGAATCAGACCGAGAAAGTCGCGATGAATCAAGTCAAGGAGAACCTCACCACACACGGCTCTTAATAAAGGTTTCTGAATGATAATTTGCTTCATTTTTTAACTTTATACACGTTTGTTTTACACAATAGCATCTGACTGGCAACAATAACAACTGACTGGCTAACTAATGTTAAACACAAACAGCGTTTACAGGTTTACGTTCTTGATCAAATCAAAAATAAAGTCATAAAGCATATATACATGAAAAATACATTTACAACATTAGTATTATAAAAAATTCAGGTCCATAATGTTTGTACGCGTTTGCCGTAGACACAAAATAGCCTAACTAGTAGCCCATAAAGCCTACAAAGCCAGCGCTGGCATTTGAAAAACAAACAAACAAAAAAAACACAACGCTATGTCGGGAATTATACATGCAAATACATTTGAAATGATGAAGTCTTAGCCTACTTACAGGTTGTGGCCCAACAACTGCTGACTTTTAACTGCTGGTTTTAAAGTTGGATCTGCTTCATGATTTAGAAACAGTTTCTTTTTTAATCTGGTGTTGAATTTGTGGAGATTCTGGAAGCTGTCTCTCGTAAATGCGCAGCACAGAGAGCTAGATTACGGTCGTCACTTTCAGGAATATAATCAAACACAAATTGTATCCATTGTTGTCGAAGTATAGTGTCCGTGGGAAACCCGAAACACAGAAGACCTGACGACTACGTGAACACAACTCACTCGACGAGGAGCTGCTGAAATATGGCCATGCCCTATCCTGCATATTCTGGAGGGAGTGGTTGATGCAAATGTGTGGGTTAGTGACGTACCATAACCCAGCTGTAGTCCAAAACGAGTCGTTTTTGTAGGCAATTTTACTTCCTGATTTTTAAAAGACGATATCTCTGCTTACACGGAACTTTCAGTGCTGCAACTTTGCAGATACTGTTCATGCACCAACAGCAACATTACACACTATTTAAAATGAAAAAAGTGAAATCGCAGTAAACCCGCCCTTTAAAACCTTTTGGTCTCAAACGAGTGACCACCTTCTTTCTCAGTTTTCTCTGACTTTTCTCAGTCCGTCAAAAATGATTTTATTTACAAATGCCATATGTGTGTGAATTGATTTAAATGAATCTCTGACTGTCATATCAAGCACAGGCATAAGAACTAGTACAGTTGCACTTAGTAATGCTCCGAAAATTACAGCAACCAACATTATTTGAGCAAAACGGCAAAAAAAAAAAAAAAAAAACCTCTTTATTCTGATCTGTTTTTCTGTGTCAGAGTTCGCACAGTGTTAAGCACTTCATCTGGAAAAATGGTAGCAATGTGTAAAATTTGTTCAGCTGAAATGAAAGTCATGCTCATTGCTGAAGATTTTTACCACTACTGGTTAATCACCTGTAAACACACCCTAAAAAGTTAAATTACCCAAAATGTAATTACAGAAATTTTATTTTCGGTTTTCATTTTCGTCTATTTCGGTTTCTGTCTTTTAAAAAGATTGATTTCGGTGCATTACTGATTTATTATCTGGTGGAAAAAGGCTGCCCACAGTGCATTTCAGACAGCAGGGTAAAATTGCTAAAAGCTGCTAAAAAGCTAAAATCTTTTTGATGATTTTGGCTTAAATTTTGCAAACCTCCACAGGCATTACATGAAAAATGCTGTCATGCTCCTAATGTGAAAAGACATGCAGTAGGAACTGTAATTTTGTGTGGAGACCCAGATTTGTGGAGGAGAGTTTTGGTCTCACTTGCTGTCTCACTTCAGACAAACTCCAAAGTATATTTGAATGCGAGCTCTGGTATCCACGTTTATTGAGAAAACATTATTATTTAACTGCCACTTTACATGTGACTTATTAATTTAGCATTTTATTAGTCTTTATAAGAGGTTTTCAAAAGTGCTTGGGAACATACAGAAGGAGTGTAGAATTGGTGTTCATTTACAGCCCAGCTGTAAATTACCCCTTTTTTTATAACTGCAGCAAAAGGGAAAGTTAATTTGATCTCTCTCTATTTTTATATATATATATATATATATATATATATATATATATATATATATATATATATATATATATATATATATATATATATATATATATAAACATTGTATCATGATTTTCATAGATGCAGTAAAGGACCAGCTTGTCAGGAATGCACGATATATCGGCCGCCGTATCGTATTCTACGGCCAATATATGTTAAGGTTATTGTTATAGGGCCAAAAAAATGTGGCCGGTATATTAAAGCTGCAGTCTTTTTTTATTCAAAATACATATTTGAAAAATACATGACATTCTGAATCGTGTTCAGAACGATCTGCTTGCCGTAAGCTTCGATTCAAAGCGGTAAGCTTGTAATAATGTTTTTAATTTCCAGTGGTACTGGTGGATTTCCACGGGTGATTCGAGCCTGTCTTTGTGTCATTGTCACATCTGTACACATAAAGGGGAGTTCTCGGCTAAAAGGCTATATTGTGTGTGAGGATGTTGGAGGTGAGATTTATAGCTTTTTCTCACTGCACTTCAATTTGATGGTGGATCCAGAAAGGTTCAAACAACAATCACCAGTGACAACAGATTCACCCACTTTCAAAATGCAAAAGACTTTGTTCGGACTTCGGAGTGGCTACTGTCTCCCAGAGGTGGAGTAAAGACCCGAACACACCAAGCTGACGGTTGGCCGTCAGGCAGTGCCCATTCCATTAGAGTATTAGTAGACTGTCGGCTTAATATCTGCTAACACTTTACTTTGTTGGTCCCCAACAGACATTCAACTGACTATAAGTAACTTGGCGACTACAAGTAAAATTATTCTCCTAACCCAAAGCCTAACACCCAACCATAACCTAACAGTCTACTGACAGTCTACTATAAATATACTAATACTCTAATGAGAGTTAGTTGACACGATAGTTGAAAAGTGACTTATAATTAGTAGAACATCTAAAGTGTAACCGCACACCCTCCATGTCTGTAGTTTTTTAACACTTTTTACTCGTGTTTGTAGTTCTAACCGAATCCTCGTCCAGCGCGCAATTGGTTGTGGGCAATATCAGCCGTTAGAGTGTGCATAGATCTGCACTTCGATTCTGACCAGATATAGATAGACCATCCGGGTCTCTTTGGAACACTCATTTCAACATACTACGGATTGGGACGTGCTAATTCTATTTCCGAATACTATTAGGACCGATAGTATGCGAATTGGGACGCAGCAAATATATTACTGTCGCAGATCTGCACTACATCTCACATCACTCTTGGTTCCCACCTGCATGTCATTCCCAATCACTCACACCTGCACCCTCATCATCACCCTCATCAATGCCTCTAAAAATTCAGACCCCTCACCCAGCTCATCGTCCAGTGTCGATTTCGTCTCGATCCTTCCACAATGACTACGTTTACATGCAGCCAATTTTCGGGTTATGGTTCGGTTAAGGTCACTATTCGGGTTTCTGAAACATCAGTAATAAACTGTTTACATGCGTGAGTAGAGAGAGTTTCTCCTGTATACATGGAAATTGCAATATCCCGATGTAAGCGGCGACGCGCGTTCACGTCGTATCACGTCGACAAACTTAAGACGCTATATGCGTCATTTCCGATTCTTCTTCCTGTATCCAAGACAACAACAACAGTAGCACGCGGATAATGAATAGTTTGGGGCAGATAGCGATTCGCCTTCGTTTGCGCTTTGATGCTGGTCACGTTACTGACCTCGCTCCAAAAGTATGCTGTGCTGCGTCTCTGCCATGTTTACTTCCGGTATACTGCACGCAGTTTTTTGTATGCGCCAGAAGTTTCTCTACTCAAAAGACCAAGATTCCTTGCGAATAGAACATGCGCAGAACACAAATCACTATGGGGATATGCCGATAAGCGTTTACATGACCAAAAATTCAGGTTAGAAGGCGTACCCAGGTATAATATCTAAGTTTTAAAATCCGGGGATATGAGCATATCTGGGTTTTTGCCAGTGTTTTACATGGCCGTTCACGAGCCGGGTTATTGCTAATATCCCGGTTTTGAACGGGTTATTGGCTGCATGTAAATAGGGATGCTTTGATCGATCAGCCAGAGATCGGTATCGGCTGATCATAACAATTTTTGACTCGATCGGTACTCACTAGCTTGGCCGATCTTACAAACCGAATCGCGATTTGATGGCGTAAGCGCGTGAGGACGTACGTGATACTTATATTGGAGAATGTTTAATTAAACCTTATTTGTTACATCAGACTTCTCCATGTTGGAGTTTAAATTTTTCTATTTATTTTATTCTCTTTAACATTGAACAATGTTTAATTAAACCTAATGAGTTGTATCAAACCACTTCAATTTGTTCTTTTAGGAGTTTAAATGTTGTTTGATTTTTTTTTTATTTTTTTTATTTTTTTTTGCCCTGCTCAGACTTGTATTGGACGATGTTTAAGTTACATCAGACTTCTCCATTTTCAGGAGACTAAATGTTTATTTTGTCCTCCACAGTATTGGACAATGTTTAAATAAACCTTATGAGCTGCATTAAACTGTTCCATTTTGTTTATTTGTCTTATATTAAGTCAATTAAGCATCGGAATAAGTATTGATTCTCGGCCGATCACCATGACAAGAAATCGGTACTCGATATCTGGCTGCAAAAATCCTGATCGGAGCATCCCTACATGTAAACGTAGTCAGTGTCTCCATTCCCTCCTGTGTTCTGCCTCATCACCCACCGTAATTTCCATCATTTTCGTTACTTGTTATTCAATAAACACCCTGTTTATCACCCATCATCCTCTCCGTCTGCATTACATAACAATTACAAATGCCAAACTTTCATTCATTTATATGGTTCATTTACTAAATTCAGATTTTAAGTATGCACATAGTCTACTCAACCCTTTCTGTCATTCAAAAGAAACAAACAGACATTTTTCCTGAGCTAATTAGGTGCAAATAACGTTGGCATTAGATTTTATATATAGAAAAAAATCTGTTGCCATTGAAATGTCCCTGGAGCTCATTTTATTGGATATGAACTGAGGAGTTGAAACATCTACAGAGGCTTTAGCGCTCGGGTCATGGTTTTAGAAATTATGCTGAGGCACAATTTTTTTTCTTTGTGATGAGCTTTTAATCCTCACCCCTGAAACATCAAAGACTGAAAGAATGAAAGAGAGCCAACTAGAGAGAGAAAGAGAAAGAGACAGATTGGAGGAGGGAGAGAAAATCCAGACATTTGAACTGAACAAATTAACATCAGCTGTATTAAAAGGACATTAATAATGCAGGAAGACAATCATTGACAGGAACAACCCTTCCAGAATTGGATTCCATTTTTAGAGTCCTCAGAGGCACCAGTAGGTTCCTTTGTGCTCAATGCCATTCCATAGCTTTTCATGTGTATTACCAAAGACTGAGAATATCACAAGTACAGGTGTGATAGAAGTATTGCCGAGCTCCAGGAAAACATCATCTTAATGTTAAATCCAAGCATTTGGTATACAATGAAACTAAAGATTTCTTTTTCTATATATCCAATACTGACAGTTAGGTATGCAATGCCTAAAGCAAACAAAAGTTATCTGGCTTCTTTTAAGCAGTACAGCGAGGTCTGTGGCCTGTGTCTCCCTTTGGGTGTAATCTCTGTGGTGCGCTATGCTACTTGATTTCTTTTTGTTGTTTCTCTCTCTCTTACTGTCTGTTAATCCTGTTCCTCCATGCAATTCCAATCAGATTTCTTTGATCTTGCATATGTATGAGCTACATAACGGAGAGTGGGAAGACTGCAGGCCTTACTTAAGCTTGGTCATGGTGATATTATCAGTGTTCAAGGTCAAACCTTCCTTTCGTTGTCCTGGACCCTACTCTACAAGATTGGAATGATATGCGAGTTTGTTTCTGAGAAGACCCCTGATTCACGCTTAGGATTAAAGGACAATAACTGTACGTAACTATTAATGTGCATAGATTGACGCAGGAATCAGTCATAACTATGTATTGATTTTATCCCTCTAACCTGACACAAAACAAGACCTATGCGGATGGTTAACACGCATTCTACAGAATTGATGTAAAATTTCCCCTAAACTTAGGATACAACTATAATACATTGACTTAGAATTAGAACCTCATCTACTTAAATGGTATAAATGGTGGTCAACCAAGTTTTATGTTTCTGCATTTTTGCGCTGTGTGTTGGGTGTATCAAAAGCTTGGGTTTAATAAGATTTTGTTTTGAAATAAATTAATACTTTTTAATGAGCAAAAATGCATAAAATTAATCATTTGTGACATTAAAGACATTTGTAATGTTAGTAAAGATTTGTATATCAAATTAATGCTGTTCTTTTAAACTGTTCAGGACAAGTGTTTAAAAAAAATCTGCATGTTATAATGAACCATTAGCGAAGACTGTAATGGTGTCTGAAAATTCAGCTTTGCCAAATTTTAGAAATTATTTATATTATAATAATACATATTTAGTAAATAATATTTAACCAATATAAAGTATTTTTGGACTGGGAAATCTTTCCGAGCCCAAATTTTTGAACAATATTTTATATATTCTTTGTGTGTATAAATAAGTCGGCTTCTGCATCAAATGTAAAAAGATATGTCATGGGTTAAAATCCCTCATGTTATAAGATATAGGCAGTGTACACGTGTTTTGAGAGGTCTGACTTTGATTCAGCACTCTATTAAACACGTTTACTCTGTTATTATCTAAGTGAGGATCAGCAATGTCTTTAAATTTGACTAAATTTAGCTGCCTCAATTAGCTCCTGTGCAGTTGGCTAAATCAGGATGTTCTTGTTGGCCTAATAACCGCTTGAATCATATAAAGAGAAGAAATAATTTTTCTGTGAGGGGCTTCTTCAGATAGGGGTAATTAGAACAAGTTAGAATAAAATTACATCAGGCTAACCATTCTTTTTATTTACATCCCAGTGTCTTTCAAATTCAACTTTTTTTAGTAATGAAAAAGACACCAGTCAATTTGTGGGCGAAGTAGCTAATATTGCACTTTTACGGTATAATGAATTCATTGTAAGCTGATATGACTACTTTTTCCCTTTCATTGCTGAGAACAAAGGTAGATATATAAAACATGTTTGTCGAGCCAACCTGATAACCTTTTTATTTATTTTTTTACTCCAGAAAGGATAAATGCACCACACATGCAGGGCCTCATTAACTATCGGGCTTGGCAGGGCTTAAGCTTCAGGGCCCGAGTAAGCAGGGGGCCTGTAATCGGCTGTGGAGTAGATTGACATGGCCATTGGGAGCACCTGAACTTTTCCCACTGGGCCAATTGCCATAAACCACTCCTCCACATATTAAGCGCTGTTATTATGACATGCCTGGGAAACAAAAACCAAAAGTCAAGCGATGAAATTGCTACCTGATTAAACTGCATTTGTCTAGCAGTCGCAGCATGTAAGTCACAGCTCTGACAAACTTTTTTTGCCCACCTATTTGAGAGCGAAACAAACGCTTGACTCATTTGAATTCAACACAAGCACAGCATGATATGTGAACACTAAAGGCTCTGTGGTAAACCTGAAACCTGATCGAATAGCTCCACGTAAACTGAATTGTCGAGGTAAACTGTACACAACCGTTGTTACAAGCTTTTAAAAACACACAGCACCACCACTATACAAATGACCATGCAGTTAAACTACTAAAGCTGTAGAATTATGACGTTCTGATATTCATTATTAATGTTACTATTATTATACTTTGCCCTTATATTATACCTAATATTTAATGTAGGCAAAAAGCCACTTTTGTAGAGGTTGTTTTATAATATATATATATATATATATATATATATATATATATATATATATATATATATATATATATATATATATATATATTTTTCATTTTTTTTTAATGCTTTTTAAGGGCTGGGCGTCTCCATGACCTTGGCGATGCAAGCAAAAAAAGGTCAGCAGCCTAAAATGCCTAAAACCAAATGACAGTGCCAACTTATAATTCTACAATTCTTATAATTCAACTATAATTCAATAATATGTGGCAAATGCGGATGCATTCACATACCAAGGCAATGCCTTGCCTATAATGAAGTGTGTAAAAATGTGACAAAAAGAACCACTTTGCACTTGTGTGCAAATCAAGAGCCAAAATGCATGTACTCGAGATAGATAGACACGGATAGACATGCTGTTTGTGGGTACTCTAGTCCACTCAAACATGACAGGCTGGCACACAAATCTGAGTTTGGCAGGCACAGTTGTCAACTTCAAGCTCGAAACGGGCGCTGAGACGTACATCATTCCAAAGACATGATGTTGATCAAACATCATTGATCAGCTTCAGGTCCCGGTGAACAACCAAAAGACAAACACAGTGCTTGTATCGTATGGCGGCACCCGCATCAAACCAGAAGGTATTATTAAACTCCATGTGCAGGCTAAAAATAAAACTACTCGCATGATGTTCTTTATGACTACAGCATCAGACATAGCCCTGGGGAGACAAGCATGTGTGCAGTTGGACCTTATAAAGAAAGTGGATGCTCTCACACCATAATTGCCTGCTACAAAAACTGAGATTCCTCAACTGCAAAGCATCAGTGTTTCAAGGTTTGGGCCAGTTACCGGGATTTCACCACATTCACACTAAACCTTCCGTTTCCTTGGTAATACACGGCTGCAGGAAGATTCCGAATGCAGCTCATGACAGACTTAGAGGGACAATGGATGAATTGGCAAAAAACAGGTGTCATAAGCAGAGTCTCTAAACCTATTGCATGGGTTAGCAGTCTCGGCATTACAGAAACAGCGCACTGTCACTTTTATCCAAAGTGACTTACAATTGCTATATATTTCAGAGGTGGCGCGCCTCTGGAGCATCGAGGGTGAAGTGTCTTGCTCAGGGACACATTGGTATCTCAGTGGATTCGAACTGGGGTCTGCGCCATCACATCACTGCGCCATCACCACTCCCAGATATAGACTGGCAATGGCATCTCGAACAGCAGTTAGCACTTGAAAACATCAGAACAGCCACAGCAACTGCTTAAAATTTAGCTCTTTCTGATTGTGTTTTACAGATAGATCAGTAGTCTGTTCAACTATTTGATTAGTTAGCAAGAACATGTCCAGGAAATGCATAATTCAAATATGGATTTATGTACACCTGTTTCACCTCTTATTTACACTGCACACGTCTCCGGCGCTTTACAGCTGCGACACGGCTACTGGAGCTGATCGCGCCCACAAATCGGCAAATCACGTGGAAATGCTCCTGGTGTGAGTTGACACAGCGTGAAGGTAGGAATAAAACATAGTCTGAGTCTTAATGCGCCGCAGATGTGTGCAGTGTAAATAATGGGTTTACACATAGGCCTACTCCATTTGCATTGCATATTTTTTAACATACCCATGTCATTTTTTTTAACATACCATTAAAGTGTCAGCGCATGGTTTGTGGTCAAACTGAACACGGATTTAACGTGAAAATATTAAATAAATGCATTTAATTAAATTTATAAGAAGTAATGCATTGAATAAAATGTTTATTGGGTTTAAACTTGAATGCGTCTGTGAAAGAATGCATAGTAGGCTTCCTTTTTTTTTTTAAACAACACGGAAATAGCGACAATTGTGCATATAAATTACTATATATGGGCTTAAAGTACAACCTGTGAGCAGTTTTTCAAGAACCTTTTGTGAATCTTAATGCACGTCTGCATACATGTTTTTCTGTTTATTCTCATTGTCAGAGCAGTGACTTCACAGGTTTGTTTCTGTGACTGATTAGCATTAGAGGCCAAACTAGCCATGACAGTGGGAGATTTACTGTTTGCAGTGTGAAACTGTTTTTAGACATATACATTTAGATTAAGACCAAACACAGTCTGTAAACCCCCAATTTTTTTATCTATTTAGGATGATTTTTTAAGTTTAATTTTTTTTATGAATATTAGGGCTGTCTCTAGTCTCTTGATTTAAAAAAAAAATTCTCAATTTGTCTGTTGATTAATTGTCAAAATACCCAAAGTGGAACATTCCACAAATGAGAATCCATGAACCACATTATTAGATGGTTTTCAAAGGCTGCATGATATTTTAAATCATAATATAACATAGTGCTGTTGTGAAAAGTGTTTCTCAGAGCTACTCCATTCCTAGTAAATGTAGCTCCACGCAAACTCTGCCTATCCATCTGCTGTTTGTTTGGGTTTCCAATAACGTGGATTTGGGAACCCAGATGTGCTTTGTGTTTCATGCAACGTTTTGGACCATTATCATTTAAATCTCAGCAGCTCGGCTGACAGAATTGATCTCTCTCTCATATGCTGCCTGTTTGATTTTCTTATAATGTTCATGTAGGTAAAAGTACACTATTTCATCAGATGTGTAATGTAAATCATTTATAAATCTAAGAGAACACATAAGAATGCATTGATGTTTCTAAATATGCAAACTGTTGATTACCGCAATTTCAAAAACAAAAGTTTAAACCCTCATTCAAGTGGTTGTAGCATTTCTAACATAAAGAAGTGGCCAAATATGAAATATTAAGCAGACATTTGGCAGGTGACATCACTTTGTAAGCCAAAACGCAGAAGCGAGTTAGCATCTTAGCACTTTTGATTCCATCGTCCTGAAGTCAATGGGATTTTGGTTAAATGCCTGAAACAAGGTCTGTGGTGAACACAAGTTCAAGACCCTTTCACGTTAAATTCTCTATGACATAAAATACATCAGTATTACCCCACTCGTGATTTCTTTTTCGCGAAAGGTAGGCTCAGTCTGCTTTTGCAGCCTCATAATGCTTACTATGGTGTTATAAACTAATCTAACTCAAACTTTCTGAGAAAACATTTGTAGAAAAAAACTGAACGAAAGCTTATGACGCTTTTCCATTACCAGTACCAGCTCTCGACTCGCCTCGAGTAGTACCCGGTCGTCATAGGAAAGCCTTCGTTCCTCGTTGCCCCATCAAGCTCTTGCTGGATCCTCTCTTTGGCAACCAAACAAAGGAAAGTCTGCACCTCCTTGTTTGACCATGGCGTATTTTTCCAAGTTGCCATTATAATAGCAGCAGCAGTTTAGTAACTATTTAAAAATGGCGGAGTTATTCTGGAAACTCTATCTGGCGCGTGTAATGATGATGCAGTCAATAGTGACGATTCTCTCTGACACAATCAGCAGTCGGCATTGTTTTCATGTCACATTTTAGTATCACCTCAGCTCACTCAAGAACCTCGTTGGAGCCGGAGCCCTGTGGAAAAACGGCATTAGTGGTGGTGACGTTGCAGTCATGGGACCATGGTGTACTTTGTTTATAGCCTACCTTTAGCTTTTTATTTCTGGCAACTGTATCTTTGAAAATGATCTTGATGGAGTATCATAAACTTTTGTTGATCACAGAGCCTGTTTTTTGCGCTAATCCAAAAGCCTATAGAAAAATCCTATTGGGTTTTAGTCAAGGGAACCAGTGTGATGCTAACTGCCTGTTGGCATACAAAGTGACGTCCTACAGTACCTGCACCACTCTATTAAACAAGGATTTGATTATGCTGTATGTGTAACAACAACAATCACCAGGCCATTGGCACCCTCTGAAGGCATTTGTTATAATAAGTAATGTACTTAAGTTGATTGTTTATATTAAGCAGTTTAACAGTGTTGTTCAATAAAACCATATGATTACTTGCTTTTAATACCTGATTTGAACCAAATAGTATTGCCTCATTGGTATTAAACCTATGTAGTTATAATATATAAACAGCCTGAAACATGCTTCGGTTTTGCCTCGATTTAAAATCTAATCTGGATTCAACAATACTGTGTAATTTCCGCCAATCACAAATTTATCCTTTATCGCAAAAATTCTAGAAAAAGTGGTTTTGAGTCAACTCCAGTCTTTCTTGAACGATAGTCATATTTATGCGAAATTTCAGTCTGGTTTTAAACAACGTCACAGTACTGAAACTGCACTTTTAAGAGTCATGAATGATATATTGCTCACCGCCAGATACGGCCAATCAGCGGCGTTGGTCTTGTTAGATCTTAGCTCTGCTTTTGACCTGGTCGATCACAATATTCTCATTTCTCGTCTTGAAGCGTGTATGGGTTTTCGGGTACGGTGCTAGAATGGTTTCGCTCATATCTAACTAATAGGAGTTTTTCAGTTCGTATCAGGCAACAGTGTTCATCCGAAATGAAATTGGGGTCTGGCGTTCCTCAGGGTTCTATTCTTGGCCCGGAGCTGTTTAAACTGTATATGTTTCCCCAGGGTTCTATTTTATCTAGACATGGGGTTTCTTTCCATCTGTATGCTGATGACACTCAAATTTACTTGCCTTTGAAGCGTGATGGCAAGCTAGATTTAAAGCCAATACTTGACTGTCTGGACAAATTAAAACTCTGGCTTGCTAGTAATTTCTTGAGTCTCAATGAGAGCAAAACTGAAATTATTTTGTTTGGCCCCAATGATCGTAGTGCTCACGACTCTGATCTACAATCGTTGTCACCTTACAGTACCTCCTGTGTTCGGAATCTGGGGGTCTGGCTTGATAACAACTTTAAATACAATAAACAGATAAGTGCTGTGGTTAAGTCCTGTTTTTATCATCTTCGTCTTTTAGCCAAGGTTAAGCCCTTCTTGTCTGCAAAGAACTTTGAGATTGCTATACATGCATTCTGTAACATCCAGATTGGACTATTGTAATTCCTTATATGTTGGTGCCCCTCAGAAATGCATCACTCGTTTACAATTAGTCCAAAACGCAGCACCACGCCTTCTCTCAGGAAAGCGGAAATTTGAACACATTACACCTGTTTTGATTTCGCTTCACTGGCTACCGGTTAAATTTAGAATTGATTTTAAAGTTTTGTTATTTGTTTTTACGTCATTGCAGAATCAGTCTCCACAGTACTTATCTGAACTACTACATTCGCCCACACAGTCAAGGTCACTTGGATCGGGGGACTCTAACTTACTATCTGTCCCTCGCACTAGATTAAAAAAAGGGGTGATTGTGCCTTTGCAGCCATTGGACCTAAGCTATAGAATAGCCTGACCGGCTTACATTAGATCTGCTCCAACTTTGTCAATTTTTAAATCTACCTTGAAAACGTATTTTTCTCTATAGCTTTTAATATATCTTGATGTGTGTTTTATGTGTATATTGTTATTTGTTTTGTTTGTCCTCTCGGCCTTGTTAAGCACTTTGGTCAACGTCAGTTGTTTTAAATGTGCTATAGAAATAAAATTGTATTGTATTGTAGTTATTGTTCACTTAGTTCTATTTTTATTAACCACAATAAAGTAATTGTTGGTGAGTGACAGCCCTAATACATAAAGATTTGTTTTTTAATTGGCAATGTTCACATTGTATTGTTTTTAAGACACAAAGCACATACATCCATTCCATCCATCCAGGAATGCAGATGCTTTTTAAATCTTTGTCATTTGGGCACTGGGTTTTTATGCTTTGAAAATCTTGCAGATTATCAGGCAAAACTAAAGCCGTAGCAAAATTATTCATCGTCTTTACTGATTCTCTCCTAGAAGGAGGGAGGAGCGGCAAACAAATTGGAAGATGAAAGTGTTAATGTACAGAACAAAGGCTCATGAAATATGGATGAGAGCCTGTCAGAAAAACATGAACACATATCATGTGAAGAGTCCTTGGTCTAACAGAAAGTCTTTCATACCCAAGACAAAAGCTGATTGCTAATGAGCTCACTTTTCCACACTTTAATCCCTGATTAGATTCACTATGCACTATGTTTTCAGAATTTTATGTCTTACTGTTTGATGCTCAGGATTTTTACTACCAGTAAAGAAGTATTTGGTTTGTCTTGTATTTTATGCTCATGACATTTTGTCTGTTCATTATTTCGAGGCTGTTTTCCCCCGAGTAGTACTTAGTTAAGATACTTGTACTTAGTACATTCAGGTTATGTTTTCCTTTTAATAATAATAACAAGATTCATGTTTTTTTTTTTTTTACTTTTAAATACTTTGCTGGATGGTGTTCATTTTAAAATATGTCTGAGTTTTTGTTTTGTTTGTTTTTTTCCTTTTTTTTTCCATTGTAATCTATGGAGAGCTTGAAATTACTACCACTACCATTGGTGTTGTTTACCAATCTTCCGTCAGCATGGTGCAGATGCCTGTGCAAGATAGCTTTGGCTTGAATCTGAAATCCCACTCTGTTTCCTGGCATTCTGTCTCCCAAACTCTGAGTCTGAACATGGTATAATGACTAAGCAACTGGAGGCCAAATAGGGAAGATGTGTATAGTGCTTTGGAATAGAATGATTTCCATTACACGAGAGATGTTAAATCTTCATGCTGATTTGTACTAGGCTTTCGCCAAGATAAGCTAAAACTAAGACGTAGCTTTACAGTAAACCATGCTTCTCTATCCATTTACGCTTCTTTCTATATGGTGGTGTGACTCCCTTCTGTCCTGCCTTAATGGCTGCAGTGTAGGGGACATCTCTAGGGTCTTCAAGTGGGCACTTTCTGTCCTCAGTGTTTCGTCGACTAGCCCTGTCCCAGAGTCACACCCCTCCGTCCCCCACTCAACTCAGCCCAGCTTACTGACCTCTACATCCCTCCTGCTGCTGAGACCCAACCACAATCTCACTATCTCTCCGCAACCCTAAGACTAAGGCTATCATGCCCCACTGGTGCGTTAATGCAGTTTCAGTGGCAACGGTTCTGTATGGCATACCACCTACAGCAAAACACAATGTCTGCCCAACCACCCGTCATTCACGCAATATACACAGCGACGTAATGACTGTAAATACTATGCATACAAATAAACCAACAGACTCTTCCAGTTTTTCAAGAATTCTATCAAAACCGTAGCGTGGCGGCCTGTACACAGCCAGCAAGAATCTTTCCGCCTAAACCACAGCCAGTTGCTGCTCCTTTCTGCTGCTTCAGATAAGTTCTTTACTGTGCGACGCAACTCTTGGCCACTGAAACCGAAGTCTCTGAGGAACTGGCCTCGTAAATTGATACTGTAGGTGGTAACCACCTAAAAAAATTTACTTCGTAAATGTCAGGGACAGACCGAATGATAGGACTGTGTATTGATAAGCCCGCCTCTTGAAGGCGAATCTCAAGAATGGCCTGTGGCTGGGCATTATCTGAATGTGAAAGTGACCATCTTTCAGGTCCACTGTAAAAAAAAAACAATCCCCCAGGCGAACCTGTGCGAGGATTTGGTAGTTATCATTCTGAAGGGCCGTCTCATGAGGGCCTTGTTCAGATGTCCCTGATTTAAAATGGGACGGGTGCCACGACCATCTATGGTTCAAGAAAGAAACGGCTGTAAAACCCTGACCGGCTCTGCACGGGAGCAGACTTTGCACTTCGGTGCGAAGCACGCAAGCCACGCTTCTTCTAACCGAGGACTCGAGGACCACCTGAAAACGCTGGGGTCTGCAAGCGAATTTGAGCAAGGAACTTCACTTTATAATATCCATAACCTAGTTGATACATCGGGGATGACCTGCCAGGCCTGGGCCCTTGTGGCTAGGTTTTGAACATATATTGGTGCTGGGTCACCTAGCATAGGGGCACCTAATACCCTTATGTTGTGTTTTGTGCAAATGTTTTCTTTTGGGTTGTTTTGACAAACCTGAGAGAGAGATAGAGTGACAAATCAACTCTTATTATTTTTGAGGAGTGTGCCTTATGATGGGCCTTGACTGGTTTGTGAACACTCATGTCTCGTCCTATCAGAGCTGCTGTTGAAGCAGTAACTATCTGACGTGGCGCATGCTTCGCAGCGCGGCGCGTTAACTGTAGTGACAGTGTGCAGCATCAGTGCCATCTGCTTAGTAATGGGCTTTGTAAATTTCCAGCCACCCGTGAGTGAAGGGCGTGTGCAGAGGAGGGCACATGCAACCGGGCGTGAGGGCAGGGTAGCTCACTGGCGTACAGGAAGCTAGCTGCAAGCGCCGAGAGAATGGCGGCTGGTTCTTGCAGTGATTAGCTGTGGTGGGAAAGAGCAGTTTCAACGTGGTTTGATTCCAGGCATGAAAACGCACGTGTTGTCTCTCTGATTCATGGAGAAGGCAGTTATAGCGTTGTCTCGCCAGATGGCCACAGGAGAGGCGCTGTCCACTGTTTTCAAGGCTTGCTATAGCTGATCTGGCTTGATTCGAGGGCGAAAAGCTTCAGTGAGGACTCAGAGAAGTGAAGTGTCGCTAAAATCTGGTAAATCAGATATATTAAATCAATCTTTATAGGCTTAGGCTATGCCCATTCCACTCTGACAAGTCAGTTGATTGGTTCGCGCATCTGAGGTGCTTGGCCATTGGATGTGCAGTTGCCGGAGAACAGCCAATGATATAGCTAGATGCTTCTGCTGTGTTCGCTGTGTTGCTGCACTGCGTTTTTAAATTATTACTTCAATATTTTGAGGAAAAGGAGATTCCCCCACTGTCTCAATCCGAAGACACCGTAACCTCTCTCTCTGGCCATTGGAGGGCGCCCTGGCATGAATATTGACTCTTCTGGGTGAAGACTACTGCTGCGTCCCAATTTGCATACTATCCGTCCTAAATAGTATTTGAAAATAGAATTAGTACGTCCCAAACCGTAGTGTGTTGAAATGAGTGTTTCAAAGATACCGGATGGTCTACTATTTCCGGTCAGAATCCGAAGTGTAGATTGGTGCACACTCTAACGGCTGATATTGCCCACAAACCATTGCGCGGTGGACGAGGATTCGGTTAGAACTACAAACACGAGTAAAAGTGTTAAAAAACTACAGACACGGAGGGCGCAGCGAGTCCCGCGCTGGTCCCGCGGCTGTGTAGAGAGGTTAACTGGACTTAACTGTGACAAGATGATTGACAGGGCAGTTTACGGTGACAGGATGCACGCAGCACGCGACAAGAGCCGTCCGTTAAAGATGACGTGATAGTATGTCCCAAAGCTTGCCTACTCTTTTTGCTGCACACTCAAAAGTATAAACTTTTCTTCACAAAAAGAGTACATACTTTCAGGGCGTGGTATAAGTAGGCGAATTGGGACACAGCATACATTTCCCAATAGCACCAGTTCTGACTCTGATCACTATGCTCAGCTGTAGCTCATCTATCAGGCTTTTTAGCATCTATCAAGTCCTTTTGCTATTCTGAACTTTACTTCAGCATTTATCCCTGTGACTACCTGATCATTTGTGACTCCATCTGTACTTGATATCTCCTTGTCTGCCGCCCGCCTACGTTACCTCTGCCTGGTTCTTGGACTCTGAATGTTATCCGCCTGCCCCGACCTTCTGCCTGGTATTTATGTTACGATTTAGCCCTGTCTACACTGCTGTGTCTGCTGGTTTTGACCCTCGCATGTTTAACAACTCTATTCAGTAAGGAAAGCTGCAAATGGATCTTAATGATTCACAACAGTTATTTAGTCGCAAGATCTTTAAAATACTTTTCATTGGTTAAATATTTACAAAACCACTGACAGATGTAAATAGTGACTAATAGTTATGATTTATGAAGAGAATTTTTTTATAAAGATGATACAAGGTTCCTGCCTGACAGCGACCAATATTTTACATTTTATTAATATTTAAAGTAATTCTTACAGAGTTTTAGCATTAGAGTGAAATAATATTAGAATACCTAGAATGCCTATGCATAAATCCTGCCATGTTTTTTTTTTCTGTGTAACCACCATGGGTACATCTCAGAGTAAAACTGGGTGTTGTGAAAAATATGATACACTGGTCATTTATTGAAATAGATCATATATCTATTTTAATTTCTGAAATAACTGTTTTAATTTTCTTTGCTTTTATTTTGTGATTATTTTAATGGTTTTCTATAAACCACTTTAAATTGTCATGAAATGTGATTTATATATATATATATATATATATAATAAGTATATAATATAATAATTATAATAAGTATATATATATAGTATATATATATATGTGTGTGTGTGCGTGTGTGTGTATATATATTATGAGAAGGATGCAATGTGTTAAATAAATTAGTCTTTTCCTTATGAACCATTTTTCTTTTGAATTGCATTGTCAGATTGAAAAATCTACAACACAAAATTTAACTCAGAGCTTGGTTGGCATCGGTGTCCTTCTAAAATGCGTCTCTGCATGGAAGTGTCTATGTGCCACTAAACAGTCTTTGGCTTTAATTTGTGTCCTTTTGCAGTC